>ML661900.1:5750701-6228025 GCA_007570785.1 Antilocapra americana | reverse complement strand
TTGGTTCACACTGGGCCCTCCTCAGAGTCCACCTCGATAAGAGAAGATCTACCATCTGTGCATCTTTGATGTGAGATGCAGAGACGATCTTGTGTCACTGACTTCTGCAAAAGGAATGCGTGGAGCTGATAAGGGGAGGGACAGCATCACAAGTCCTGCACGAACCACAGCCACAAACGGCTGCTCCCAACCAGCAGAATGTTGAAGGCCTAGGGCTGCTTGGCCTCCAGTTCTTGCCAGGTGAGGGACTGGCTGAAGGAGAGGAATGGGCAAGACAGGGACACACACCATGGAAGCCTGTGGCGGATACTACTCCCGGCTTCTGAGAAGATGCTGAATCCCTTCAATTAACTGAACTCTTTCCAGAAAGTCATCTTTAATCAATAATCAGAGATACACACCAATGCTTATGAATATGTATTTTTATCTCAGCATTTTCAATAGTAGAAAGCTGGCTTCCCAGCCTTGAAACAAATTTAAATAGTAAATTCATGCGACTGAATATTTTGAATTTATTAAAAAATGTATTTCAAAACATTGAATCATGTAGGAAAATGCAATGCAAGGACGCTTTTTAAAACCATATAAATATCACTCTATAGTAGAATCTCAAGTTTTGTAATCATGATTAAGTATTAAGTATTTGATATATGCATAAGAGGAAAACTGGAAATAATTAACATCAAATAATTATGGTAATAATATAATTTTAGAGGCTAGAATTAATAACTATTATTGTTTCCTTTATATGCTGGCTCTAAACCCCAGGTATTCTAACTGTTGCTGACTCAATACCATATATGGACCTACCCATACATAAGCACATATACCTGTTCATTCTCTAGTTGGTCAAGGTTTGTTCTGTGGGGAGTAAATACCCTTGCACTTCCAGATTGCATCACTCAGCCCATTCAGGATGCTGCTAAAAAATCTAAGCCTTCATGGGATCGCTTGGGCCAGGGCACAGACATGGTGGTCTCCTTGTCAGTTGGTGCCCTGCATGGATGTTCTTTGTCTTTAGCAAAAGTAATGGTGGCCTGGGATTCTATCCATGGGAATGGTGTGAGCTCGTAAGTATAACTGATTGAGCTGATCAGAGGTAGTAAACAAAATGGTCCTGACGAAGCCTTTCTTATGCCACCCGAACCCACCTTCACTTTCTTTTTGTTAATATTTATTTTGGCTGTGTCGGGTATTAGTTGCAGCACATCGGATCTTAGTTGCCATGTGCAGACTCTTTAGTTGAGGCACATGGGATCTTTAGTTGCAGCCCATGGGATCTAGTTCCCTGACCAGGGATCAAACCCAGGCCCCTTGAACTGGCCACTCAGAGTCTTAGCTACTGGACCACTAGGAAAGTCCCATTTGCACCTTCTTACAGTATCTGGATCTTGCCTGAGAACAAGATGCCCATCCTTCTTTGCTGAGAGTGAAGGTACAAGTTCAAATCTTCAATGCAATAACCAATAACAGTCTCCTAAAAAGACTTATGGAGGGCTGGCAAATCAAGCTACAGGCTCTTCTGCTGCAGCTGTCCCCAGGTCTTAACTGATATTTCTCGTCTGACCCCTCTACTGCCCATTCTAGATTTCCTTCCCTTTTGGCCAACGTTTGTGTTAGTCTGGGTTGTATGTCTGCTGGGGAGACCCAGACCTTTAACTCTGAGGGGGGCTGAGTCTTCAGTTGCCTTCTGTTTGTCAGGTTTGAGTGGTTGCCGTTGCCCATTTATAATTATCACTGAGCACAAAGTATAAGGGATGCCCCCAGCGAATCTCCTGGGCTCAAGTCATACTCTTCTCTTCCCTCTTGTACAGCAGGAATCCTAGCCTCCCATGGGATCACGGTCAGTTACTCAAGCCAGCATAGTACCTCCTTTCTTTGCCTGTTGACCCACTGATATGGGAGCCCCACAGGGCTAGGTGATAGCCACAGCTTCCAGCTCCTGGAGCCTTTACCATCTCCCTTGGTGAAAGCATTTTCCTCCCAAAAATTTGGACCCACAGCAACATGGCTTTGAACTTTCCTCATTCCATCTGACTAACAGAGAAAGCTGCAGCAACTAACAGAGCCACGCTTCATGGAAGAAAGTGCCCTCTCCTTTTCTCCTCCTATTCTAATTTTTCATCCACCATCTTCTTTCCCAAAGGAGCCGTATCACATATAAACCAATATCAGTTCATCAGAGGTGTCCCTAAAGGCTCCTGGCAGTCTCCATCCCTTCCACCCTCTTATCAACAACAAAATCACGTTTGTGATTAAAAAAATCACTGAACTCCCCTGTGCCCAAGGTCTTAGGACAAAGTGGGTAGCCTCGTGAGCCTGCAGCTCTCTGGAGTCTCAGGTCTAAGGTCTGAGGTCTGAGAGAGCCTGCAGCTCTCTGGAGTCTCAGGTCTAAGGTCTGAGGTCTGAGAGAGCCTGCAGCTCTCTGGAGGCTCAGATCTCCACACTAAATGAAAGGTCTCAGGTCACTGAATGGGACGCCAGTATAGGACAGGGCCTCTCCAGCCCAGGAAAGAGAGCCTTGGGCCTCAGCCAAACCTGGCCCTAGAGGGACGTCTGGGTGCACCTGAAACCCAACCTCACTAACATCAGGGTGACCCCATGTTTCTATAGAATCCTAGCCAGAATTTTTGAAATTAAGCCAGGCCTCCCAACAAATGCTTTTGTTGAAGTTCTCTGCCACGTACCTGATGCTCATCACCGCCTACCACTGGAACCAGGACCAGGAAACCTGACAAGTGCCAAAGGTGAACACCAGGCTACAGTTCATCAGACAGACTTTATAGGAGACAAGGAAGACAGGCCTTCCTGCCTGGCTCCCCCACCTGAAGTAACTCTCCTGCCTCCGCAGCCACTGAGGGACTGCCAATAACTCCCACTTCTTCTGCCTCAGAGCTTCGGAGTCCTAACTTCAAATCTAGTCAGAAATGCAACATAATGTGACTTGAAGAAGACAGGATATTCAAAAATGTACATTCACTGTGATTGCAAATTGGGAGAAAACTAGACAGAATTCTTCTGAAATGGAGATAATTTGTTAGAATTGGAATTAAACAATGGACTTACCTGTTCTCTTTAAAATGATCTCTATAGCTTTGCAAATGACCAAAAAAAAATGAAAAATGCAGAGAAATAAAAGTACTTTCTGAAACTGCCTAAATGCTCAGCATGTGATCTTATCCCTGTTATTCCTATATGTAGCACAGTCCCCATAGGGCAGAGAAACTGCAGGACACAGTACCAGGATATCCAGTAATGAAGATTGGGAAGGTAGACATCCTCAGGGTTGTTCATAGACTGTGCTGGGAGGACCACCTGTGGGAGAATTTTAAGGACGCTCTGAAGCCAGTGACTGTCTGTGACTCCATAGCATTTGGGCAGCCTGGTCTGCCCGCCTCTGCTTCCTTCACTCCTTACAGGTGAGGGGCACTCCCCACTCAAACCCCTACATGCAAAACTTTATCACCAAGTCTGTCTCCAAGGCACATTCATTTCCTCTAGCTGCTGAAACAGATCAACACAAACTTGGCTTCAAACAACAAGCATTTATTCTCTTACAGCTCGGGAGGCCAGAAGTCCAAATTCAGTCTCACTGAGCTAAAGTCAAGGTGTAGGAAGGGCTGGTTTTTCCTGGAGGCTCCAGAGGAGAATTTGATTCCTTGTCTTCTCTTGCTTCTGGAGGCTGCCTGAATTCCTTGGCTGGTGGCCCCTTTCTCATATCACTCCAATTTCTGCTTCCTACTTCCTCCTGGACTGTCTTACCTCCCTTTCATAAAGACCCTTGGGGTGATAATTGAAGTCCATTTGATAATCCAGCATAATCGCTCCATCTCAAGAACCCTAATTTAATCACATCTGCAAAGTCCCTTTTGCCATGTAAGGTAACAGTCAGGTTCTAGGGATTGGGATGATGATATCTCTAGGTGGGGGCTTCCCAAGTGGCTCAGTGGGTAAAGAATCCACCTGCAATGTAGGAGATACAGATCCCCTGGAGGAGAACATGGCAACCCACTCCAGTATTCTTGTCTGAAGAATCCATGAACAGAGGAGGCTGGTGGGCTACAGTCCATAGTGTTGCAAAGAGTCGGATATAACTGAAGCAAATGAGCACACAGAACACACATCTTTGGATGGGAGCTGCTATTCAGCCTACAACACCAAGAAACTGAACCTAAGAAAGCAGCCTTCTTCCTTCAAGCTGGAGGCCCAGTGTGACACTCCTCAACTTTTTCCAAACATCCTCTGTGTCATTCCCCAGCAAGAGCAGTTGGATCCATCAAAAGATGGTGACTGGGGTCTGGCTATGAAAGGATGTCTTCTATAGGCAGCGGGTCCCTAGTCTTGAAGGTATGTGATACTCAGTTACCAGGAAGGGGTAAACAGGCTAGGAAGTCTTTGAGGTCCAGGAACGCCTGACCCCTCTTTTCTCTACCTCTAAATATCCCTTATCACTCAAGGCTTGGCTGCCCCAACCCAGGCAGAACAGCCATCTCCTCTCCAACTTACATGCTCCCTGACACCTCTGTTGGTATCTGCCCCAGTCCACTGCCTGTATCTGTCATTGCACAGATATAACTTTCCCAGACTAGTGGACAGGAAGGTCCTTCTCCTTTTCTCACCCCCTTGATGCCTAATGTGGGGTCTGCTCCCCCTGGAGAGGAGAGGCCTGTCTCCTTCCCATCAATCCAATAAATGCGCACAGAACCGGTCATGCTGAACCAATCTCTGACACCCAGGGAGAAATATGGAAGTGAAAGGTGTCAGCTAGTGCCTGGGCTGAGTCTGGAGGACTCAGTCTGAGTCTGGAGAACTCTGCGGAGGCCGCACGCACACTTCCATCAGCCAAGGTCTGGCAGCAGGTAGAGTGGATGTGGCTGCTCCTGCCAGACCACTTGCTTGCTCCACCAGGCTCTGAGAAACTCCCCTGTCCACGTGTGGCTCACCTTTCCCCCAGCCCCACAGGCCTTGCAACAGTTCCCCCATTATCTGTGTTTTTTGAAGTAGTTTGTGTTCTCTGTACCAACCCTTGTTCTCCCCGTATGTCAGTCCTCTCTGGCTGCTGCCCCTTTATCCCTCTGAAATTCCCTCCCCAGAGTCACTAACAGCCCCGGTGATAACCAATACAGAGACAGCCGTCCAAAGGCTCTGGCCAGAACAGGCTTCTCTGCTGCTTCCTGGCCTGGGAAGGGCCAGGAAGCCCTGACTCCCTTCATAAGGACACTGTCTGACCCAGGACTGAACTTGGCCCCCACGAGGGTCAGACTAGAACGGAGGGCACTGACACCCCAAGAGAAACCTTCCACCAACAAGGGACGAGTCACGGTGGATCAATACCCTTGCTTTACACCCTCAATTAGACAGTTCTGGGGCACGTTCACAGGGACCCCACTCGCTGGGGCCCCAATTGCCCACAGCAGTAGCCTGCTCATTAACACCCACTTTCTCCACTTATCTCCATCCGGTCTACTTCTCTATCCCTCATCTGCCTCCTGGAATCACCTGAAAAGCAAATGACTCCACCCACATCCTTGTCTAAAGGTCTGGAAACCAAACTAAGCCAACAGATCACCTTATTCTCCTCACTGCCTTCTGGAAAAGACTGGGTTCTTTCACTCAGTCTTCAGAGCCCTCCATGACCCTAACCCATGTCTGCCTCTCCTGCACCACTTCTCACCTCCAGCCTCAAACTTCATGCTCTGGCAACACTGAACTGCTCGATCACCAATACCACCCACAGCAGCCATGTCCCTGCCCCCTACACACACACACACACACACACACACACAGTCTGGATCATGCCCTCTGACGGTAATGCCTTCCCGTAGACTCCTGTACCTCTGCCTTAAGCTCAATGCAGGCATTTCATCTTGGAAGACTTCCTTGGTGACTATGAAGGTCAATCCTTGGGCTCCCTGCCCCACCCTAAGGTGAGCATACTATGATGCCAGCTTCAAGGAAGTAGTGGCCAGGATGGAGTCGGATGTCAGCCAGAGCGGAGCCCCATCAGGCCCAGTGAGACCTCACCCTGGGAAGGCTGCGGTGGGCTGCTCTGTGGTCAGCCCTGTTGGCAGCCCCGCTTCAGGTCCTGTGGAGTCTTCCACCCCATCGCCTGCTGGTATGCTGAAATCAGCTCACACTGGCTCAGAGGAACCAACTTGTGCATCTCCTCCTAACACATCATCATTGCATCGGTAGCTTGGAACAAGCCATGATGAGAGTATTTATACCATGGAAATTGGGAATGCTACCAAGCAAAGATTTCATCTTCAGAGAGCCTCCACTGCTTGCGCCCCATCCCCACCCCAACCAGCTGTGCCTCCCAGGTGTAATGACATCCTGAATGTGTGGAGGGGTTCGTAGCACAGGTTCTGGCTCTGATCTTCCCTCAAGAGGCAGGGCAGATCAGCCAGGGGGAAGGAGCTCAATCGGCCACAGAGTGCCAAGGTGGGGGTGGACAGGACCAGTACGCAGCTGGGGAACCAAAACAAGAAGGAACTGGGGCTAGATGACAGGGCCAGGTGCGTGTGTGTGTGTGTGTGTGTATAAGAGAGAGAGGCCAAGAAAAACAGACAGCGGAGACAAGAAGGGAAGAGACATTGAGGTATAAAGCAAACACAGACAAACAAAAAGCACAAAAGAAGTGAAGAAGACAGAATGTGGTAAGGTGAATGGAGACAGAGGCAGAAATGAGAGGCGGACAGACCGAAATGGAGAAAGTCAAGGGCAGAAATGGAAGAATCTAGGGACAGAGGTGAAAACTGGGGTGATGAGCACAGACAGCAGCACGAGAGGGCCGAGGAGGGCGTACAAGCTCAGCCCTAGCTGAGCATGAAACCTACTCCAGGCATTGGGCTCCAGGGGAAAGATGGCAGCTCGCTAGAGAACCAGGTCCCCCTGCCCCTACCCTAGCCAAGTGTGAATCAGCTACTCAATTCAAAGATGCAAATGTTTGATTGCTTCTTCAATTTAGGCACTGCTGCTGCTGCTGCTTAGTCATTCACTCAGTCGTGTCCAAGAATTCCTCTGTCCCTGGAATTCTCAGCAAGAATACTAGAGTGGGTTACCATGCCCTTCTGCAGGGGATCTTCCTGACCCAGGGATCGAACCCACTTCTGCACTGCAGGTAGAATCTTTACCACTGAGCCACCAGGGAAGCTCCCAATTTAGGTATGAAATCCCTCTAATTCAATAACATGTGGTCCAATTACTTATAGGATGAGCAATTTTTAAATTAGGTAAAATATATTTAAGCGATTAAATTGCTAGGTGGTCTGATTGTTTTGGAAAGAGATTCACTCACAAACGCACTCTTGAGCTTTTATTCTCCCTTGTTAAGTAGACCTGTGGGAGGAACACAAAGTTAGGGGTCTGGTTGCTGGCTCCTCCCCGGTGGAAGGTAGCACATCCTTGAGGTTAAGGTCCCTGGATTCATGCCCTTCCCCTGGCCAGATGGAGTGCGGGAATGGGCTGGTGCTGGCTCGAGAAAACACATTGCCCCATTTCTTCCCAATTCTGCATCCTGTGCTTCACGGTAGGAGCCTGAAATCGGTCGTTAGGTGAGGGGCAGTATTTATTGCATGGAGGTTGGCAACTGCTACAGATCAGGGCTTCGCTTCTTCCTCAGAAAGCCACCAGTGCCTTCACTTACCAGCTCTGTCCTCAGCAAGCTCTGCCTCCCGGGTGAGCCAAAATCATAGTACTCTGTGGATTTATAGCATGTGCTCCAGGTCCTGGCTGTGAGCGCCCCAGGGGAAACTCAGAGTAGAATCCATGCGGGTGGTCAAGAGGGCAGCGCTGGGTCTGTGTGGACTTGCTGGGGCCTGTCCCGGGCAAGCGTGGTCTGGAAGGAAGAGAACTCAGGCAAGGGAACCCAGGTCCGGCAAGGGAAGTAACTGGCCGTGTGTTACCTGCAGTGTGGCCGGGGTGGGGTCAGGCACAGGCAGGTGTCCTGCGCTCTGGCTTTGGCGCCTCTCTTGTTCAGCTGCTCAGACTCAGGGTCCCAGAAGGTTTGTGGTGCTACTTCTTTTTTTTTTATTATTGGAGTATAATTGCTTTACTGTGTTGTGACAGTTTCTCTTTTACAACAGCGTGAATCAGCTATGCATGCATGCATGCTAAGTTGCTTCTGTCGTGTCCAACTCTTTGTGACCCTTTGGACCGTAGCCCACCAGGCTTCTCTGTTCATGGGATTATCGAGGCAAGAATACTGGAGTGGACTGCCATTTCCTCCTCCAGGGGATCTTCCCGGCCCATGGACTGAACCCGTGTCTCTTATGTCTCCCGCACTGGCAGGCAAGTTCCTTACCACTAGCACCACCTGGGAATCAGCTGTAAGCACACATACATCCTCTCCCTCTTGAGCCTCCCTCCGAGCCACCCCCCACCCCACCCCTCTAGGTTATCACAGAGCACAGATCTGAGCTCCCTGTGCTACATAGCAGCTTCCCACTGCTATCTAATTTACACGGGGTAGTGTATATATGTCAAACTTACTTTCCCAATTTGTCCCACCTTCCCCTCCCCACCCCGTGGTGCTACTTCTACATAGAAAAGCATCGTTGTTATTTATAACTCTCCCTGGCCTTCTTGGGAAGCTGCGGCCCAGTGTCTGGTGGCCCTCTGCCCTGCCCACCTTGAAGGATCTGGGTAGGCAAATGGGGACCTAAGTGGGGAGAAGGGTGGACAGAAATGCATCTCAAGCAGGGGTCTGAGACCCTCTTCAAGGTCCACCACTCAGATCATTAGTACACTCAGCCTTGCTCTTTGATTGAGTGAAATCTCAGGGAGGAGTGGGGGGCAGAGCAGTTTGAGAAGGATGGGGACCAGCCCCATCACTTACACAAGGAGGGGACAAAGTGGGTTGAGGAGGAGGGCAGAGGGGGACAGAACCTCAGGCATGTGAGGACAAGGCAGGAACTTCTCTCTGTGTTCCTCTGGGAAGCAGACTGTTTGGGGAAACCAAACCCAAGGCACACCAGAGCAAATGCCTTGATGTCCCCTTGTGAGAAAGGAGAGGGATGTCCTGGCCCGTGAGGGGGCACCTGAGGTCACACAACTCTAAGGGACAGACCTAACCCCATCCCATCCAGGAGGTTGTTGCAGAGCTTTGGAGCTGAGCTGTGCTGATGTTAGTCTATGGACCCCCACACCCCCTAGCTGGAATGGCTCATGGACCAATATCACGTACATGGAGAAGACAATCTGAAAGGCCTGGCAGATCTTCCTCGGCAAGCCCTGTTCTCTGTCCCACCAGCCCTGATAAAATTGGGACTTCCCTTCATGAAGAGACCCCAACCAGCTATGGTTCCATACAAAGCTGGCCAACTCTGAGAGTGAGGAGCCAGGCCAGGCAGCTGGTACCTCATTCCCATTCATTCTCTTTCTCTCTCTCCTCCAAGCCAATCTGTTCCTCACTCCGCATCAGTTAACTAGCCCACAGCTAACAGCTAAATATAGCCCCTTATTCCTTGAATCCCAGAAGCCACCCCTCTATCTATCAACATTAATTTCTCAGTCATTCCAGCCACTCGCCAGCTGCTGCCCCTAGAATTTCACTGGCTGCTCTTAAGTGCATTTTTTTTTGCTGGGGTAGAGGGGAGGTAGAGGCCAGGGGGCTGTCTGCATGTAAAGAAACCACAAGTTTGAGAGGGCAGCTTTAGGTGCAAAACTGACATGGACTTTGGAATCAGAGACAAGGGTTCAACTTCTACCTTCTCCACGTCCTAGCTATGTGACCTCAGGCAAGTTACTTAACCTCCCTGAGCCACCTCATCTATATCATGGGACTAATATTGCCTGGCTTACATGACTGTTGGGACTGGCCAACCAGGGTAATAGGTGCAAAGCTTCTAGCCAAGACCTGGTACTGACAGAGAGCTGGATAACTGTTCTTTTCCCTCCCTTCATGTAGTCATTCTTGGCTGTCCCATGGTAGGAGAGAAACAACAATTATAATAACTGACCAGAAAATGGTGTTACTGAAGTCTGTAAAATCAGTGGCTTGTTATGGACAGAGTATCTGTCCCTATGCCCTGACCTTGGACTTCCTGTTGGACACCAGGAGAACCAGATGTGCACACACACACGCACACACACACACACACGCACAGGAAGGCATGTGCACGTTTATCGGCTCTTCATAGAGGCAATCAGAGGACAGGCTGACTGAGGCAAGAGGAACAGGCAGGGAGCATGCAATAACCACCCGCTGCCAATCTGCCTCTCTGCTCTCCTCTCCTGGGCCAGGCCTGGGCCTTGGAGGTGTGAAGAGGCTTTGGTGCCCTCTGCTGACAACAGTGATGCCTGCAGCCTGCATCTAGCTCAGTTCAGTTCAGCTGCTCAGTCGTGTCGGACTCTGCGACACCATGGACTGCAGCACACCAAGCTTCCCTGTCCATCTCCAGAAGCTTACTCAAATTCATGTCCATTGAGTCGGTGATGCCATCCAACCATCTTGTCCTCCATTGTCCCTTCTCCTCCCACCTTCAGTCTTTCCCAGATGAGAGTCTTTTCCAGTGAGTCAGTGACTAGAGCCTGAGTAATAAGCCCTGGGTGCCTGGGGAAACTCCCCTCCCCCTAGTGCAGGAACAGGGAAAAATGGAAGGGAAAAGAAAGGAGATGAGGCACAAAGCAAGAAGGGAGGAATGGAGCCTGGACCCATTCTGTCCTCAAAACCATTGGGATGCAGGACCACAGCAGCTGCTCACAGCCGCCACCTCTTCAGATGCTCATCATGACCTCCTGGAGACCTCGTGGTGACACAACCAGTCCCCAGGAAGCTTCTCACACTCTGGCTGTGATGCCTGAAGGTCTACACGACACAACTATATCCCAGGCCTGGAAGACTTCTCTACTTTTTCTGGAAAAGCCACATCCCAGACCTTCAGTCTTAGAGGCAGGAGAGCTGAATGGTAAAAACTTGTGGACCTGGAAGCCAGACAGACGTGGGAAGAGAGCCAGGACTGGCCTCCACTAGCCACAGGACCTTGGGTTCCTAACCTTTCCAACTTAACCTCTGCCTCCTGGACCTCAATGTGGGTGGGAATACTATAGCTGCCCTGAGGATTCAATGAAAATCCATACAGAGCAGCGCCCAGGGCCTGGCACACAGTAAGCAGGCAATAAATGCCAGCTACGATGATTTCTGAAGTTGCTTCCCTTGCCATGGGTTTCATGAGGGCTGAAGGCCACAGTACCGTCAGAACTTCTGCAGCGTGCATGGCACCCTGGCAGATGGAGGGATGGCGGGGTCGTCAGAACCCCCTCCTTACAGAGGACATGGTGTCAGTCTGAGTCCCACCAGGACACCAGTTGTGACTGCCTGATGGCCCCGATCCTCCTTCTCCTGGGAGGGGCCTTCCCTGCTCCTCTGTGGAGCTGCCGCTCCCGGCCAGGCTGGCTGTCCACTGTCCTGGCCTGGCCAGTGAGGTCATCCTCTGGGGGTTTAGATTTGGATCCACCGAGACTCGGTTCTCTGGGCAGAGTCTCCATGTTACAATGCTTGGAAGCTGTGAGTGGCCATATTTTCTGTCTTTTGGACCAAACCTGTGTACAGCGAGAGGAAAGAATGGGGCTGCCCTACAGCAGGAAGCAAAAAATGAGAAGTGGGAGAGGGCTGATTTTGGCTGTCACTCATGCCCACCTATGTCACCTCCCCTCCCCCAGCTCAACTACTGGACTCCATGAGATGCTCCAGGATCCTCCCTACAAAGCCCCACTTCTGCAGAAGCGAGCGTGAGTTGGCCTTCTATCCCCTGAAAACAAAAGGACAAAGACCTGCTCCTTGACCCCCTCAGTCCCCTGCCGATGGCCTTCCCTCTTCACTCACAGAAGCTCCCATGCCCTACTTCTATACATTCCCTACTCCCAAAATGTTCCAAAGCTGTTTTTCCCCCCTTTTGCTTTTAAGAAAGGGTTTTTCAAGTGTAGCACATTCATTGCAGAGTCTCAGTCTGTTGGAGTATAAACATGAAATTGTCTTCTAACAACCAACCCCCTCCTCACCCAGCTGTGTCCTGGCGAAACCCCACGTCCCACTGGGTGGCAGGGCTCCTAATGACGTCTTGGCTGCACCGCCCTGCTCCCCGGCCATGTTCGTCTACTGGAACAGTCTCGTTTCCGCAGTCAACACTCAGACCTCTTCACCTCCTCCAGCAGAGTTGAGACCCCAGCAGCATGGCCCAGGGTGAAGGGGTATCTGGCCCTACACCCAGCCTCCTCCTCCCTCTTCTGGGGATCTCTGAGACTGGTGGGCTGGGAGAGGGGTGTGGAAGCAAGTCTCACAAGTCTCTCCTCTCCTGGCTGGATTGTCACTGCTTCTCTGGCTACTCGACCCGTCCTCTTCGAAGATAGCTGAGTCCCTCTGGAAGGGCCTGTGCATTCCTTGAAGCCTGTGAGTGAGGCCCTCCTAGGCAAGCAGCAGGTAGCTTGAGTTCAGCTGCCTCCCTCTGCGCTCTCTCCCCACCCCGCCATCTGTCTCTTATTTCCCCTTCCTCTCCTCGGGCTGCCCCAGAGGTTCATTACGGAGCCCACAGACAAAGCAGACACCCACTAGGGGGATGACATGCTGATCTTGCCTTACAAGAGACTCCCTGTGGCCCTGGGGAGGAAAAGCACCCCTTCCCATCTCCCCCACAAGAGGGAAGAGCGGACCCTCTGCCAGATGCGCTGCACTCCCCACATGGCAAATGACTCCCCGCTGCCAACTCCTCTTCCAGTCACTGTGGGCAGCCATGGTGCTGATGAGAGAGGAGCCGGTCCAGCCCCCTTGCAAGCCCTGCGGAGGGGGGAATCGGTGAGCTCCTGGCCGCTCACTGGAGGCTCTGTGAATGTAGGCACACGGGTTCCTGGTGGCTTTCAGACTCAGTTTTGGGTCTTAGCTGCATCCAGGACAGGACAAGTTCCACACAGCATCCAGCTCTGCTGGTGCGGGGCTCCCCTTCCTCCCAGAGCCCAGCTGATCAAAAGAATATAGAAGAAGGGAAAGCTCAATAAATAAACATATTAAAAAATTTTAATATTGTATTTATTTTTATTTTTGGTTGCGTTGGGTCTTAGCTGTGGCATGTGGGATCCTTCCTTGCCTGGGCCTCTCTCTACTTGTGGTGCATGGGCTGAGCTGCCCCACTGCGTGTGAGATTTTTAGTTCCCTTAGCAAGGATCGAACCCATGTCCCCTGCACTGGAATGCAGATTCTTTTTTTAAATTTATGTATTTTTTAATTGAAGGATAATTGCTTTACAGAATTTTGTTGTTTTCTGTCAAACCTCAACATGAATTAGCTATGGTGGCAGTTTGGTTGCTAAGTTGTGCCCGACTCTTGTGAACCCACGGACTGTAGCCTGCCAGGCTCCTCTGTCCACAAGATTCTCCAGGCAAGAATACTAGAGTGGGTTGCCATTTCCTTCTCCAGGGAATCTTCCCAACCCAGGGATCGAACTCGGGTCTCCTGCATTGCAGGCAGACTCTTTACCAGCTGAGCTACAAGGGAAGCCCTGAGTCAGCTAGAGATATCCATATATCCCCTTCCTCTTGAACCTCCCTCCCATCTCCCTCCCCATCCCACTCTAGGTCGATCCAGTTCGAGTTCCCCGAAACATACAGCGAATTCCTGCTGGCTCTCTACTTTACATATGGTAATGCAAGTTTCCATGTTACTCTCTCCACCCATCTCACCCTCTTCGCCCCCTCCCTGTGTCCATAAGTCTATTCTCTATGTCTGTTTCTCCACTGCTGCCCTGCAAATAAATTCTTCTGTACCATCTTTCTAGATTCCATATATATGCATTAATATACAATTTCTATCTTTCTCTTTCTGACTTACTTCACTCTGTATAATAGGCTCTAGTTTCATCCACCTCATTAGAACTGACTCAAATGCGTTCCTTTTTATGGCTGAGTAATATTCCATTGTGTACATGTACCACCACTTCTTTATCCATTCATCTGTTGATAGACATCTAGGTTTCTTCCATGTTCTAGCTATTGTAAAGAGCGCTGCAATGAACATTGGGGTACACGTGTCTTTTTCAATTTTTATTTCCTCAGGGTATATGCCTAGGAGTGGAATTGCTGGATCATATGGTGGTTTTATTCCTAGTTTTAAAGGAATCTCCATTTAAATCTGCCCTCCATCAGGAAGTTCAGATTCTTAACCACTGGACCACCAGGGAAGTCCCCTTAAATTTTTTTAAATTAAAATTAAATAAAAATAAGGGCAAGCCCTGAGTCAGCCTGGAAGCCAGGGAAAGCACATTTCCATGGCAGGAATGCTGGGGATCTGTGGAAAACACGCACCATTGGAATTGAAGGGAGATCCCCCCAAGGGCTGGTTCACAACACCAGTTTCTGAGAAAGGTAAACTTCCTTCCAGAGAAATAAGAAGATGAGATCCTGGCAGTGTTTGCCAACTGTGCCTGAATTGGAGAGCAGGTGGTGGGACATGGGGCTTGCTGAGGACATGTCATTCAGAAGCTCTTTCAGGGCTGTGGATCAATAGCATTTGGGAGGAGCTGACTGGAAGGCTTTGGGGTGCATGTGGTTGCTAGGCCAAGTGTGTGACTGGGAAGAAGCTCCTCCCTGAATTGGTTTCTCCCTGATACCATGTTTCTTCTTCCTTGACAGGGTGAGTTGAAGTCAGCAAGGGTGCATCAATTACCTAGTGGAGGAGCCTGGCATATTGCTGGCCCCTGGTGCAGATGCAAGATTCCTCACTGGGTCACTGCCAATTCCCACTCCTTCCTCCAACTAGATCCCTGAGCTGGTAATAGCCCTTGGAAGGCTCTACTTGAGTAGAGAAAGAACAGGACAAATACACAGATACATACACACACAGCCTACAGCAAGTCAACTCTGGAGATGAGCGGGGGCACACAATGACAAAGACACTTTGTGTTCACAGCCAGCCGGTGACATGAGTTGGCATTAACCAGTCCTTCAGCCTAAAAGATGACCGGACCTGGAAAAATATCCAGGTGAATGGTGAGCTAAAAAGAATTCAATTCTTTCCGTCTTGTTTGGGGGAAAATAATAAGATTTAACAAAACACTGACTTTTTAAGGAGAAGTAAAAGCAAACACACACCCACATGCACATACATACACTTGCAAACACACAGTCTTTGAAAAGATTCTGTATCATGAAGGGAAAGAACAAGTCCTTCAAAGGGCAGGGGAAAACCATTCCTTTGAAGATGATTTATCGCAGATACTCAAGACACATCTGCTTTGTATGCACTTCATGTAATCAAATCACAAACTCTAAGAAAGGACAGCTGAAATACAAATGGGAAGAATGAAATGAGATGTCTGCTGGCTGAGAGGCAGGTGGAAGTCATAGGCAAACCATATAGGAGAGACAGAAAGAAAAGAAAGAAAGGCTGTAAAGCAACTACAAAGGCAGCAGCAGATTTAAAATTGCATTATGATGGTAATGGACAGAAGACTGAATCTGTAAATGCAGAGATAGATCTAAGTCCTCTGAGAAGGCTGAGGAAAAGCCCCAAGGAATAAAAACAAAGGGGGAGACCACAGTAGACACAGAGGCCCAAAGAAGAAACAGAGCAAATGAATTGACTCGTGGACTCTGTGGATGAGGGAAAGGGTGGGATGATATGGGAGAATGGCATTGAAACATGTTAATTATCATATGTCTAATCAATCGCCAGCCCAGGATTGATTCTCGGGGCTGGTGCACTGAGATGTCCCAGGGGGAGGGAATCGGGAGGGAGGAGGCAGGGGGGTTCTGGAGGGGGAACATATGTAAACCCATAGTGATATCATGGCATTGTATGGCAAAAACAATAAAAGGGAGAAAAAAAAAAGAAAGAAACGGAGCAAATGAAACAAAAGCAAGAATCAGAAAAGGAGATGACACTCCTGATGGGAAGCCTGAACTTAAACATTTAAAAGGTTCCTTTTGATCTACGTCAAATTAAAAAAAAAAAAAACCTTAGAAGCACTATGCAGGATTTTGTTCATTTTAAGGGTAAAGAAATAATTCTATGGGGCTTCCCTGGTGGTTCAGCAGTAAAGAATCTGCCTATCAATGCAGGCGACACGGTTCGACACAGATTCGATCCCTGGGTCAAGAAGATCCCCCAGGGAAAGAAATGGCTAACCAACCCCAGTATTCTTGACTGGAGAACATCATGGAGCCTGGTGGGCTACAGTCCACAGGATCACAAACAGTTGGACACAACTTAGCAACTGAACAACAACAACAAAGTAATCTTATAAGCACCCATACACAGGGGGAAAATGGGAGAAACATCTATAACATTCTGGAAACATGTTTAATTGGAAGAGAAATTTCATTCCATGGAATGTTGAGAAGTTCTTATGTTACCAACCAGAGTTCTTGGCCTTCCCCAATCAACAGAAATTGACTAGAGGCCAGACAAGAAATTCAGACAAAGCTTTATTAGGGCCCTTGCTCCAACAGGTGAGATCAAGAACAAACAAGTTTCCCTTGTTCGCTGGCTCCATAAAGAGGGCCAATTTGTTCCTTAAAAAGGACGAGGGTAGGGGTGTGTCCGCGGGTCAGGCGGGAGGGGTGGACTTTGGTGATGTTGAGTGCAGGGGGCATGCGCAGTACCCTATTTTTGCTCCTGACACACTGTTTTTGCTCCAGGCTCTTCAAATTGGCAGTTGGGTTTTGGGTCTCTTTGTACCTTTTGTCCAGGATTTGTCCCAACTGCATATGCACGCAGGTACGTTTGGTCCCACACAGTTTCTTCATATTGTGCTGCTTGAGGAGAGGTGTGTCCAGGCGCGAGCACGGCAGCACTGCAGCGAGGGGTCCCGCGGCCCAGTTATGCTGGAGAAAAAAGCTTCTGTCATAAAACTGACTTGGGAGATGCAGAATGAAGTGCAGCAAGATCCTATACTGAGGCTTTCTTAGGGCTTGGAAAGCATTTGTGAAGTCAGTAATATTAGCAAGAACATTTTTCCAAGTTTATTTAGCAATGAAACCCTTTTCCGCTGACTGTATGGAAAGATGGGTGCTCTATGGAACACATTTTGGGAACCACACTTCTACAGAATTTTGCGAGATTGCAGCTGTGACCTAAAATTCCCACCATCTGCCAGGGACGCTCTTGCAAGAAGACAAAAGAAAAAACTTTCCTGTGAGAGTTGGACAGTGAAAAAGGCTGAGGGCCGAAGAATTGATGCTTTTGAACTGTGGTGTTGGAGAAGACTCTTGAGAGTCCCTTGGACTGCAAGGAGATCCAACCAGTCTATCCTAAAGGAGAGCAGTCCTGGGTGCTCATTGAAAGGACTGATGTTGAAGCTGAAACTCCAATACTCTGGCCACCTCATGAGAGGAGTTGACTTATTGGAAAAGACCCTGATGCTGGGAAGGATTGAAGGCAGGAGGAGAAGGGGACGACAGAGGATGAGCTGGCTGGATGGCATCACCGACTCGATGGACATGGGTTTGGGTGGACTCTCCAGAAGTTGGTGATGGCAGGGAGGCCTGGCATGCTGCGGTTCATGGGGTCACAAAGAATTGGACACGACTGAGCAACTGAACTGAACTGAACTGAACTGAACTGTACTCCAAAACTTAGGATACGTGCCACGTTTAATGTTTCATGGGGGAAAATATTCAGGGATGCACTCTTAGCAGGCAGAGGTGAATCAAAATAAGCAAGATCATAGTAAACAACAAAAATCAGCACAGGGAAGCTGTTGCATAGATGTGGAAGTGAGTATTAAAACCCTGTCAGGCATATGATTATGTTAGTCTCCATCAGAGTCTGGTCACGAGACAGAAACCACAGCAGAAACCACATCCTTGCCTGTCTGGTCCCAAGCCCCAGAGGGCTGACCCCACAAACCACTCAGCAGAAGCAGTGTCTCCAACCTCAACACTTGCCTGGACTTATTCTCCCAGGTGTCAGCGCCCCTTGTCCCTCAGCCCTGGGACTGGCGGTGTCTGCGCATCAGGACTAGTCTCTGGGTGCCTCACCATCCATCGTTTGTCCCCTTCACCTTATCTACAATTCTGCAGGGACTCCCTTCATCAAAGTCTCTCTACTTAGAGACTTCTCCAGTAGCCCAGTAGCTAAGACTCTGTGTTCCCGATGCAGGGGGCCCAGGTTTGACCCCTGGTTGGGGAAATAGATCTCACAAGCTGCAACTAATGCATGCTGAAACGAGGGTCGAGGCTCCCGAGTATCACAAGTAAGACCTGGGGCAGTCAAGTAAATAAATATTTTAAAACTAAAAAAAAAAAAAAAAAAAAAAGTCTCTCTGTTTAAACCATTTGGCAGTGGGGAGAATGTTTCTTGCCAGGACCCTGACTCACACACTTCCCAACTCTTTTTATAAAGCTGGAATAACCCTAACACTAAAACCTGACCAATGGCACAAAGAAAAACACAACGAACGAATGAGTCATTTACTAGTCTCTTTCATATAGATGTAAAGTCCTAATAAAAATTTAATCAGATTAAAGTCCAAACCCAGTCCAACAACATATTAAAAGAATGTGTCCAGTGTTTTCACCATAAGCATCTTTGTCACAGAAATCTTTGCCGAAAGCGTTTTTTGCTGCAAACATTTTTGCCCTGTGACTAAAGGGCTGTGAGGCAATTTTGTGAGAAAGATCAAATAACTGGTTGACAGTTTGGGGTTTGACAGCTCGGTTTCCTCTGGTTGAAGTATGTTAGCATTTCTTCCAGCTAGCAATGTTATTGATGGCTTTTGGGAGCTGACAGAAGACAATGACTTGCCCCAAGAGTTGGTTTCTTATTTTGAAACACACTACACTGGAAAAGAAAGAGGCCTTCCAGGCGTAGTTGAGCCCACTCTTCCCACACACGTCTGGAGTGACGATCAATGGGCAGGTGACATTACACCAAGAGCTAATGACAGTGTAGAGGCCTTCACAGCTCACTACAGAGCTCAGGTGTAAGTACACATCCCAGGATTTGGGAACAGATACCTCATCTAGTGAAGGAAGAAATTTTAGACTGAAAGGAAAAGACTGAGGCCAACTGAGAAGACAAGTCAACAAGTAAATGCATAAAATACTATGAATGAAAGACCTGGGAGACAGGTGCATACAGGGCCATCCACAAAATAAAATCAGTTATTTGTGTAGTATTTCTATGAATCTAACCTCAGATATGCAGATGACACCACCCTTATGACAGAAAGTGAAGAGGAACTAAAAAGCCTCTTGATGAAAGTGAAAGAGGAGAGTGAAAAAATTGGCTTAAAGCTCAATATCCAGAAAACTAAGATCATGGCATCTGGTCCCATCACTTCACGGCAAATAGATGGGGAAACAGTGGAAACAGTGTCAGACTTTATTTTGGGGGGCTCCAAAATCACTGCAGATGGTGATTGTAGCCATGAAATTAAAAGACGCTTACTGCTTGGAAGGAAAGTTATGACCAACCTAGACAGCATATTGAAAAGCAGAGACATTACTTTGCCAACAAAGGTCAGTTTAGTCAAGGCTATGGTTTTCCCAGTAGTCATGTATGGATGTAAGAGCTGGACACTGAAGATAGCTGAACACCAAAGAATTGACGCTTTTGAACTATGGTGTTGGAGAAGACTCTTGAGAGTCCCTTGGACTGCAAGGAGATCCAACCAGTCCATCCTAAAGGAGATCCGTCCTGGGTGTTCACTGAAAGGACTGATGTTGAAGCTGAAACTCCAATACTCTGGCCACCTCATTCAAAGAGTTGACTCATTGGAAAAGACCCTAATGCTGGGAAGGATTGGGGGCAGGAGAAGAGGACAACAGAGGATGAGCTGGCTGGATGGCATGACCGACTTGATGAACATGGGTTTGGGTGGACTCCGGGAGTTGGTGATGGACAGGGAGGCCTGGCATGCTGCAATTCATGGGATCGCAAAGAGTCGGACACGACTGAGTGACTGAACTGACTGATGCATATTTTAAATGTATTCAAATATTTTGTATTTTAAAATAAAGTCTTTTAGACTTCATTATTCACTCTCCATGTTTCTATCCTTCTTAATGTTCCTATTAAACTTTCATGGCAAAACTGTCTTATGGCCAGCTAGTTATGTGATGTAAATGTTTGTGGCAAAGATGTCTTGGCAAAGATACTTACAGTGAAAGTATCTAGAACTATGAAAAGAATACACCATGAGCAAACACTCCTGGAATGCACGGATAATGCTATATCAAAACTGCAGGAAACTGATTAACTACAGCAATAGGTCAAGGTAGGAAAAAAAAACATTTTACACACTGAATAGATATTTGGTAAATTTCAATATCCATTCCTGATTTTCTTTCAAAAAACTCTGGTGAACTAGAGATGGAAGTATATTTATTTCACATCATAAAAAATACCAGCTCTCAAACCCACAGCCAACACCAAATCAGTGAAATATAAAAAGCATTCTCATCAAATATGGGAACAAGATAAAGACTTCTACTGTCTTGTTATTCAACACTATTCTAAAAATTCTAGCTAATGTAATTAGAAAAAAATAAGAAGAGTAAATTATAATTATTTGCAACTAGGACTCAGAAAAACTAGGAAAAGGAATACAAAATTATCAGAATAGAAGAGTTTAGTAAAGTAGCCAGTTATAAAATAACTACAGAAAAGTTAATATCTTTTCTACTTCCTGATAACTTACTGTAAAACATGAGCAAAAATTAAATAAATAAAGATGCTGCATTAGTTATCCATTGCTGCATAACAAATTACCCCCAAGGAATAGTGGTTTAAGACAAAAGAATTTATTATCTCACAGTTTCAGTGGGCCAGGAGTCTGTGGGTGGCTGAGCTGAGTTCTCCACCTCTGGGTCCCTCACAAAGCTATGATCAAGGAGTTAGCCAAGGCTGTAGTCTCATCTGAAGGTTCAAGTAGGTATGCTCACTCACATGGCTGTTGGGCTGAGGGTCTCAGTTCCTTGCCACATGGGCCTCCCCCAAGGCAGCTCGAAACATAGCAGCTGGTTTTATTAGAGAAGGAAACTGAGAGAGCCTGAGACAGAAAGAGAGCTCCAGCAAGACAGAAGTCATAGTTATTCACAACCTAATCTCAGAAGTAACATCCCATCCCTTTTTTCCACATTCTAGCCACTAGAAGCAAGTCATTAGGTCCAATCCACACATAAAGCGTGAGAATTATACAAGGGAGTGACTACCAGGGATCACTGAGAACCATTTCAGAAGCTGCCAACTACAGATGTCATTGCCATGTTTCATAGAAGACGCACCAGACACATATATTCATCTATAAAACTTTACTGTAGAACAACAATTTTAAAAGACCTAGAAAGATACACCATCTTCCTGAATGGAAACACTCAATGTTGCAAAGAAGTTATTTACCACTACACTAATCTATAAATTTAATCCAACTCCAATTTCTGGAGGGACATTTTGTATTTAACTTGGAAAAAAAAAATCTAGAGTTCACCTAAATGACAAACACTAAGAATAATTTTTGGAAGTCCAGTGATTAAAATGTTCGTGCTTCCATTACAGGGGATACGAGTTCAATCCCTGGTCAGGGAACTAAGATACTGCATTCTACAAGCCATGGCCAAAAAATAAATAAATAAGTAAATAAGATTTGTATTCTCAGTTAATAATCATTAAAAATTACAACTATTAAAATAAGGCAACCTCAATGTAAAAATGATCTGATAAGTCAATGGTACAGAATAGAAAGCACAATCAAACAGAAAACTATTCAGTATATGATAAAATGGCCTTTCAGATCACTAGGAATTCATTTATGGATTAATTTATCATTCACATTGGGACAGTGGCTTAATTTGTTTTAAAGTTGTTTTCCTCTCCTCTTACCTCTATAAAATAGAGTTAAATATAAAGGTGAAATTAAATTATAAAATCTTGAAATTTAATTGAAAATGTACACATTCTTGGTGAAGGCAAAGGTCATATAACAATAAAGTCTGAGATCATAACAGAAAAAAACAAATAATTTGACAGCTTAAAAATGAAGCACTTCAATATATCAGGAAAGTATAAAAACTACAGATGCAAATGACAAACTTCAAAAGTTGCTTGCACATTATATGACAAAAGAGTGATATATGAAAAGATGCTAAATATACTACACCTTATAAATCAATACTAAGCAGATGAGCATTACAACAGAAAATAGCCAAAGAATACAGAAATTCACCATCCATTCATTTGTTCAACTAATCTTTATTGGGTGACTCAAAGGTCACAGAGTCAGTCTAAAGATGCACCTCTACTCAGGACTGGCCACTCTGTTCTTGTCTGTTCACGTGTGTCACTCCCACTTTGGGGATCCCCCAGCCAGCACAGGGCTTCCATTCAGCAGGCACCCAGAGAACATGCTGACTGAATGAGTGGACACATGAAGGAATAATTCAGAGAAACAGGTGAGGTGGAGTAAGGGAGATGTGAAAGAACAGAAACGATGAGTAGAGACTGCAAGCCACCAAAATGGAGAGAGACAGAGAAAATGAATGAATGAGTGAAAAAAGGGATAGTCTGATAAAAGGGAAAAAAAAAGTATAGAAATCCAGAAAGACCCAAGTGGAAGTTAAAGATATAGAGGCAGGAAAACAAAAGCAGAGAGACAGAGAGAGAAAAGAGCTTTCCCTTACCCTTGTTTAGTCACAAAGTCATGTTCGACTCTTTGGGACTCCACAGACTGTAGAACCAGGCTCCTCTGTCCACGGGATTTCCCAGGCAAGAATACTGGAGTGGGTTACCATTTCCTACTCCAGGAGGATCTTCCCTCAGCCTTGCCAGGCTGCTATTAGAACCCCTGGGTTCCTGTCTGAGTTTCCCTGCCAGTTCTCCAGGGTTTGCCAGGCTGCAGCCCAAGGGACTGGCCTCCTGCTTGCTCTTGCCAGTTCACTCCTTTGGGCAGGGGACTCTGTGACCTCCTCCTCGCCACCACCTGCTGGCTGAGAGCCACCCCAACCTGAACCTTGACACCAGGGTCTCTCCTACCCAGCAGGCCCCAACCAACAACTTCAGCAAAATCCTTCCACCCAAGGAAGGCCCCTAGGAGGAGAGCCCCTCTCCATCCCTGTAACCATGACGTTCCCTGCCCATGCCAGCTCTGGACCCTGGGATGCAGTGCGGGCGGCCGGAACACAGACAGGGAGCATTACCATTCAGCCAGCCCCAGAGCCCTGCCCACCCCTCAGGACCGGGAGAAAGTCTGGAAGCGGAGAAGCTGGCTGGGCTGGGGGCCGGGGGGGATCTGAGGATCGAGGAGGCTTCCTGCCTCACAGAGCTTTGCCTGGATGACCAGACCACTGTATCAGCCCTAGCATTTCCAATTTCCTGGGGAAATACGGAGGCGGGTACTCTAGAGAGCTAGGAGGGAAAGCAGGGTGGGAGGTGGCCAGAGCCACTGAATTCCCCTGGGTCCTAGAGAAGGGTGGGTTCCTTCCCTTCTCCCACCCCCAACCCCACCTCCCCATTTGTCCTTCCAAAAGGCTCTGACCTCACCTCCCCCATTTCCGGGCTCCTTCAGAGTTTCAGCCCTGAAGAGAGCCACTTCCAAACCAAAGGGCCCCGGCCCCTTCTGCAGGCCTCTCCACGACTGTCTTGGCTCTGGGGACCTCCGAAGCCCCCCTGCCTCCCCCACCATTGCACCAGATGTGGCTGCAGGGAGGGGTGGGCGCAGGGCCCAGCTGGCAGTGGTCACTTGGTGGTCCTCTTGCTGCAGAGTCAGCGCATTCTATGCCAGCTTGCCAGGCCTCCTCACTCAGCATCTCCTCGGCCCAATTTCTAGAAGCAGCAGCAGGGACCTGCACAGTTCACTGCCAGCTGGACTGGGGCTTCTACCCACCATTCCGCACAAACCCCATCAATAGCCTTTGCCAGGGACCTAGGCTCAGCAGCCAGGGATCACAGTGGGCGGATAAGGCCCAGCCCCATTCCAGGTGGGGGACAGAGGGCTGGGACACCCAGAGTTTGCCTCATCCTTTCCCCCCAACCATAGAAACATTCTGACCCACAGTGGGCCTCCTGGTCCTTCCCTCTGCAAAGCAGTAAGGCATCCCACGGCTCATATCCTTTCTCAGCTTCCCAAACCCTCTGCTGGTTGGGTCTCAGCCCTCTTCATTCCCTCCGGATTTTCCAGAGCGTGGAGTTCCAGCACAGGATCAAAAGACACTGGCTGTGTCCCATGGGAAGCCCAGGGGCGGAGCAGCCCCATCCAGAACATTAGATTCCTAACAAAGTCACACACTACCAACAAGCTCTTGCAGCCCTATACCCCAGCCCTCCAAGAACCCTTGTGCCTGGTTCCTAGTGCCAGGGACTGGCAACAAGCCTCAACCACAGGGCTAGGTCTTAAAACTGTGGGTGTGAACCCAGGCCCTAGGAACAGGGCCTGGTGAGGAGCTGCCTACCATCCGCCCCTCACCTCCAGACGGCTCAGGCCCAGGCTGGTGACTCGAAGCCCTCATTTGACCCCAGCTCTGCATCCTCTGCTACCTGCCTGGGTCTCTCTCAGACCCCGGGTCTGCTGCTTGCAATCAAAGGATGTCAGGACACCTCCAGCTACTCAGGCAAGGCCTTGTCCTGTGTGTGCAGAGGGGGAACCAGCTAGGCTCCTCTGGGCTCAGAGATCCAAGAGGGTCTTATCAGCCACTTTGGGAGACCCAGACTGGAAGAGAGAAGGAGGGCAAGGAAGGGAGTGGAGAAGAGGAGACAGCCCAGGGGCGGGCCCTGGGCTGGGTACAAGAAAAGGATGCAGAAGACAGATGAAAGGGACAGAGAAAATGGGGAAGGGGGTAACACCCTGGGGGATAAAGCCATCCCTTCTCTCATCAGTCCAGGGGAAAGAAAAAAAAATAGTGGCCACATGCCTGGCACTGTGCTGGGTACTCTTCCTAATCCTCTTATTTCATCCTCCCAAATATACCATGGGAACGGTATTATTACTCCCAAGTTATAGCTGAAGACTTTGAAGCTCTGAGAGCTTAACAGGCTTCCCTGGGGAGCGTCTGGGGGCCAGGCCAGGACCCCAGGTCTCCTGTCTCAGCAGAGATGGCTGGCAGGGCTACAATCCTGGCCCCAGGAGCTTGTGCAGAGGCCCAAGCTATGTTCAGAGCAGAGTTTATTCAAACAGAGCCTAACAGGAAACTTGGCTCCTCTGACTCACTCTGATTCGACCTTATTAAGAAAAAAGAAAGAGGAGCAGGAGCCAGCACTGGGTAGGATTTCACGCCAAGAGCTGGCTCCCAGGCGGAGGCTGGAGGCCGGCTGAATACAACGGCCTGTGCCCCGAACTCCCCACAAATCCAAAGCCCCGAGGCAGCCCTGTCCCCCTGCCTGGCCCAAGAAGAAGGGTCTGGCCTTCTCCGCTCTGCCAGTGGGGCTCCCGGATCATACAGCCATCCCCTCTCCACCCTCGGTTCCTCTCTTCCCTTCCCCTCCCTGCCCGGGGGTACCCTGGGGCCTGTTTCCACTGCTTTTCCTCCTCCTCTCCTGGCGCTGCTGCCCATCTGGCTGTCGGGAGGGCCCTACAGGACCCCAGGGATTCCAAGCAGCTGAGGCCAGCGCTGCAGGGGGACAGGCGGGAGGGAGGGAAGGCTTAACCCTGCCCATCCCGGCCCTCAGCATCTGGCTCGAGGTCCTGCATCAAATGGGTTGCTCTTTGCGGGAGTCCTGTCTAGAGACTGAGATCAAACCCCACACGAGGGAGCAGAGGGGCTGATGTTGAGCAGTTGCTGGCTGGCCTAGGAGGGGAGACAGATGCCCTGAGTCACCAGAACAAAGCCACATCTTGAAGCACGGTGTGATGGGGGAACACATGCTGGCTGGACGAGGAAGCAGGGGCCCAAGGTCTCTGAGGAATGTCTACTCTGGCTGTCTTCCTCCCAAAGTGGTCTCCAGGCATTTCCAAAGCAGGAGGAGAATCTGGAGAGAACGAGTTAAAGGCAAGTTCTTCCTCCTGGATGTATAAGCCAAAGAAGGGGATTTCTGCCCTCCAGTTCCCACAACCAAGGTTGGAGAAGACAGCCCAGAGGAGATATTCAGAGAGATTTCTTAGATTCCAAAGTGTTCAAACTTCTGAGCCCCCGCCTATTTCTGCCGAGAGAACAGAGAATCCGCCAAAGCACTCTTGGAGACCATCTGGTCTAATCCTCCACTGATCGGTGACAGAATCAGAACAGGGAAAAGACTTGCACAAGTTCATCCAGCAACTTAACCACAGCAATTGGAGGAGGCGCATTCTCCCAAATCCTCTTTTCTGCTGCTCCCTGCAAACAGCACATGGTGCCTCCCAGTGACTTCTAGCCCACATCAAAGACAGTCCCTGAATTTCATTTTCTCCAAGTGCACACTCAGGCTATTTCTAGGCCATGTCGACTTCAGAGATGTGTGACAGAAACCACACATGATGGGCAGGAAGTTGATCTCTCCCTGTTTTCGCAAGTTCTGTTCAGCACGAAGACAAATTTCCATTCTACAGACCAGGAGAGTAAGGCCCAGGGGTGTTCCAAGAGAGAAAAGGCTGAAGCTCCATCTTCTTCGTGTTCAGCCCCAACGAAAGAAGGCCTGCACATGATGACCTGAATTACAGTGGCTCAGCCTCTCCCCACAAGAGGGTGGGATTCAGCATATCCCCCTAGAGGGCCCACCAACAAAGAGGAAGTCTCAGTACTGCTCTGGAGAACAGCAGCCCAGGCATCCTGGGCAGAGGCTGGAGTGGACAGGAGTCAGGGGCTCATAAAAGCCCAGATAAGAAATCAGTAAGGTGAAAAAAACTAGGATGCTGGGTCCAAAGCAAAAGGAAACGGCCAGAGTAGTGCTGACACCCCAGTCCTGTTATGCCTGAGTCCCCAGAGGCCTCCTTCCTAGTCCCTATTTCATTCCCTTGCTCAGATGCAGGTCTGCGGCTTGGCTGGGAGCTCCAGGGACTGAGGGAGCGAGAGCAGCAGCTGTGGGACAGACCACATAGCTAAAACCCGGCGGGCCATAGGGCCCCGCGGAGGAGGCCCCAGCAGGCGGACCAGGCTGCCCGAAAAACCTCCCGAAGCTCCCAGCCTGTTGCTTATTCATTCAGAGTGGGAAAGCGCCAGCCCAGCGCGGCCAGCCAGAAGCGGGCTGGCCATGTAAGGCCCCCAGGCGGCCCTGCCTGCCCGGTGCCCTACAGAGAGCCTCGTGCAGCCCTGGGCACCGCCCCTGCCCTGCCCTGACCCCCTTGGCCTCGAAATGCTGTCATCGGAGGAGCCGTCCCGCTCGGGACAAGGCCAGGATGGACAAAGCTAGAGCTGGGGCGGGCAAGGAGCCGTCCTGTCCTCGAGGCCGTGGGAAGAGAAGCACGCACGGGGGGCCACTCCTGAGAGCCTCTCGGTCCACCGGGCCTAGGCAGAGGGGCCGCCATGGCTCTGGCCCTACCCGGCTGGCAGCTGGTGTGGGGCGCCTGCGTCTGCCTCCTGGTGCACGGGCAGCAGGCGCCGCCAGGGCAGGGCTCGGACCCGGGACGCTGGCGGCAGCTGATCCAGTGGGAGAACAACGGGCAGGTGTACAGCCTGCTCAACTCGGGCGCGGAGTACGTGCCGCCGGGGCCTCATGGCTCCGAGGCTAATTCCCGGGTGCTGCTGGCGGGCGCGCCCCAGGCCCCTCCGCGGCGCAGCCAGGGGGGCCTCCGGCGTCGGCAGGCCCCGTCCCTGCCCCTGCCCGGGCGCGTCGGCTCGGACACCGTGCGCGGCCAAGCGCGTCACCCCTTCGGCTTCGGCCAGGTGCCCGACAACTGGCGCGAGGTGGCCGTCGGGGACAGCACGGGCATGGCCCGGGCCCGCACCTCCGTCTCCCAGCAACGGCACGGGGGCTCCGCCTCCTCGGTCTCGGCCTCGGCCTTCGCCAGCACCTACCGCCAGCCGTCCTCCTTCCCGCAGCAGCAGTTCCCCTACCCGCAGGCGCCCTTCGTCAGCCAGTACGAGACGTACGACCCCGCGACGCGGACCTACGACCAGGGCTACGTGTACTACCGCAGCGCGGGTGGCGGCCTGGGCGCGGCGGCCGTGGCCTCGGCGGGGGTCGTCTACCCCTTCCAGCCGCGGGCGCGCTACGAGGACTACGGAGGTGGCGGCGGCGAGGAGCAGCCGGAGTACCCGCCGCAGGGCTTCTATCCGGCCGCCCCGGAGAGGCCGTACGCGCCGCAGCCCGCCGACGGCCTGGACCGGCGCTACTCGCACAGCCTGTACCACGAGGGCACCGCGGGCCTCGAGCCGGCCTACCCCGACCCGGGCCCCGACGCCGCGCAGCCCAACGGTGGCGGCGGGGGCGGCACGTACGGCGGCGGCGGCGGCGACCCCCGCCTCGGCTGGTACCCACCCTACGGCAACATGCCGCCAGAGGCCTACAGCCCGCCGCGGGCCGTGGAGCCGCAGCCCCCTTTCCGCGTGCTGGAGCCTCCCTACCTGCCCGTGCGCAGCTCCGACGCGCCCCCGCCGGGCTCCGAGCGCAACGGCGCGCAGCAGGGCCGCCTGAGCGTGGGCAGCGTATACCGGCCCAACCAGAACGGTCGAGGTGAGTCCTTCCTGGCGCCCCGGGCTTCGTCCATCCTTTACAGAAGGCCACCCCCGCCTGCTAAGTCAGGACCCCCACCCTAGCCCCCATAGGCAGCCCCAGTGCTTCCCAGGCCTTCGCCACCGTCCACACATCCCCATCTCCCCATCGGTGCCAGGATTTGGCCAGGCCGGCCAAGGCTCTGACCTGGGGAGTAGGGGATGGAGGGACTGGACAGGCTTTGGAAAGAGACGCTTGGGTCATCTGAGGACACATAAAGGAGCCCCTCTCCCCGCCTCTCCCTTGTTCCCACTGGGCACGTCCTCCCCTCTTGGAGGTGCCCCTCTGCCAGCCTCACAGGGTGAAACACGGAGCATCCAGGTCAGAAAGGCCTCGAGGACACCTCCGGAGGTGTGACAAATTCCCAGTCACTGGACATAGGTGGGTTTGGCGTGAATGAACAAGAGGTTAGAAGGAAGGGTCTGGCCTAACAGAAGAGCAGATTGGACTACCTGGAGTTCCTTCACGGGACACTGCCAGGCCCGGACTAGAGGGAAGTGAGGCACTGGCCTGGGCGCCAAAAAACTTAGTAATCGACTTAAGCAATATTTCAGTGCACTTTTAGATCAAAAAATCATGTTAAAAAAAGAAATATCAAAATTTGAAATAGAATCAGTAATGGTGCTGTGCCAAACTGTATTCAAGCCAGAGAAAAACTGAAAAATTAGCAACAGCGATCTGTCATTATCCGAAATTTTGATATTTTCTTCATCAGATTTCTTTTTTTGCAGTACTGCTGATTTTTTAAAATATTGCCTCAAATATTACTTCCCTTAGTTACTGAGATTTTAGGTGCCCTGTTAAGTTTTGCACCCCAGGCTGGGAAGAGTCCCAGGAGGCAGGTGTGGACAGGAATGGGGGGGGCGGGAGGGAGGTGGGGATGGGTTGAAGATATGACCTAGTCTTGGGAAAGCTGTCTGCACAGTGGAAGGAGCGGCCTTCCTTCTTCAAATGAGCACCTCCACACACGCTGTTCTAAGGCAGGCCACCTTGGCGAGGGCCCACGAGTGGTCTGGCCAGGGCTGAATGGCCTTTGACCTAACTTCTGCCCTCCTAGAATTCCCTTTCTGCTTCTGTCTCTGCAAGTCCACAGTCAGTTTTGGTCAAGGTTTTCCATTTAGATCCCAATGTGTGTGCGTTCCACGTCAGCCTTGCCTCTTTCAGGTTGCAATTAATATTCCTGATTCTTTACTCCTGCTTCTCTGCTCCACACCAGGGTGGCTGAGCCAGGCCCACCAGGTGAGGGCTAAGCACTGAGGGGCTCAGAGGCACAGATACTGCACCTCCAGCCTTTGTTCCTCTGCCTCTGTCCACATGGGGATGCACCCTTGTCTCTATCCATACTGACCTTGGGTGAGAGGCTGCTGCTGGGTTGCAAGGGTGGGGACTCCTGTCTCGCCTTGGGCTGCTGGAGCCCAAGGCTAGGGGAGGGAAGTGTCCCCAATGGTAGTACTCGCTTCCTCACATTCAGGGGCTTCCCAGGTGGTGCTAGTGGTAAAGAACCTGCCTGCTAATGCAGTAGACATAAGAGATGTGAGTTCAATCCGGGAAGGTTCCCTGGAGGAGGGCATGGCAACCCACTCCAGTATTCTTGCCTAGAGAATCCCATGGACACAGAGCCTGGTGGGCTACAGTCCATAGCATCGCAGATAGTCGGACACCACTAAAGCGACTTAGCTCCAGCTCTCCCTCACATTCAGGGCATAACCTTCAACTTGGGATGCTGAATCCCGCTTTGAGAACGTGCAGGTGCTCAAGACAGGAGCTAGAGGGAGGGCCCTTCTATGTTGTAATGAAGGATTTCGCGGCTTCACCTGCATCTGATCCCCAGCGGGACTTGCAGCAGCCCTGCAGTGGTGCGTGGTACCGCTCTGCATCAGCCCCTGCTAGAGCTCCGTGGAGGAGAGCACGTTTTACCTATAGGCTAAACTGTTGTGGTGAATTTTCTTAGAATGCAAGACTGCGGAGTGGGGCTCAGCCAGAAGCGCTCCACCTCTGGGCAGAGGAGAAAACCCAGGCCTCAAATAGCAGTACTGGCAGAGCCGGCCTTGGACTTGACGTCTGTGCCCCGAGCCAGTGGGTTTCTCTAAGGCCCTTCTGTGGCCTGTCAGGTCTTAAGTTTCAGAGAGGGACTGGCCAGGGCAAGGCCATCTCTGGAGTGGGAGTGCTTGGTGCTCAGGAGGGCCTCTGGCCATTGCCGCAGTGTTCATTTGGGATTAAAGACATTTCTTTCCTGAAGGAGATGCCAAGCAGAATCCAGGCCCTGCCCTGAGGGAGGCATAGAGGAGGGAGCAACTCAGTGCTGTGATCGGGCAGGCACTGGGTGGGTGGGGAGAGGGTGATGGTGTAGGGGAGCCAGAGGAGGGGCCTCCCCGGTCAGGGGCTAGGAACCAGGGAGGACTTCTAGGAGTAGGTGCCCAAGTATTGCTGCAAGCTGTCAACACCTTCCAGGTGCCCCTTCCCTAGTCCTTGGGGGGATGGTGGGTGGGTGGGGGTGCAGGCTAAATTGGGGCTCACAGGGAGGCCAGAGAGGGAGCAATACCTTCTCCCCCATCATTTGTTCCCCTTCCCACCCTGCTAGGCTGGGACCGTGGAAAATCCCGGCTCGGGGAAGGCCAAGCTTTGTGCTTGAGATCAGACCCCCAGGCCTGGTGTGGGAGTCCAGGGCGGATTCTCCGAAGCTGACCTCATTCCTCCTGGCCGCACACCCAGGGGTCTGAGGCTGGACGCTGGCAGCCCGCGCGTGTACGGGCGTGGACGTGTCCTCACAATACCAAACACATGTGCACACCGCCCACGGCCTCCACGTTTGGGCGGTTTCCAAGCGCCTGTCCAGAGCCTGGTTTCTTCCTCGGGCGCCTGTACCCGCTTCCCTCCCACCCTGGAGAGGGGGACCCAAGGGCTCTTGCAATATCGTTGTCTCTGAAACATGTTACTGGACAGAAGGCAAGGAAATGGGCCCGGATCACTTACCTGGCCTGACTGTCCCAGCACATCCAGGCAGAGGCCTGAGGGTGGGGGTGCCTGCTTCCCAGGCCCCGCTGAGACCCCCGAGCTGTGCCCCTCCCTCTCCCATGGCCAGGCCCTCTTTTCCTGGCCTCCTTGTCCCTATTTCCGCCTCTCCACAGCCTCAGCTCCTCAGATCTGGTGATATTTGTGCAGATTAAGATGACCCCAGGCCCTGGAAAACCATACCTCTTCTCCCAGGGCTCCCCCTTACACCCCCCGCCTGTTTCACTGCTTCTGGCCACCCTGTGAAAATAAGGTGGAGCAGCCACCCTGGGAGGATGGCCAGTTGGAGGGCATCCTCCCAGGGCACCTCTGATGGCTGTGCCAGCCGTGCCTGGCACAGTTCCTCCAGCCCTATCCTCACACAGCCAGTTGGAGCTGTGACTGCTCCCTCCCTGGTTCCTTCCAGTCCATCCTACGTGTGAGGCAGATACACCCTTGCGTTGCTGACCACATTACCTTCCTGCTCGAAGAGGTTCTGGGGCTCCCAAGGCCTTCAAGACAAAATTGCAAATGCCTTAGCCTATTGCTCCAGAACCTGAGGCACCTCCTCCCATCCCCTTCTTCTCCCTCTCTCAGGCCTCCACAGCCCCCAGGAATGGTGCAGACCTAGGTGTTTCTAGGTGTTTCTAGGGTCCTCTCCTCTCCATCCAGCCTTCTGCACCCAAGAGTCCAGACAGGACCCCTTAGTCCCTGAGAGTGGCCCAGGCTCCCTGCTGCACCCCCCACTGCCTGCCCCTCTCCCCACCAGGACCTGCCTTCCTGACTCAAGTCACCCACCCACCTCCACAAGGCCAGAAGGAGATGCAGGGGCAGACAGAGCGGGCCTCCACCCAGCAAGCATCCAGAGTCAGAGCCCCCAGGCAGGAATGATGATCACAACTCCAGCCATTTGCAGAGGAGCACCTGCTGAGCTTAGAGGCCTCAATGTGCAATTTCATTCACCCCACAAGCCTCCTAGAGAGGTGGGGATTACAGACCAGCGGTACAGATGAGAAAACTGAGACCCAGGGAGGTCTCACAGCTGGGTGCAGCGGAGCCAAGACTTCACACTGAGCCTGTCATGTCTTCATGGCACTGAGGGGACCTCACCCTCAAGCCACCTGCGGGCCAGGCCCCAGTTCCCCCAGCCACCTCCAGGGGGAATAATTCTGCTAGCATATGCTGGACACTTCATACATCATCTCTCTCTATTCCCATAGCAACCCCACCAGCCAGATGTTGATAACCCATCCCATTTCATAGATAAGGTGGTGGGTTCACCTTATCAGCAGGGTTCACCTGCTGATTGTCACATGACCTGTTAGTAGGGAAACCAGAATTTGGGTCTGCATGACTCCCATCCTGGGTTCTTAACCCCCATGCATTATTTTTTTCCTAAATGTTCATGTATTAAGGCTTACCTCTCACATCCATTTGGTCATTTAGCAGTTACTTGACTCCTACTGTGTTCTGGGCAGTGAGCACTGGTTGTGACAAAGTGAGATGAAACAGAGTGCACAGCTGTAGAAGCAAAGAACACCTTCCCAGGGTGGTGGTAGCATGAAGCCCTGTCATTTCCACTCCAGACTCCAGAACATTTAACAGGCACATGGACAGCACGTGACACTGTTCTTGGACATTTACAGTTAGAGTCGTTTAATCCTCATAACAGGCTTCCCAGGTGGCACTAGTAGTAAAGAATCCACCTGCCAATGCAGGAGACGTAAGAGACACGGGTTCGATCCCTGGGTCAGGAAGATCCCTTGGCATAGGAAATGGCAACTCACTCCAGTTTTCTTGGCTGGAGAATTCCATGGACAGAGGAGGCTGGCGGGCTACAGTCCCTGGGGTTGCAAAGAGTAGGACATGACTGAGCACACATACAATCCTCATAACAACCCTTGTTGTTACTATTACTCCCACTTTGCAGATGAGGAAACTGAGGCCCTCGGAGGTTAAGCAACTTGCCCACGATTGCTTTAACTAGTGACTGGCAGAGGCAGAATCACAGCTCAGCACCCCTTCTTCCTTCCCTGAAGTTGTCCCAAGTTGCTCCTTCAGAAAGAAATGGAGTCTCAGGCTGAGGAAGTTGGGGTAAAGGGTCAGACAGCTATGGAGACAGAGGGGCCTGGGTCCTCTTGCTGCTACCATGTTTGGCAATCGGAGGTCACTGGTGTCCGAACAAACAAACTGTGTCAGGGACAGCCTCCTTGCAGGCAGACTTCCTGTCTCCTCTCATATCTGCCAGTTGAGGGCCACATCCTCTCCCCCTGCTCTCAAACTGGACTATCCCTGCAGGAAGAGACAGCTCCCGTTTTAAATCATTACAATTGCAACTGATATTATTGAACCTTAATGTGTACCAAGGGCTTCCCTGGTGGCTAGGACAATAAAGAATCCTCCTGCAATGCAGGAGACCCAGGTTCAATCCCTGGGCCAGGAAGATCCCCTGGAGGAGGGCATGGCAACCCACTCCAGTTTTCTTGCCTGGAGAATTTCGTGCACAGAGGAGCCTGGCGGGCTACAGTACATGGGGTCACAAAAGAGTCAGACACTAATGAAGCGACTGAGCACGCACAATATGCCCCAGACACTATGCCAAACATTTTATTTTTGTTTCCTCCTGTAGTCCTCCCAGCAGGCTTGTGAGGTATTATCACCCCCATTTTACAGAGGAGGCAGCTGAGGCTAGAGAAGTTCGGTAACTTATCCAGGGTCCCAGAATTCATCAGCAGCCAAGCTCAGATCCAGGCTGACTCCCCTCACCAAACCGCTCCAACCTCCCCTTCTGCTCCTGCCCATCAAGGAAGGGTATGTCTCCACCTTCATTGTTTCTCTCAGATCTAAACCCCCTAAGACACAAAAAGTAGGACTTTTTGCCTTGAGTTTGCAGGCCCCACAGAGCCTGCTGGGGTAGTGGCCCAGCAAGGCGCTTCAGGCCTTATACGGACCAGTCTATCGGCACTTGGCCGGTGGGGGGTGGTTCTGGCCTTTTGCCCCCCTCTCCTCCTCTCTCCCACCCTAGGTGCTCCCATCTCAATGCCCTCTCACCTCGGAAGGGGCAGTTCACCTCCGAAGGGGCACTTCTCCCCAATAGTCCCAGCCCAAGTCCACGCGACTCCTGTCCAAGCCAAGAACACATGGAAAACTCCCCAGGGCAGTGGCTGGAAAGGCAGGGGAGGAGCCGGTGGTCGGCCCCAGCAGCCCACACCTGCTTCCAATTCTGTGCTCGGCATTCCTGCGGAGTAGCAGCCCGGGAGGGAGGGAGGCCGGAAGGAGAGGCTGGTCCCGTCCCTCCCCTGCCCTGACCTAACAGCCTCCTCCCCACAGGCGGCTGGAGCCAGAGGGCTTTCTGTCTGGATTCGGGATTACAGGGCCGGGCTGCACCTGGGTCCCTCTCCCCCTTACTGACAGGCGCCCAGAAACCGGGCATCTCAGCATCACCTGAAAATGGAGTGAGGGCATCAGGACACCAGAGCAGGAAGGTGCTCAGAGGGAAAGTCGAGGCCTGAGGAGTGTCAGCCACCCGAGTCTCAGGAGACAAGCCGCCCTTCCTCCCTGTTGTGGGCCAACGGGAACCATGGTTTTCCAGCCCCAAAGCTAATCCTTTCTGAAAAGAAAGCGCTTTTGGAGTCAGTCCCAGCCTCTACATGATGATGAAGGCTGTGCTCCCATAGGCAGTGCCAGCAGACCCTTTGTGGGGTGCCGGTGTTTGTCCTTATGCTCGCTGAGGGTGTGCAGAGGCCAGGCCCGAGCTGGGGTACAGGGAATTCAGGGGAACCCTGAACCCTGATCCCTGTTCTCGCCGAGGCCTCAACCCAGGCAGGCAGGATGCTATGGTCCAGGTCCACTTCCTTCTCTTGCCAACTCGCCAGCTCTCAGAACACGCTGCACACCGAGACCTGGGCCACAGCAGGGTGGCGGCAAGGTGGTAGAAGAGGAAAGAGGGAGGGGCACCGGGTGGTGGCAGAGGAGGGCTAACAAGGCAGGCCTTGGGACTCCAAGACTATACCCCGATGAAGCGTGTGTATGCATGTGTGTGTGTGCCTGTATAGCAAGGAATTCCAGGACAAGGGCACGATGGGGTCAGAGGTCAGTGGCAGAAGAAATGGTCAGTTGTGCTGGTAGCTGCCCCCTGCTCCTTAGGGTTAAGAAATCTGGAAAGCCAGATTAGCCAGACCACAGAAGGCTGGCTGAGGAGAGCAGACATCATCTCATGAGGAAATCCAGCCACTCAACAGATATTCGTGGAGTGCCTTACACTGTGCTGGTCTAGAGCTGGGCATTAATGAGGTTAAGAAAAGAGACAAAATCCCTGTCCTTGTAGATCTTGTATCTTCATGGGTGAACATAAGTAAATAATAGAAGGTGGTAAGTGCTGCAGAGAAAGCAGAGACATCAAGGAGTTCTGGAGCATTGGGAGAGCTTGCAAAGGTGTCAGGGTGAGCTTCATGAAGGTGACGTTTGAGCAAAGACTTAAAGGAGTCAAGTGAGTGAGCCATGCAGCTATCTGCCAGTAGAGCATTCCAGACAGAAGAGCCAGCCAGTGCAAAGGCCCTGAGGCAGGAATTCCCTGCGCTTTCAGGGGTGTTCCAGCGTGGTTGGAGCAGTATGGCATGGGTGTGGGGCCCTTACAAGAGACAGGTCAGAGAGGTAACAGGGTCCAGACCATGGAGGTCCTGTAGGCTACTGTGAGGACTTTGACTCCCCACTCATGGGGTAGCCACTACAGTGACATTTAAGCAGGATCTCTCTCTCTCTGCTATGCTGGGAATGGACTGTGTGGAGGCAGACAGGGGAGTCTGAGAGGAGGCTGGTACAGAAATCAAGGCCGAGATATCAGTGGCTGGGCCGGGGGATAACAGCGAGATGGGGGGCAGTCAGTTTCAGGATGTATTTTGGAGATAGAGCTAATGAGCTCTTCCTGATGGATTGGATGTGGGGTGTAAGAGAAGGAGAGGGGTCAGGCATGACGGGAAAGAGCTGTGTCCTATGCGGCTGAAAGGATGAAGTCACCATAAGCTAAGAGTGGAAGTCCGTGGGTTTTGTAAGAAAGATAAAAAGTCCAGGTCACTGAGAAGGGTCTGAGGGGCAGTAAGGGAACCCAGGAGACCACGGGATCTGCAGAGCCTTCTAAAGGTGGGGGCAGGGCACTAGGCAGGGCCTGCAAGAGGGGGCCCGTGGGTGGGGTGGGCGGGCGTGTTCACACTGGGAAGAGTGTGAGCGAGCGAGGGGTGTGAGGAGGCGGCCGGAGGCACAAGGTAGCTCACCTCCGCTGGCGGCCTCCTCCAGCTCCGCCCCGGATACTTCTGGGTAGTTTGCTCAACTGAACAAACACACTTGCCCTCCTCTGAGTCTGGAACTGTCACCCAGAGTAGTGAGGCCATCGCCGCCCTTGGATTGCCTCTCCCAGTCTGGTGGGGGCAGCAGATGCGTGCTGGAAGAGGGAGGAAGGAGGGGTGCTGGGTGGTGGTGGCCGAGGTGGGCTAGCGAGGTAGGCTTTGGGGCCTCGGGACTGTACCCCGTATAAGGGTATGTGTGTGTGTGTGTATCTGTACAAGCCAAGAATTCCAAGGCAAGGGCGCTATGGGGTCAGAGGTCAGGGGCAGCGAAGGTCAATTGTGCTAGGAGCTGCCTCCTGATCCTTAGGGTGGAGAGCTCTGGAAGGCCAAGTTAAGGTCAGATCCCTGAAGGCCTCAGCCGCCACCCTGAGAAATCTGAGCTTGATTCTGTAGGTGATGGGGAGCCACAGAAGGTTCTGGGCTAGGCTCATTGACAATCCTAGCTCCTTTGCCTGGACTATATTGCCCTTCACAGTGAGCCACGGTGGATCCTGCAGAACCTTATCTGTCTGCTTGTCACCCAGGTGTGACGCCAACAGTTTAATGTCCTGATTATTAGACGATCATTTCCTAGGACCCAGAGCTGCCAGCTTCCGGCCCCGCAGGCCCTCCTGACCCACCCTGATTCCAGCCCATGCTCTCTGAGCTTCCTGTTCTCCCCACAGAGGGGCTGCTCTGGAGTCGGGCTGCTCTGGCCAAAACATCCCTCTCTGTACATATTTCACAACCCACTGACCGGTTCCTGCTGGACATTGTTTATCCTCCAGCCCCAGGCTCGAGAGATTAGGGCTCTTTGGCATTCCATTTGCCTTCAGCTGCTTCATGTGAGCAGGAGGCTGGGGAGAAGGATTTCAAAGGAGACAAGGTTTATGGCACTCACAGGAAAGAGGAAGCCAAGAGGAAAACAGGTGAGGTGTAGGCTCGCAGAGGGAATGTAACCTCAGACCCTCTGCTCTGGGCGGCTGCCAGGAACCACTGAGCAGGAGGGAATAGATTCCTCCTAAAGCAGGAAGGATTTAGGTCAGACGGTGGGAGAATTTCCTGGCAGCTTGAGTATCGTCTGCAGAGGTTGTGAGAGGTCCTGGGCTCTTGCCCAAAGCTGGGGAATGGCCTGAATAGCTCCTGAAAAATATTTTAATCTCCAAGTGTTTATGGAGCCATCAAACCTGCTCTCAAGGGATGGTTACTCTAATCTCCCCATCATCCACGTGGGGAAATTCAGCCTAAAGAAGGGCCGAGACCTGGAACACGAGGCACGGGGCGAGATGGCAGATATTGCCTGCTGGACTCTCTCCCACCAGAAGGCCCCAGCTGCATCCTGCCAGGGAGCGGGGAGACAGTCGTCAGCCTTCCACAGGCTGGTGTAGGGGCCAGCCGGCAGCTCCAGGCCCAGCCTGGGTAAGGCGGGAGGACATCAGACCCCAAGAGGCAGTGTGCAGGGGCCCTGGGTCCCCAGAGAGGAAGCCCCAGAGGCAGAGCGGGAATGCTGAATGTTGGCGCTTGTCCCTCCACTCTGTCCTCCCAGCCCTGGAGGGTCCAACAGGGCTCCCAAGGCCCAAGGACTTCCTCTAGACCAGAGGCTGCCTGCAGCATGGCCCTGGGACCCGGTTCGCTCACACCCAGCCCCTCCCCAGCCGCGTAGCCTAGCTTTGGTCATCCCAAGGGCCTTCGCCCTCTGACTCAGTGTCCTCCCAATCCTAGGCCAGACTGTGCAGCCTGAACCCCCAGGGCCAGCGCACTGTTTCTGGGGAAGAGTGTCCACAGCAGGTCAGACCCAGGCACCCGGCCCTGAGTGGGGTGGAGGACAGTCAGTCTGTGTTAACGGAAGCAGTGAGGCCTAGACAGGGGCCAGGCTGGCCCAGGGCCTTGCAAAAGGCCTGTGACAGTAGGGAAGGGAGTCAGGCTCCCGCCTACCTCCTGGGCAAGGACGGCAGGACACTGAAGGTGACCAGGCCTCCCTGGGTAGCCTGAGCAAGCCCATCGCCCAGCCTTTGAGGGGTCAACCGCCTCCCAGGAGACTGGCTAGATCGGTCATGGAAGGTATAAACTGTGGAATCATACTCGTAATGACAAGCAATGAACCTGACATCTTAAAAGTTAACACTGACCGGAAGTCAAGAAACAGAAGGAGACTCATAAGATAATATCATGTATATACCTCACAGATACATACTGACTTTCAATTTATACAGAGACACAGATGTTCAAAGACATGTCTAAGGGTCAGGGTAAGGATGAAGGTTAAAAAAACTTAATTATGAGAGCAACCTTGCGCAAACCAGTGACATGGTTGCTCTGAAATGAGAATTCAGTTCTCTGCATTTGTAAAAACAAGTGTCTCCAGAAAAACTTCCCACTGGAACCTGCTTTATAATGTTTCCAGTGCTAGGTCCACAACCTGGCTGACTCCATACATTCTGCATAAGAGATCCCAGCTCCACCACCACAAAACTACATCCCATGACTGATGGTTCTCCCTGCCTTCTGATGGCTCGATGACCAGGATCTTCCTTTTAAAATGCACATTTCTTAGGATGGTGGGGAAGAGAGGTGAGCTCAAGTCTGATTGGAACTGGACTTTAACCAACACTGGCCAGTCTGTCTGGAGGGCCTGGATGTACCCCACAAGCCAGAGGTAACAAACGGGTACCCCTACCCCTACATCCACAAGCGCCCACTCAAGCCTTCCTTCAGCCCCCTTCCAACATCACACAGCCCACCCACATACCCAGGCCCCTGTGGAGGGGCTGAGAGCCCAAGCCTGTAGGCCTGGCTGCTAATGGAATGCCTCCTGGGAGAGCAGCAGAGAAGGAGGCATTGTTCCTTCCTGGGAAAACATACCAGCTGAGGGAGGGGGCCTGCTGTTCCCAGAGATCTCAGTGGGGGATTTTAAGGGGGGTTGGAGGGACCCAGCCTAGACTCTTTTCCAGTAGCTTCCCCCAGGGCAGTGAAGGTGTGACAGAAGAAGAAGGCGGACCGGGGCAGCCAGTTAGGGGAGTCACAGGACCCCCATAGTCAGAGATGCAGAACAAAGAACATAAAATAATGATTAGGGTGATTCCATTTATGTTCTAGAAAAGGCGTAACTGATCTAAAGTGATTAAAAAGCAGATCAGTGGTTACCTGGGGAGGAGAGACGAGGATTTACTGAGAAGGGGCAGGGAGGAACTTTTAGGGATGGTGGAAACAGACCATAGCATGATTGTGGTGGCCCTAACACCTGTGTACATTTGTCAAAGCTTATCAAACCGTATGCCTAGAATGTGTGCATTTGACTCTGTAAATTGTAACTTTTAAAAAATCGTTTTTATAAAAAGAAGAAATAACACATAAAGTCCTAGACTTGGGACCTGGGGACCTGGAAGCTCTTTCTGGGGCTTCCTTGACTTGCTGTGTGACTGTGGGCAAATTCATTGCCCTCTCTGAGCCTCCCTTCCGTCCAGCACCGCTGTGTGCCACAATTTCCTGAGGGAGACGGTGAGGAGCACGCTTGTGGATGAGTGAAACAGTGAAGTATGAAGCCACTGATCATTAAAGAAGCTTGCTTGGCAAGAGACCGATGGCTTAACAGTCAGTCAGCCCTGAGGCATGCTGAGGGGGGAGTGGGACCTGAGCCCTGCCCTCGGGGAGTACAGTCTGGAGGGGAGTAGACACAGGTTAAATCTGATGAAATCTAGTAGTGAGGCAGAAGTGCGAGCAGCTTGGAATGTTACTGCCAATCAGAGAAGCCTTCCTGGAGCAGGAGGCACCTGCCTGAACCTGAGGTTCTTCAACAGTAAGAGGAAAATGGTCATCTTTGGCTCAGCCTAGGACCAGGACCAAGGTTCAGTGTGTGGCCAGGACTGGAATTCAGTATGTGATCAGTCAAGGCACAGTCAGAGGCCAGGAATGGCACCAGCCCCGAGTACCCCCAGCCTCTTAGCTGGCTCTTCCAGCTTCCCTGGACTGAGAGAAAGGGTCGGGCCAGACAGCTTTGTAGAGTCATCTGTGCAGTGTTTATTGAAACTGGGCCTGGGGTGGGGGTGGCAGGCTGCCTGGTGCCAAATGTGGGTCTCATGCAGCTTTAGGCCCAGCCGACCCACCACCACATGTTGCTGAGGGGAAAGGCTCTTTGATGATGGGAAGGGAGCCATCCTGGCCATTCACCCCCCTCCCCCACCCACAAGCTTCTATGGACCAGAGAGTGAGAAACAGCTTGATACGGAGGTGGCCCTTGCTTTCAGGGCCTGACGCTCCCTGGGGAAATGACTGCAAGCATTCCTAGGGGCTTGAGTAAGGGCCGAGGCTGGCCAAGACAGCCCCCATCAGCCAGGAGCCACCTCATCCTTACCCACCCTTGTGCTCCATGCTTCCTCTTCATTCCAAGCAGGTGAGATCACTCTGGCTGCTCCTGCCTGAGGCCGGGGCCCTAGGCAGGCAGGGGTGAGGTCTGGGAGCCCCAGAGATGTGTGTGTGAGGGTGACAGGCAGGCAGACGCTCTGGGAAAGGCTCAGAAGCCAGCGTCCCCCTCTTCTGTCTTGTCTTCTGGACCTGCAAGCTGACAGGAGGGTTTTGGCAGCAAGAAGGGGCTAGAAGCCTGTCCGTATGACTCAAGCCCCCTCACTGTGCCTGCCCCCCAGAAACCAGAGGGCTTGAAAGAAGCTAAGAAGAGCTTACAGCTTCATTTTGTCATTTATCTGCCAGAAGCCCTGCAGCCTGAGAAGGGAGGGAATGTGGAGGCCCAGGCCCATTCCCCTTTAAGCTGGTAGCTGAGCTGGAATGGAGCCCAGGGCTCTGGAATCCCCCTGCCCATCTCCCACCCCACCCCTTCCACACACCCAACGTCAAGACCTTTCCTTTTTTATTCCATGTGGCTAGGGTCTGGACACCTGAGTTCGGCTTCTGCTTAGTCTTAGTAACTCACTGGGATGAAGTTATGTAGGGGGGTGGGGATGGGGAGCAGAATGGACAGACCCTTGGCTGCAGCCTGACTGGAGGAACAAGTGATCCGGGGACTGGACCAGACTCCAGACTTCCCCTGGGCACTGGGCCCCAGGCCCTCCTCAGGCTGGAGGCCAGAGGCTGCAGACGGGAAGGTGTGGTCCGCTCTGGGGGCCAATGACAGGATGAAAGGAATCCTGAGCAAGGCGGGCTGGACGCCCAAGCCGAGAATCCTGCCCTGTCAGCAGCCTGCTCCAGGGACGTGTTTTCCTGTGAGCCCATCCCTTCCTGGCCACCCTCACTTCTGCCAACCGCCATTCACCTGGCTCTGCCCAGGAGCCTTCTGGGACCCGCTGAGGGCCGGAAGCCCAGGGCTTGCTCTTGGCGGTTCACGAAGAATGCCAGCTGCAGGGGAGAGAGGAGCAGAGAGTGTCTGGGGGCTGGTGCCCTGGGAAATAAGGACACCAAGGGGAATGTCTGCATCAGGAAATTGCTTGGTTCACTCGGTCCTGCCCCCAGGCCCTTGTTCAAGCTACACCCCCGCCAAGAGCACTCTTGTGTCTAATGTGGTTTTCCAAATCCCCCCCAGTCTCCCAGGAGGCTCAGTGGTCCCCACAGCATGGGGTTCCAGGGCTGAGCCCCTGCTCCCTGACCCCACACGTGAGCCTAGAGAGAGTGGTTCATGTCACATACCTCACTCACACACATATTAGGAGGCTTCCAGGAGGAGGTGACAGCCAGTGTAGAGAACTGAGAACGACCAAGGACATTTAGGGTTGGGGAGGTCTCTGGGCTTTAACCCTGACCCTCCTCAATGCCAAGCTATTGCTCCCTCCTCTCTCTCTTTCCCATTCCTCACTCCAGGTCTCCCTGACTTGGTCCCAGACCCCAACTACGTGCAAGCGTCCACTTACGTCCAGAGAGCCCACCTGTACTCCCTGCGCTGTGCTGCGGAGGAGAAGTGCCTGGCCAGGTAAGGAGATGAAGTGTGGACAGTTGTCGGGAGTCACCCAGAGCCTGCCTGCAGGCTGCACCACCCTCGCCTTCTCATTGGTGGGCCTTGTATGCCCCCAGGGTATCAGGTGGGGATGGGAATGGGGAGATCCAGCTTTTATGTATACATCACCCTGCAGGATGTATCATCCACTAGTGATAAAGAACCTGCCTGCCAATGCAGGAGACATAAGAGATACGAGTTCTATCTCTGAGTTGGGAAGATCCCTTGGAGAAGGAAATGGCAACTCACTCCAGTATTCTTGCCTGGAGAATCCCATGGACAGAGGAACCTGGTGGGCTACAGTCCATGGGGTTGCAGAGTCAGACATGACTGAGCAACTTAGCATGCAACTTCACACCAGCCCCAAAGGGTCTGTGTTGCCCTCTCAGTAACTGAGGAACAGTGAGAGGAACTGAAACCTTCAGATCTGAACTGCATCATGAGAAGGTCCCAGGCAAGTCTTCTAGCTGCTGTCAGGACAGAGGGCAGGATTAGGGAGCCATCTCCACCGAGGACAGGTGCAGGCTGGCCAGAAGGGGCAGAGGGCACAGGCGACAATGAGGCCTCCATTGTGCGTTGCACGGAGAGAGGGGAGAGTCGTCCGTTTACGCGAACCCAGGAGGTGAGCACAGCCGGCTCTCCGTTACACCTGGGTGATTCTGCCTCTTGCAGAGCTTGCTTCTCAGTTGACTGACAGCAAAAGTTCTGGTCAAACGTGTATGCGTTGAGGACATCTCCCCATGCTAAAAAAAACAACTGGTTAAAGATTACATTGACTTACTTCTTTTGTTTACATCCCTCTATGTTGAAAGCACCTGTTTTTCTTAACGTTTTGCTTTTTTAAAGCAGTTGAACTCTCTTTCACTTCTGCCAATCTGGGAAGCCCTTGGGATCTCAGCGTTTTCTCTGATTCACTGCCACTCAGAGTAGCTGACCACAGTATGTTATCTGTCTGTAACGAGATGAGGGGCTTGCACTGGAATGTCACTCAATTCACCACTTCCTTCACTGAGAAAGTCTTGCTTCAAAAAAAGAAGTATCAACTGTACTAGACGGTGTGATCGGTGATATATAGCTGATTTACATGTTGGTGAAAGTTCCTTACCTCCTTACAGACTGGCCACAGACAATGTGAGAGCTGGCAGAGGTCCAGGGACCACATGTGAGTCCCCTCAGCTGGCCTGCCCACTCAGGTCTCGTACGTGGGAACAGAGCATCATAGCACTGCTCTTACTACAGTGCCTTCAGAGAACAGGAGCTCAGTCTCCATGGCTGTCCACTGAAGCTGAGTTTTGAGGAGTCTGAGTCAGAACCAAACTGTTACTCCATCTGCACGGAAAATCCCGTGTGCCCACACCTGGGCCCCCAGGTGGGCTGGGGAGGAGGCAGCCGGGGCTCCGTCCGAGGGCTCTTTTGATCTAGCTGGAGAAGGTAGCCACTCACCCAGACCCAAGCAACAGAGCTGGAAAGGGTGGTTGGCAGGCTGGAGCTGTACGAGGCCAGGGGAGGGGGAGATCGGCAAGGGCTGAGGCGTCCACGGAGGCTGGGCGTGGGATACAGACCTAGAAAATGCAGCAGGACCGACGCCCTGGAGCGGCAGGGCCCCCGGAGATGGCCGAAAGTGTGGGCCGCAGACCGGTGCCAGTTCACAGACAGCAGGCGGGACTCAGACGAGGGAAGGGCCTCGCTCCAAGTCTCACCGCGGGTTTGTGGCCAAGCTGGGCCTAGAACCCAGACCCTAATGGGTTCCCACGGTGTGCTGAGCCCAACAGAAGGGCAGGATTTAGCTGAACAGAGGGAAGGAGGATGTTCTGTTCCAGCGCAGACAGAGATAAATTCCAAGCCTCCCTCAGACAAGGCCAAGGGACTTACGTCCTGGCAGACAGAAGCCTGCAGCGCCTGGTGTCCAGACATCTTCTCACAGAGAGCTAATCCCCATGACTGGCCACCTCCTGCCTCTGGCCTCAGGGCCCAGCCCTTAATGATTGCTAGGGAAGTGCCCCTGAGGCTGGCCAAGACAGCTGTCCACAGTCAGCTGAAGACTGCAGTCAGCCCTTTTCCCTACCTACAGTGGGGTGTGGACATGTATCCCCTCACTGCTGCCCCCCAGTTTTCTCTTTTCCCTTCCCTCCTCACAAGGTCCATCTCAGTTGGCAACTGGAGGACAGCCAGTGAATTGTAAGCAGGCAGTCTGCAACCAGTGCTCCCCCAACAAAGCAAGTCAGGTAGCTGGCCCTGAAGCCACACAATCAGGGAGAGGTGGCCTGCTCACACAGGCCTGGCTCAGGGTGTGTGTGGTATCAGGGCATGTTGGAGGCAGTGCTGTTAGATCTCCCAGGCAGTCACGATCCCGCTAAGTGGGGCAATCCAAGCAGACTTCCTGGAGGAGGAGACCTGAGCTGGGGCTAAGAGTCTGGTTGGGTTCTGGGTCAAGGGTACAGAACAGACAAAAGTACAGATCAGTGAAAGAGTTAAGTCTGTTTGGGAAACAGTATTTGAAGCTAGAATCCAGGGTGTAAGGGGAGGGGGAAAGTCAGAATCTTTTGGACGGAGCTGTTTTTTTAAAAGCCCTCCAAAGATTTTGATATGCCCCTACACTCAGTTGTGTCTGACTCTTTGCAACCCCATAGACTGTTGCCCACCAGGCTCCTCTGTCCATGGGATTCTTTAGGCAAGAATACTGGAGTGGGTAGCCATTCCCTTCTCCAGGGCATCTTCCCAACCCAGGGATCAAACCCGGGTCTCTGGCATTACAGGCAGATTCTTTACCATCTGAGCCACCACGATCAGGGACTGTCCCCAAATGAGAGTCATAAGCAGGCATCAGGGACCCTCAGAGGGTCATTATCAGGCCCTGCTTTACAGCGTCCCCACCGGCAGCTTCCAGCCACACGGCAGAGAGGAGCGGAGGCCTGAGCCTTGGCTGCAATGCAGGGGTCAGCTGTGAGCACCTTCAGGGACAAGACGGCCCGCGTGGGGTGTCTCTGGCTGGTGCCTAAGCCCCCTCCGGTCCCCCGCCTGTCCCCACAGCACAGCCTACGCCCCCGAGGCCACCGACTACGACGTGCGTGTGCTTCTGCGTTTCCCCCAGCGTGTGAAGAACCAGGGCACAGCGGACTTCCTCCCGAACCGGCCGCGGCACACCTGGGAGTGGCACAGCTGCCACCAGTGAGCGGCCACCCCTCGTCTGGGCCCGGGGGGCGGTGCTGAGGGGAGAGCCCCGTGAGGTGTTTTCTGCCTAGAATCCATCACTGGGACAAGGTCTTTTCAGCGGATCCTTAGCAAAAGCTGGGCTGGAAGATGGGACATAGAAGGATCTTGATGGGAGATGGAAGTATCTAGAATGCAGGGCATCGCCCGAGGGAGGCCAGTATAGGTAGGAACCCAGGGAGGAGTGAGGGGTCCTGAGGAGGTGCCCTCCTAGGGTGCCTGGCCTGGTGGGGACACCAGAGCTGCTGCCTGTGGGTCACGGGGCCCCGGGAGCCCAGGCTGGTCAGGAGGCAGGGACACCTGGGTCATCTCGGGAGCAGGGCGGGCTGGGCAGGGCGGACTAGGCCCTCTTCCCCCACTTCCTGTCCCGCCCCAGGCACTACCACAGCATGGATGAGTTCAGCCACTACGACCTGCTGGACGCAGCCACAGGCAAGAAGGTGGCCGAGGGCCATAAGGCCAGCTTCTGCCTGGAGGACAGCACCTGTGACTTCGGCAACCTCAAGCGCTATGCCTGCACCTCTCACACCCAGGTCAGGCCAGGTTGGGCCGGGGAGGCGGGGCCGGGCTCCGGAGGGCGGCAGAGCGCCTAGAGATGGGAGGGTGGGTCACCCAGAGACTAGTGCCGAGGCTCCTGGCCACTCAGTTCCGCCAGAATGCGGGTCTTCTCGCCCCTCCTGAGGCCACCACAGGGCTCCTCGGGGCCTGCCCTGCACCTCCATTTCCAGGGGTGTCCACTCATGGAAGGAAAAGGAACATTCCAAGGAAGTTCAGATGGCTTGATGTTCCATTTGCCTAGCTGGGCGTCCAGATCCATCTTTCTGTCCAGAGAATGTCCATCTGTCCTGCCTATCTGTCTCTCTGTCCATTCGTCCATTTGTCTCTCCCAGGCATCCCCTCCACTTCATTTCACCCCTCCGTCTGGCTATTGCATCTCTCATTGCTGTGGGCCATCTGCCCAGTGGGCCTAGTACAGGGCAGAGCCATGATGAGCAGCTACCTGGGGCGGGGGGTGGGGGGCCCAGGGTCAGGACAAAGCACAAAGCAAGGAGGTCCCAGGCTGCTGAAGTGGGCATGGGGTGGCTCTCTGAGGAGTGCATGCACCCCAACCTCCGCTCTGGTCCCCTCTCCTAGGGCCTGAGCCCAGGCTGCTATGACACATACAACGCAGACATCGATTGCCAGTGGATTGACATCACAGAGGTACAGCCCGGGAACTACATCCTCAAGGTAGGGCCCCGGAGGCATTCCTCCAGCCTGGTGTCCCCACCCCTGACATAAGCTGCACACTCTGGGTGTTAGATCTCAGGCAGTCAAGAGCACTCTAAATGGGGCAATCATGGTAGACTTCCTGCAGGAGGGGACCTGAGTTAGGTCTAGGAGGCTGGGTGGATTCTGGGTCAAGTGAACAGAAGTGAAAGAGTTAAGTCTGTTTGGGAAGCAGTATTTGAAGCTAAAAGCCAGGGTGTAGGGAGAAAGGGAGGCCAGTATCTCCAGGCTAAGGCTCCTCCTTCACACTCCTGTTGCTCTGCAACTAATGATGTCCCCTGAGGTCTGCACTTCACATCTGAAGGTCTGAGCCTCAGGCAGACACATCCTCTTCCCATAACAACGCCAAGGAAACTGCAGCCCAGGTGTGGTAATGCTGGAGGAGGGGGTGACTCTTTTCCCTAAGTGACAGAGGACTTGGAGAGCCATGTAGTCCATCCCCCTGTATGTGAGCAGGGCAGGCTGTATGCCATCTGGGAGAGGACACTGCCTTTCCCTGAGACACAGCTCCTCACAGGACCCCCTGGAAAGCCAAGGGCTTTATCCCCTCTGGCCTGAACCCCTCCTCTATGTCCGATCACCCCAGTGCCCCTTGGTTGGGGGCACAAGTAGAAAAGCATGTCAGGGGCACAGAACACAGCGTGGTGCCTCCATGCAGGCTGGGCAGGGGCCAGGTCATCACAGCCTCACCTGAGGAAGCCAAATCTTAGCCTCTTCTTTGCAAGTGCAAAGCCAGGGTGGGGCTCACTCTATTGGGCTCCTTGGGCTCTTCTCTACTGGAGTAAAGGAAGAACAGAGAAGGTGGGCCTGGGGAGCAGCTTTAATCTGCACAAAGATGGGCTACTAGGCGGCTGTGTTCAGAACCCAGCAACCCAGAAGCTGTTGGTTGCAGCCCCGTCCTGAGCACCTCCCACTGGGCTTGTTGAGGCCTCTGTTCAGTCTCACCCAGGGGCCATCATTGTTCAGGGTGTCTTTTTTCTTCCCTCATTCATCCATTCAACAAACTCACACAAAAGCCCTTCTGAGTTCTAGGTTCCAAAGATTCAAGACATGTAATGCCCAGTTCCTGCCTCTAAGAAATGTAACTTAAATAGAGCATCACTGCACCTCTTCTTAAATGTTCCGCAGATAAGGCTGGGTGTGGCCTAACCCAATGAAGCCCTCCCATGTCCGTCCAACATAATGTTGGACACAACATTTCCTTGTGTTCCCAACAGCTCCTCTTCAGCCAGGTTATGCTTGGGTCTTCATCTCAGTTGAGAGTCAGGTACCTTGGGCTCCAGGCTAGGAGATGCCACCTGGCATCAGACAGGCCATCAACAGATTGTCTAGATGGGCACGCATGGTGAAAGGGTCTGGGCCTCATAGTCAGGGAGACCAGGCATGGGATCCCTGCTTGGCCCCTCACTCACTGCTGGGTTCCCTGGGGCAGTGGCTCTGAACGCCCTGTGCCGGGCCCCCTGTGCTGAGCTCTGACTGAGGAAGCCTCCTGTCTTCCAGGAAGGGTGATCTGATGATGCTCTCTTTGACTATGAGCTGTCTCTTCCTTCCTCTCTCTGTGTCTCTGCATCTTCTCCCATCTCTGCATCAGTGTGTCTCTTGGTCTGGCGTGGTCTTCCTCCATCTCCTTGTCTCCCTCTCTTTTGTCTCCTCTGTGTCTGCCCATCTGCCTCTCCACCTTCCTTGGTGACCAAGTGAAGCACAGCCCCCTGATCAGATCCCTTTCCATCTGTTCCCTTCCTTCTTCAGGTGCATGTGAACCCAAAGTACATCGTTTTGGAGTCTGACTTCACCAACAATGTAGTGAGATGCAACATCCACTATACAGGTCGCTACGTTTCTACAACAAACTGCAAAATTGTCCAGTAAGTGTTTGTCCACCCTGCTCCCTGCCCCAGCCCTTCTCCTACTCGAGGAGCAGGCAGGGCCCCCTAAAACGCAGAGGATACCTGCCCTGTGGGTCACCTGGATGGCCACACATGGCTGCAGCTGAACCAGCCCACAGGCTGGGCAGGAGGAGGCTCATCTGTGCCCCCCCCAAGCCCAGTGCTCAGGATGGGGGTGGTGCTCGGGCTGCGGGTGCTGATCTGGAGCGTGGCCCCCCATCTCTCAACTGGAGATAGTAGGAGGCCGCGAGGAGGTGCAGGGCTCTGCGGGCCTCGTTCTGTGACTCCCTCGCTCTGGGACCTCAGGCAGCTCACCTCACCTCTCTGAACTCTTCTCTGAACCTCTCTTCGACACTTCCCGCGCAGGCTTGTGAGGCGGAGTGAAAGGCCTGGCAGATGTCTCTGTGTGATCCAGCACCCTTCACACTGGTGCTCAGTGAATGGCAGCTGTGTGAGCCTTAGTGTCCCTGTAAAGTGGATTGAATGAAGCAGTCCCAGATTAGAAGGGATTCTGGCTGGAATCCCTTCTAATAGGTCATCAGCCCGTGGGCCCCCTTGTGGAGGGAGCTGATAAACTCTGCCCCGGGGCCTTGGGCCCGTGGCTCCTCAGCTGCCCGGGCTGGCTGTCCTCAGCCTCTCTCCTGATTCCTCATGTGAAGTACTTTGCAGAGGGACTGTCTGCTTACAAACTCATTAAGAAATGCAGTTGCACTCTGTGTGAATTTTAAATGCTTGATCAGGTCAAAGCAGCTCTCTTCCATTTAAAAAATAAAGAAAAAGAGAATAGTCTTCTAGAGCTGAAGTCCATCAGCTAAGGGACAACTGGCAGGGATTCCAAGGCCCAGAGAAGCATTTTTCCCCAAACATGCATGCTTATTAATGGTTCACAGATATGAGAGGCTTAGCCTATCACCAGGGTCAGGGCTCAGAGTGTGACCGGGATTAGGGCTCAGTGTGTGACCAGGATTAAGGCTCAGCATGTGACCAGGGTCAGGGCTTGGTATGTGAGGGTCCCCTGTGTGTTTACAGATCGCCCCTTCACCCTCGGCTGCTACCATTAAGCTAACTGTTCACTGCGCCCCACCGCACTGTGAGAACAGAAGCCTCTGGTTCAGTTCAGAGATTCTGTTCCTCATTAGTGGGATTAGATCAGAATTATCCAGGTCACGGAGTGACCTGGGAACAACCGACTCCTGCCCTAACCCTGGCAACGTAGCCCTTTGGCAGGCCTGGGTTTCCAGCACTTTCTTGCTCCTCAGGACTTGTCTCTTTCAGCCATTAAAAGTCCAGGGGTCACCTGAACAGTAGAGATTTTCTGGGAAGCAGTTGAGGGAAGGAGTAGCAGGGGCGGGCAGGAGAGAGGCAGGAGCCATACAAGAGGAAAGAGGGCTGAGGCCCAAGCGAGCGAGGGAGGCAGCGAGCCCACACGCCCTCTGGTCGCTCCTGCTGCTGGGTAGGGAGCATCCCCGGCCCCCTTTTTCCAGGAGGCACTGTGAGCTGGGCCCCTCAGTGGGGTGGACAGAGCCGCTGCCCCACACCCTTTCTAGCTCCCCCGGGGCCTGCGGGCACCAGGAATGCCGAGGCCCTTCCTTCCGAGCCCTTTACATAAGTGCTTGGAGAGGCTTGAGTCTCATTAGCGCGTCTCCGCGACCCTGACCACAGGCAGGCGGCTGGGCCAGCGCACAGGAAGCTGGACGGAGCATTCCCAGAAAGGCCACGGGACTGACGCCTGTGGGTTTCAATCATGTTTCTGAAGGGGAAAAAGGAGGCCATTTTTTTTTCCCCAAAAGTACTGAGTTAGAGAAGAAATAAGAAAGTATTTCCAGACAGTAGCAGCCCTGCTAATGGCCTAGAAAACAGTCTGGAGCTCAGGGCATGGGGTAGTGTGCTGCCCAGACCGCGCCCTGGGTGAAAGCCCAAGAAACCCCTCTTCTTATAGCTGGGGGTGCAAGGCGCCTTTCCCTGAGCCCCGATGACTGATGAGGAGGGGAAGCACCCAGCTGGGGAGGTGGGGGGGGCAGCCCTGGCTGACGGTCAAGTGAGGTCTCCCTGCCCCTCAGCCTGCCTCTGACCTGCTCTCTTTCTTTCCTTAGATCCTGATCTGGGGGAGGTGTGTACAGCTGGCCCACCTCCCCACCTCCCAAAGCAGGCCCTGCTCCCCAGGCAGCCTCCCACCAGGACGAGCCGGCCAGAGGGGCCCAGCCCCCACTCACAGCTGGACGCAGGAGCATCCTTCCCTGCCCGCCTCAGGGAGCGAATGGGGACCGAAACCACAGGGACTCCGGATGCCAGGCCCCACTGTGTACTTAACTCTTCCCTACCACGTTATTTTGTTGGTTGTTGGTTTTTATTTTTTATATTTTGGCCATACCACAGAGTAAGATTGCCCAGGCCTGGGCTGAATAAAACAAGGTTTTTCTACTCCGTGGTTTTCTGCATGTGGCCTGCTGGCCGGGATGACCAGAACTAGGTTGGGCTCAGGGGACATGCTCGGGCTCCATCCTTCGTGGCAGAATGTGGAAAGGGCAAGCCACCACCCTGTCAGGACCACAGCTTGACTGAGAGGGCCTCGAGCCCCCGGTGGAAGCCCCATAGGGTCTCTCTCGGCGCCAAGCCTGCTGCGTGGGGGGAGGCCCATGACACGCTGCAGGACGGGCCCCAGGCATCCCATCCTCCACCACCACCCACCCGCCCCTTGCTCTCACACAGTCACCCCCTCCACCAGCCACCTGCCCCCTTCATGCATATTGAGCGCCTACTGAATGCCCAGCCTGTGGTGGAACTGAGAGCACATTACAGTCAGACAGTTCCTGCTCACAGGGGCTGGAGGGGGCGCACCTCACAACGTGAAAACATTCCCTACCTAATGAGAGAGCCTCTGGGGGCAGTGGTGGAGCTCAGGAAGGGAAGAGAGAAGAATCTACTTGGCAGAGGCTGATGGAGGCAGCGGCTCTTTCGCTCCTGTCCTGGCAGCGGCACCCTGAGCTCCTGGGCCCTGGATCTGGGCCAGAAGAAGCAGAAGGCACTTCCCCTGTTCCTTCTCCTCCCACAAGCCCTCAGAACACCTTTGCACCCACCTGCCTCCTGCCAGCCCCCTTCCTTCCCAGGGCGGTGACAGCAGTGACAAAGGGAAAGAAACTTGGTCCAAGAACCAGGGGCTGTGAGTTCCAGGGCCTGCTCACTGGCTGTGTGACTTTGGGCAAGGCCTGCAACACCTCTGGGCCTCAGTTTCCCCGTCAGTAAAATGGGAATGCTCTCCTGCCTGGCCCGTATGTGGCAGGGAGAGCTGGTGAGCTACTCCTGCAGGTCAGCCGCAGGGTGTTAGACCACGCCAGGTCATTGTGGTCTCCCCCGCCTGCTGCACTCAGTCCTCCAAGGAGAAGAGGGTCTCCCCTTTTGGCTCTCACACTGGTCATGCCTCAGGACACCCGGAGCAAGTAGGCGCCCCGACAGGGTGGAGAGGGCGGTCTTCTGGGAGCCATGCTGTGCTTCCAGAAGGCCCTGGTCCCAGCCCACTAGAGCCCTTGAGCCATTCACTAGCCCAGGCAGAGGATGGAGTGGAACGCGGCTGCAGCCCCTCTCGCCTTCCCTCACTAAGTCTTGCTAGGGTTTGACTCTCTCCCAACTAGGGGTGAGGGCTGTGTCCTTGCTGCTCTCCATCTAGGGCTGGACGGCAGGACAGAGAAGGGGTGCAGGCAGAAGCCTGCCTTCCAGGGGTCCCGCTCGGCCACAACCTGTACCCCTGTGTACCTCAGAGACTCTGTCCTGATTCCAACCCCACCCCTCTCCTTCCTAGGTGCCCCCAGGAAGGCAAGGAGGGTTCGGACAAGGTCACCAAATTCCAGACTGTCACAAGGTCCCAAGAGGTACAGTCAAGAGTCCCCAGTTGTCAGGTCAGAAAGGTGAAGCCTAGACGAGGAGACTGAGGCCTCAGGCTTCAGCCGATGCTCAAGGGAGGCTCCTGGGGAGGCGCAGTGCCCATGGGGTGCTGGGGGGCTGTGGGGGCTAGAGGGTGGGATGAGCGAGTCTGCGGCAGGAGGAGCGGAAGGGGAGGAGGCACAAACCACCTTCAAGCCTGAACCAAAAAAGATTATTCCTTGGAAGCCACCTTCCAAGAAAACAGTGTGGGGCTTGCTGGGTGGTGAGGGGCTGGGTGCCAAACAGGTTCCCTCTTGGTCCATGGCAATGCCTGTGTGCCAAGCCCCTCCCCTCTGCATCTGCACTGGCCCACACCTGATGCCTGCCCCTGGGGCCAGCCTCCTGAGGAAGGGTCCTGCTTGCCCTGCTGCTTCAGACTGAGTGAGGTCAACAACACCTGCCCTTCCAGCGTGGGGCAGGGGGGTCACTCCCAGCTCCCACCAAGCATCTCTCCGTCATGGTCAAGATACCAAGGTCCCCTTGGCCACCCTCCAAGACCTCTAAGCCCTGCTGATCACGCCCATGGATGGTCCCAACACAGCTTCTCCTCACTATGGCCAAGTTGGGTACACACCCAACTACAGCCTTTGTTGGGAAGACCCACCTCCCCACAAACTCCTTGCTGTCCCCCAGATTGAGTCCTACAGGCAGTGCCCATGGGCAGGGCAGGCACCAGCCAGCTAAGGAGAATGAAAGGCACTGCCCACACCCTGGAAACTTCACTGGGGAATCACAAGGATTCAGGTCAAGAGAGCAGCCAAGACTCAGGACCCAAGGGTGCACCTGACACACGTCACCCTGGAAATTGCAGCAGAACTTTCTAAGAGTGAGAAAGCCCTAAAAAAGTTTCAACAGAGAAACTCAAGGTATGGAAGACAGGGGAAGCAGGTATGAATTTTGGTTCCCATTTGCCCTAGCTAAAATGAAATCATTCTTTAAAAAAAAAAAAAATTAATTTAATCCACTTTGAGCCCCTGGTTACCAGGTGGGAAATTCAATGTCCCAAGTCATTTTACTCTCATCCTAGAAGCCTCAAAAGGCTCAGAACATCAGAGAGGGGCCCTGAGGTCTTCAGTCCTCTCTAGTCATTGCATGCAGGCTTGATGATGAACCCTCGAGGGCAGGTGTCTCTGCTTCCTGCAAAGCCTAGGCACAAGGACACCACACAGCATGTCCCTTGAGGTTCATACATCCTCAGGGCATCACCAGGAGCAGGAAATGTCCTTGCTACTAGCAGAGCCACAGGCCCCCTTCTCCCGAGTCTAGGGGAAACTGTCTTGCCTTTTCTCCTCTGCCTGCTTCCACCACAACCTCCCTAACTCCTCCCTTCTTTCCTCTTCCCATTTAGGACAACCTTCCATCACCCCTGGACTTCCCTGATGGCTCAGACAGTAAAGTGTCTGCCTACAATGGGGGAGAACTGGGTGTTCGATCCCTGGGTGGGGAAGATAACCTGGAGAAGGAAATGGCAACCCACTCCAGTACTCTTGCCTGGAAAATCCCATGGTCAGAGGATCCTGGCAGGCTACAGTCCATGGGGTCACAAAGAGTCAGACATGACTGAGCAACTTCACTTTCTTTCTTTCCATCACCCCACAGTGTGCCTTGGCTCACAGAAGCCCCCTGAGGTGGGGGAAGCACAAGTACCTCCCAGGGTGGAGAGAGAAAAGGACCCAGCAGGAAAAGACCACTAATGATGATGGTGATGACATTTAACTTACTGAACTGTTAGCCATTGACAACAGTGCCAGCTGAAGCGTGAGAGTGTTAGTCACTCAGTCATGTCAAATTCTTCGCCACCTCAAGGACTGTAGCCCACAAGGCTCCTCTCTCCATGGAATTCTCCAGGCCAGAATACTGGAGTGGGTAGCCATTCCCTTCTCCAGGGGATCTTCCTGACCTAGGGATCGAACCCAGGTCTCCTGCATTGCAGGCAGATTCTTTACCATCTGAGCCACCAGGGAAGCCCAGCCATGCACCAGGCTATGCCATAAATGCTCTACAAAAGTTATCCTGTTTAATCCTCACAATGACCCTATGAGGAAAGCACTGTTATTATTCCCATTTAGGAGATGGGGAAACTGAGGCCTAGAGAATCATATGACTTGCCCCAGTTCCCTCAGCTAATAAACAGGAGAGCCAAGATTCAAATTCAGGCAAATTTCTGGAGACAGGCGTGTGGCTTCCATCAGATCCTCAAGGCATCTGAGACCAGACAGAAAACCATATGCTTGTGCTTTGAAGCAGAGCCAGGGCACTGTGCAAACCTTCACCTCCTTCCTCCACAGCTCTTTAGATTCATGACTCCTAGAGACAGCAGCTCAAAAAGTGGTTGGGCAGGGAGAAGCCTAATTCCTCTTGGAAGTAGAGGAATTCATGTCTAGATTGTTCTTTATGGGAAGGGGAAGGCAGAGACAAAATAGACAACGCATCAACTGGTCTAGTCAAGAAAATAATACCAAATATGAGGTTAGAAAGGAAGTAATAACACAGACACAGCTAAGGAAATGACTTTTGAAATTTAAGAGAATAGTACATGCATTTTCCAAGCTTATTAATGAGTGCTTGAACATTAAAAACAATATTCTAGGAATATATTTGTAAATTGCCAAAATGGACTCAATGAGTGAAAGACCTATAACTACAGAAGAAATTTTACAAATTTTCTCCAAAAAAGATACAAGATGTAGAGAGTATTCTTATGAGTTCTCCCAAATCAGAAAAACAGGTCATTTCTATTTCTCTATTTAAAGTTTTCCAGAGCATATGGGGGAAATGATGGGTGGGTTTTATGCATCCAAATTGATTTTATAAAGTTCATGTACTCCTGACACTCAAATCTGACAAAGATAAGTGTCCTCCCGACTGTCACAATGATAACCACAGACAAGTTTTACTTCGGTAGTGTATACAAAACCCTGGATAAAAGGTCGGCAAATGAAATCTTGTTATGGTGTTGCCTAAAGAGGTCAGAATTGCCCACAACTGTCCAACACCCAGTGCTTGGTATGCTTTCCTGGGCCCCAGACTTGTGCTGGGGCAAAACTGGACCCGATATCTGGATCCAGACAGTTTGGACCCAACATTCCCTTGGTACAGTCCTAAGTGCTCCTCTCAGGAAGCAGAGAGAATAAAATGGAGCAGGTGAGCAAAGCTTGCAAAAAATACAAGAAGGTTACAGCTTGAATAATTGCTGCTTGCTAGAACCTTGCAGCCAGCTGAAATATCACATTAGGTTGATAATTTGTCACTTATTTTCCTTTTTGAGAAGTTCTCAAGTGTTTGTTTTTAAATAAGTTATTTTCTTGTTTTCTCCCTGCTGGGCTTGGCCACATCTGATTAAATAGTCAAGTCCTGGTTGGAATCTCTTCTTTCCTGTATCAATATGGACACCCCCAAAAACTGGGGGACAGTGCCTATGGTGACCAGGGCAACAGAATCCTGGATTCAAGGTACTTGATCCAAGTGGCAGGGTACCCATGGCAGACAAGAGAAGGGATGCCTTGGCCTCTGGGGTTCCGGAAGGCTAGGAGCTTCTCCGCCAGCAAACAGAACTGTCACTGCCCTAGGAAACCACTAGATGGCGCAGGACTCTATTTCCAGGATGTGACGTGCTAAGTCGCTTCAGTCACGTCCAACTCTTTGCGACCCCATGGACTGCAGCCCGCCAGGTTCCTCTGTTCATGGAATTCTCCAGGCAAGAATACTGGAGTGGGTAGCCATTTCCTTCTCCAGGGGATCTTCCCGACCCAGGGATCAAATCCGGGTCTCCCACATTGCAGGCAGATTCTTTACCATCTGAGCCATCAGGGAAGCCCCATTTCCAGGATATGTGATATCAAAGTCCATTTCATTTCTGATTCACAGCTATTATTACCTCTTTCACTTTTAAAATATAATTCAGATATATTGAAGAATAATCCGCCTACAGTAAAATTCACCCATTTTAGGCATACATTTTGATGAGTTTTAACAAGTATGTGTAGTTGTAGAAACCTCCCACCCCAATCAGGATGTAAAATACTTCCATGACCCTTAAGTTTTCTCATGCGTCTTTGTAGTCAATTTTCTACCTCCACCCACTTCTCCTGGCAACTATTAATCTGCATTCTGTCCCTATAGTTTTGTCTTTTCCAGAATCTCATATAAATGGAATGATTCAGTATGTGGCCTTTTGTATGTCTTCCTCCACTTGACATAATGCTTTTGAAACTCATCCATGTTGTATCAACAGCTTGCGCCTTTTCATTGCTGAGAAGTATTCCATTGTGTGGACCACAGTTTGTTTTTCTATTTATACCAGAAATTATGTATTTGGGTTGTTTCTGGTTTGGGGCCATTACAAAAAACAAAAATAAAAAACCGCTGTCAGTACTCACATACAGGTCTTCGAGTGGGCATACCTTCTTTTTCTTGGGTAAATACCTAGGAATGAGGCTCTCAGTCATATAAGTGTTTGTTTAACTGTACAAGAAACTGCCAAACTGTTTTCCAAAGTGGCTATTGCTCCACAAAGTAACTACTGCCAGCACTTCATATCGTGTGTGTGGCTGTTTTTAAACCATTCTAGTAAGTAAGTTCTGTTATTTCATTGTGGTTTCAATTTTCATTTCCCAAATGACTAATAATGTTAAGCATCTGTTCACATACATATTTTCCATCATATCTCATGTCTGATGAAGTTTCTGTTCAAATCCTTGCCCATTTTTAATTGTCTATCTTATTACAGAGTTGGAAGAGTTATCTATTCTGGATACAAATACTTTATCAGTTAAATGTTTTGGAAATATTTTTTCCCAATCTGTGGTTTGTATTTTCATTTTCTTACTAGTAATTTTGGAAGCACAGAAGTTTTTAATTTTGGTAAAAGTCAATATAATCAAGACTTTTTTTCTTTTATGGATTGTACTATTTATTTTATCTAAGAAATCTCTACCTAAACAAAATCATTTTCTCCTCTATTTTCTAATATAAATACATAGTGCTATAACTTCCAAGTTCTGCTTTAAGTTTTGATAAGTTATGTTTTCACTTTCATTTAATAAAAATGTTTATAGTTATTTTCATTTTTTCTTTGAATAGTTATTTAAAAATGTATTGTTTAATTTCCAACTGTTTGGGGATTTTCCAGATATCTTTTGGTTATTGATTTATAGCTTAATTTTATTATGATGAGAGAACATACTTGTATGAGTTTAATTATTTTTAATTTGTTGAGACTTGTTTTATGGCTTAGCATATGGTCTAACTTGGTGCAGTTCCATACGCCTTTAAAAGAATATGTATCCTGCTGTTGTTGGGTGGAGTCAACCCTATAAATGTCATTCAGATTAAACTGGTTAACAGTGTTATTCAGTTTATCCATATCCAAGTGGATTTTCTGTTTAGTCACTCATTCTATCAAGTATTGAGACTTGCCTATTTCTCCTTTCAAGTCTATCAGTCGTACTTGTATGTATCCTGATGATCTGTTCTTCAGGTCATCACTTTGAGGTTCTTTTTATTCTTGATGAACTTGACCTCTTTTTCATTATGAATTGTCCCTTTTTATTCCTGGAAGTATTGTTTCCTAATCTAGTTTGTCTCATGTTAATAATGTTCAAACTACCACACAATTGCACTCATCTCACACACTAGCAAAGTAATGCTCAAAATTCTCCAAGCCAGGCTTCAACAGTATATGAACCATAAACTTCCAGATGTTCAAGCTGGATTTAGAAAAGGCAGAGGAATCAGAGATCAAATTGCCAACATCCACTGGATCATCAAAAAAGCAAGAGAGTTCCAGAAAAACATCTATTTCTGCTTTATTGGCTATGCCAAAGCTTTTGACTGTGTGGATCACAGCACACTGTGGAAAACTCTTAAAGAGATGAGAATACCAGACCACCTTACCTGCCTCCTGAGGAATCTGTATGCAGGTCAAGAAGCAACAATTAGAACTGGACATGGAACAACAGACTGGTTCCAAATCAGGAAAGGCGTATGTCAAGGCTGTATATTGTCACCCTGCTTATTTAACTTATATGAAGAGTACATCATGCAAAATGCCGGGCTGGATGAAGTACAAGCTGGAATCAAGGTTATGGGAAGAAATATCAATAATCTCAGATATGCAGATGACCCCACCCTTATGGCAGAAAGTAGAGAAGAACTAAAGAGCCTCTTGATGAAAGTGAAAGAGGACAGTGTAAAAGTTGGCTTAAAACTCAACATTCTGAAAACTAAGATCATGGCATCTGGTCCCATCACTTCATGGCAAATAGATGGGGAAACTATGGAAACAGTGACAGACTTTATTTTGGGGGGCTCCGAAATCACTGCAGATGGTAAGTGCAGTCATGAAATTAAAACACACTTGCTCCTTGGAAGAAAAGCTATGACAAACCTAGACAGCATATTAAAAAGCAGAGACATTGTTTTGCTGACAAAGGTCCGTCTAGTGAAAACTTTCTATATCCTAAGAGGAAGTGAAACCTCTCTTTTTAATTTTTACATGCAAATAATCAAAGGGGTTTCCAGACACTAAATACCCTCTAACTCATTCCTAATCATTTGCCAGGCAACGTTTTGTGACTTGTGTTTCACAGATTTTCTCCATTTCCCCATAGCTTAGTTGTGTTTGCTGTCACTTGAATAGCTGGCATTTACAGAGCCCCTACAATGTTCCGGCACTAATTGCCTTGGCCCACTTTGAACCTTGATTCCTCTCCTTTTCTCTCACAGCCACATCCACTCTATCAGGAGATCGATCCTTTGGCTCTATCTATAAAATACCAACATCAGTTCAGTTCAGTTGCTCAGTTATGTCTGACTCTTTGCGACCCCATGAACTGCAACACACCAGGCCTCCCTGTCCATTGCCAAATCCCAGAGTTTACTCAAACTCATGCTCATTGAGTTGGTGATGCCATCCAACCACCTCATCCTCTGTTGTCCCCTTCTCCTCCTGCCTTCAATCTTTCCCAGCATCAGGGTCTTTTCCACTGAGTCAGTTCTTCACAACAGGTGGCCCAAGTACTGGAGTTTCAGCTTCAGCATCAGTCTTTCCAATGAATACTCAGGACTGATTTCCTTTAGGATTGACTGGTTGGATCTCCTTGCCATCCAAGGGACTCTCAAGAGTCTTCTCCAACACCACAGTTCAAAAGCATCAATTCTTCGGCACTTAGCTTTCTTTATAGTCCAACTCTCACATCCATACATGACTACTGGAAAAACCATAGCTTTGACTAGATGGACCTTGTTGGTAAAGTAATGTCTCTGCTTTTTAACATGCTGTTTTTCATCCCAATCCCAAAGAAAGGCAACGCCAAAGAATGCTCGAACTACCACACAATTGCACTCGTCTCACACGCTAGTAAAGTAATGCTCAAAATTCTCCAAGCCAGGCTTCAGCAATACATGAACCATGAACATCCAGATGTTCAAGCTGGTTTTAGAAAAGGCAGAGGAACCAGAGATCAAATTGCCAACATCTGCTGGATCATCGAAAAATCAAGAGAGTTCCAGAAAATCATCTATTTCTGCTTTATTGACTATGCCAAAGCCTTTGACTGTGTGGATCACAATAAACTGTGGAAAATTTTGAAAGAGATGGGAATACCAGACCATCTGGCCTGTCTCCTGAGAAACCTGTATGCAGGTCAGGAAGCAACAGTTAGAACTGGATATGGAACAACAGACTGGTTCCTAATAGGAAAAGGAGTGTGTCAGCCTCTCCCATCAGGAAGCTTCCATAAGCCTCTTACCCTTCTCCATCAGAGGGCAGACAGACTGAAAAATATCAACATAACCAGTTCAGAACTAAAAACAGAGCTAACAAGGGCCCAGCTGTTGCATTTATCCCAGAGAAACTAAGACTTACATTCACAGAAGAACTTGTACACAAAAGTGCATAACAGCTTTACTTGCCATAGCCCAGACCTGGAAACTACTCAGACGTCCTTCAGAGGGGGAAGGGTGAAACCAACTGCGGCGCATCCACACCACAGTATAACAGTCGACAGGAAAGAGGGTGAACTGCTAACACACGCAACCCCTCGGGTGCATCTCTAGGGAGTTAAGCTGAGTGAAAAAGCCAACCTCAAAAGGATACATACTGCAGAATTCCATTTATCTGGCAATCCTGAGTAACATAATCACGGAGACAAGAGTATAGATTAGTGGCTGTCAGGGTGAGCAACAGGAAGGAGGGGTGTGAGTATAAAGGGATGATGCCAAGGAGAGTACCACAGACCATCTTGATTGTTGTGGTGGTTGCCCCAGGCTACACGTGACAAAGTTGTGTAGAGCTACACAAACAGACACACATACACATAAAGAAGTGCATATATAGCCAGTGAAATTTGAATAAATCTGATTTGATTATCCCAATGTCAATTCCTTGGTTTTTATACAGTTTGGTGGTTACATGAGATGCTGGGTTGGCTCAGGGAGGCAGACATGGGACTTCTCTATCCATTTCTTTGCAGCTGCCAGTGAATCTATAATTTCAGAATAAAAAAACAAAATACAATACACAGAACTTAATCCAATTCCTTCTAATCGCCTGCCCTGCTATCAGCATGGTCCAAGCCACTATCCTCTCTCGCCTCGATTATTACAATGGCCTCTTAAAGGGTCGCCATACTTTTACATACAGTTTATTTTCAATAGAGCAGCTTTTATAATGTAAATAAATGAAGACCAGCCAAATGGGAAAAGCTAAGGTTAGTTTTTGAACTTGCTATAGAGCAAGGGAGTCAGCCACCATCACTTTGTCCTGGCAGAGACTCAATGACAAGCAGAGGACTGGAAAGCTCTATAGTGAAAAATGGACGGAAAGCTTCAAGTGTGCCCTGATTAAGGCTACTGGCAGTCTCCAGCTTTCAAATTGTGGTGCGGGAGCTGTACAATGGATGCTTTCAAATTTCGGTGCTGTGGAAGACTCTTGAGAATCCCTTGGACTGCGAGGAGACCAAACCAGTCATTCCTAACATAAATCAACCCTATCCCAGCACCTAAGACTTTGCTTGGTCTAATGTAAGTGAGTGCCCAATACAATTTTTTAGAATGAATAAATGAATGAATATGGGATTATGTGTGTATGCAGGTATATTTAATGACATCTCCTGCTTATTGGGTGCTTGGAGTTTACTGGACATTGTGCTAAATGCTTTCATATATTACCCCCAATTTTACTCTTCATAGCTCTCTGATAGGGTATTGGGTTGGCCAAAAAGTTCATTTGGGTTTTTCCATGAGATCATATAGAAAAACTTAAATGAATTTTTTCACCAACTCAATATTACCAGAGCCACTTACTGTTCAGGTAAGGTAATCCCAGGGGACACAGTGACCAGAGTCCCAGAACTTCTCAAGAACCTACATTAAATGTTTAAAACCTGAAAATCTGGCTCTAAAATGCAAAAACTACAGAACAGCCCAAAATTAATAAATGTTTAATCAAATGTCTAAAAAATGTCATCAACTGTTAAATTATATCATTAATTCTGTGTCAGCTTCTTTAATTATTAAATGTGTAGTATTCATAAGAATCTCATTCTATTTGGAAATAATTTGTAAATTTTTTTTTAACTCCGCAAGTACTTCCAGAATGTAAATGAATGCCCATGGAGTGCTGAGAATGTGCAGATAATTACACCGTGAATGAATTACTCTTAGTCAAACAATTTCCAAGACAAACTTATAAAAATCACTTTTTGTTATTTTATGGTAATATGTTATATTTGGCAATTCTGGGCATTTCAATAATTGGTTTGGGGAAGACACCTCATCCTAGAAAGGTCTTAAAATATCCTTTGATATAATTGGCTTCATTTTGCAGATTTAGCTCCATGATCTGCAGTTTCCTGGTTCCTCTCTTTGGTCAATCTCTCCCAGTTCTCCTGGTCAAATCCTCACATTATCCGGCCTCCCACTTCCCTCCCAATCCCTCATCACTGCTTTGCCAACCCTGGGCCTGGGTGTACACAGAAATGGGTGTGTGAACGTGTATAGAAATAGTCGGGCAAGGCGGGCATCTCCTGGGCCTGCGCCCCAGGCTCTGGTTCTACTCTTCACTTTCTCTCCACAGTGGCAGCTCCTTTGCCCCCAAGATCCTTTCCAGCCTTTGAAAGCACCTAGAGGAGAAAACCAGCTGTCCCCCAAACTGCCACAAGGTGGTACCACAAGCTCACGACTGGGCTTCTGCCGGCTCCTTCAAGAAGAAACGCAGGACAAAGGTGCCCCAGGAGATGGCTGGGTGCCACCCCTTCAACCCCCCTCAACCCCCCTCACCCCCCGCCAAGCATCTTCTGCTCCTCAGGTGTGACTCTTGCCCCTCCAGGGTGACCCTCAGGGCCCTGTTTTTGCCCGTGGCAGGTACCACAGTTTGGCTCCTACCTCCTCTTGCTGTCTGTCTCTCGGTTGCTTTGTCCCTCCTTGTTCATCTTCCAGCATTCCCTCTCCATCTGTATGTCTCTTCCTCTCTCTGTCTCCCTCGGTCTCTCCTTTCTTCCTATCTTCACCTGTGCTCTGTCTGTCTTCATCTTCCTCAGCAAATCTAATGCTGCTTCATCTTATGCAACAAGTCCATTAAAAAAAAATTAATGTGTATTTATTTGGCTGCACTGGGTCTTAGTTGCAGCACGCCAACTCTTCATTGTGGCATGTGGTATCTAGTTCCCTAACTAGAGGTTGAACTCTCGCTCCTTGCATAGGGAGCTTGGACTGGACCACCAGGGAATTCCTGCAACAAGTCCATTTTAAAAACCAGTGGCTGGTGCCCGTTATATGGTGGACATTGCCAATCTCTGGAAAGTCAGTGGAAGCACGCTGGAGTCCCAGCCCAGGGGAAGAAGCTCCCAGCTGAGGACTGTGGTGGGCAAGTCCCTTTGATCCTCGGTCTTCTCCCTCTCCTCTTCTCCCCTCTTCACTCCTTTCCTCTCTCTCCAGCCTCTCTCCTGGCTGAGTAGCAGAGGATCTAGGGCAGCAGATGGGGAATATGCCCCCCTCTGCCCACCCCTACACACTCCACACCCACCCCACACAGTGGAGTCAGGCTAAGTGGAGCAACACAAAGCCAGAATCTTAAGACCCTCTTTATTCCAAGCCAATCCCACTGCCCCACAGTCCCCACTGACAGAAGAGGAAGTCATGGACTGGAGCCACGAGACACAGGTTGTGGGCCCAGTCCTGCCACAAATCCCTCCGGGGAGGCTTTCTGGGGGCCTGCTGATCCTCGGTCATCCCACCTGTGGACCAATCATCTCTTGCTGTCCTGGTTGGGGGAGCTGTACTCCACTTGGCTTAGGATGGGAATCAAGAACAACTCACCAGGAGGAACCAGAAAATTTCTCCCAGCCTCCACCCCTGCGATACACAAACCTCCCCAAGTCCCCACCCCCTCAGCACTCTCAATTTCATGGTTTTGGGCTTGGAGGCCCCAGCAAAAGGCTAACCCAGTGCGGCCTGTGTGAGTGACACAGTGACCATGATTTACCAATGGCACGTCTCTTCCTTGAAAACTGTTCAGTTAATAAACACACCAGAGCTGCAGCCTACCCCAACCCACCCCCATGTGCACAGGAGTGCCAGAATCCTGCCCCCAGCCTTATTTCCTCCCTTCTTTCTCCAGGGTGAGGTGTCAATCTTTGTTCAGAGCTAATCCTATCAGGGCTCAGGATCCCATTCCCTTCTCTTCCTCTACAGTCTCCCTCTGCCTCTCTCTATACTGGATCTTTCCGCATAATATCCTCTCTCTTTCACCTTAAAAATACCCACCTCCATGCTAGCCAAAGCAATTACAAAAGGGAAAGCCTTTTAATGCACTGATATGAGGAGGTGACGTTGTCAACATCTGACTGTATATTGAAGATGAAGAACTACGAAGTACTATGAATAAAAATAGAGTTAGTAAGGAAAGAATTAAGTTAGTAAGGTACAGAACTCCTACAGAGCAGTAAATAGCACTCTGATCTGATAATATAATGAAAGGAAAGATCCCGTTTACAGTAGCATCAGAAAAGATACAGTACCTGGGAATAAACTTAAACAAAAATGTTCAAGACTATATGAACACTGTAAAACTTCTGAGAACACTAAGAGGGAAAAAAACCAAAATGCATAAAAACATGCAGGATCTTAGTTCCCCAATCATAAATGGAACCCAAGTTCCCTGCATTGGGAGCAAAGAGTCTTAACCACTGGACCACTAACAAAAGTCCCCTAAACGATTACTAGGGTAGTTCTAAAGTTTATTTTATTTATTTATTTATTTTTCTATCTAAAATACAAACTTTATTACTTAATAGACAGATTCAAATAGCAATATAAGCTGAAGTAATACGCATTCACATGTGTGAAGTTTATGAGACATCCCTATACTGAGGTTTCATATTCAAATGTTTATGGGATATCCAACTAAAAGCAGCTTTAAAGACCACTGATGACCTACTTTTCCCCATGAACTTCAGGTACTTCTTTGCACCATACAGAGGCCAAACACAACACAAATGCAGTTTTTTTTTTTAAACTCTGATAAAGAATTGATCTTAGTTATATTAGGACATTAGAAACAGATTTCAACAAGTTGCCCTCATTGTAATTTATAAATATGTATTGATTATACCCTTAAAAGACCTATAAATTGTTGTTGAGAGACCACAAGGACTGCAGCACGTCAGGCTTCCCGGTCCTTCACAGTCTTCCAGAGGTTGCTCAAACTTGTGTCCACTGAGACAGTGATGCCATTCAACCATCTCGTTCTCTGTCATCCCCTTCTCTTCCTGCCTTCAATCTTTCCCAGCATCAGGGTCTTTTCCAATGAGTCAGCTCTTCACATCACATGCCCAAAGTATTGGAGCCTCAGCTTCAGCATCAGTCCTTCCAATGAATATTCAGGATTGATTTCCTTTAGGATTGACTGGTTTGATCTCCTTGCAGCCCAATGAATTCTCAAGAGACTCCTCCAACAGCACAGTTCCAAAGTATCAATTCTTCAGTACTCAGCCTTCTTTATGGTCCAGCTCTTACATCCATACATGACTACTGGAAAAACCACAGCTTTGACTAGACAGATCTTTGCTAGCAAAGTAAAGTCTCTGCTTTTTAATATACTGTCTAGGTTGGTCATAGCTTTTCTTCCAAGGAGCAACATCTTTTAATTTCATAGCTGAAGTCACCATCTGCAGTGATTTTGGAGTCCAAGAAAATAAAGTCTCTGTTTCTATTGTTTCCCCATCTATTTCCCATGAAGTGATGGGACCAGATACCATGATCTTTTATTTTTTGAATGCTGAGTTTTAAGCCAGCTTTTTCACTCTCCTCGTTCACCTTCAACAAGAAGCTCTTTAGTTCCTCTTCGCTTTCTGCCATTAGGGTGATGTCATCAGTATATAGGAGGCTACTGATATTTCTCCCGGCAATCTTGATTCCAGCTTGTGCTTCATCCAGCCCGGCATTTCACATGATGTACTCTGGCACAGCTGCTGACAGTACTCCGTGGCCGCCTCCACTGCCGGCACCCGGCTCTCCCGCAACTGCCACTGCAGCTCCTGGAGCCGCTCGCCTAGGAGCTGCAGCTCCGCGGCGCAGCCGCCTCCGCCGCGACTCAACCTCTCCCGCTAGGCCTCTTCGTCCGCCATCTTCACACCCCGCTCCGTCGCGTACGCACCTGGGTCACGTGATAACACAATGCCACGTTCGGCGGGGTCACGTGCCGGGCGCGCTCGCACGCCGCCGAGCACGTACAAAGGGCCCGGTGGGGAGGATGGGGGCGGGTAGCTCTAAAGTTTATTTTAAAACAGCAACAAGAATAGGCAGGAAGAATTAATTTTTTTTTTTTAATTTGGCTACACTGCGTGGCTTCTAGAATCTTAGTTCTCGGACCAGGGATTCAATCCACATCCTCGGCAGTGAAAGTGCTGCGTGATTAAACATTGACTGCCAGGAAATTTCCAGGAAGAATTTCTGAAGAAGCATTAAAAAGAATTAATCTTATAGATATTCATCATTTTATGAAGCCTCAATAATTAAAACCATGTGGCCTTAGTGCATAGACGAATGGAACAGAACAGAAAACCCAGATATCGATCTCAAGACAAACAAATACATAGCACTGAAAAAAATGTGGTTCTATGTGTTTTATGCTCATTTAAATCCCAAGGGGTTTGTCAAACAATTACATGTAAAAAATAAAATAATGGAAGTACATGGAATTCCTTTATCATCTTAGAATGGAAGTTTTTCTTATAACTTAAAACTTAAAAGCCACAAAGTAAAATATATATCATTTCAAATACACCTGTCAAATTTCATGGGAAAATACCACAAGCAAAGTCAAACTACAAACAACAAATTGGGTTAAAAATTTTTACAAGTTATATCAAAAAGAACTAATCCCTCTAGTATAAAGAGTTCCAGATGTCAAAACAAAAATAGAAACCAACACTAAAAAAAATGCATGAAATAATATTTCACAGAAAAAGAAACACAATAGCTCTTAAACATATTACAAAATTCCAACTTAACACAAAATAAGAGACATGAAAAATTTCAAGTTCTGAGGTAATTCAATGGAGAAAATATACCTTTTCAACAAGAAGTGCTGGATACCCACATGGGCGGGGCCAGGGGAAACATCTCAGCCTTTTCTCTCATACCGTATACAAAAAGTAACTCAAAGTGGATCAGGCCTAAAAGTACTAAAAGTACTTCTGAAAGTTTATAGATTTGGCTAGTACTTTAAGGCACTGTGCCTAGTTTTCTAGTGTTTTGGTCATGTCCCAACTGAGACCCGACACAAACATATGAATAAACAGACAAATGCTTAAAAAGCTATAGACTAACTTCATCAAGATTAAAGTCTAATACTAATGCATATATATGGAATTTAGAAAGATGATAACGAGAACCCTGCATGCGAGTCAGCAAAAGAAACGCAGATGTATAGAACAGTCTCGTGGACTCTGTGGAAGAGGGCAAGGGTGGGATGATATGGGAAAATGGCATTGAAACATGTTAATTATCATATGTGAAATCAATCGCCAGCCCAGGGTTGATGCTCAGGGCTGGTGCACTGAGATGTCCCAGGGGGAGGGAATCAGGAGGGAGGAGGGAGGGGGGTTCTGAAGGGGGAACATATGTATACCCATGGCGGATTCATGTCAATGTATGACAAAACTAACACAATAAAGTAAAGAAAATTAAAAAAAAATACTAAAAAAAAAAGATTAAAGTCTATTGCTTTTAAAAATAAATCATTAAGAAATTAGAAAGCCAAACTACAGTCTGGGAGAAAATATTTCAAATACCTGCCAAAAGACATGTATCCAGGATTTACTAAGAACTCTTAGAACTGATATGAACATTATACCAATAAGATAAAGCCAGATTTTAAAGCGAGAAAAAAAATTGACAGATACCTCACAAAAGAAGACATATACCCAAATGAGCACCCACAAAGGGGCTCAAAGTCACCAGGCAGACCCACTGGAAATGACTGACAACACCAAGTGTTGGCACAACCATCCTGGAATTCGTTTGGCAGCTTCTAGAACCAGAAGTTTTCCTCCTTAGTATTTACCAATGAAAACACATATCCACACAAAGACTCGAACCCAGATAGATGTCCAGAGAAGCTTCGATAATCAAAACTGAAAACTACTCAAGTGTCCATCAACAGGTGAATATGTAAACTGTACCTCTATCCATACAACAGAGTATTACTAACAATAAAATAGAACAAACTATTGGTACACATAATAACATAGATGATTCAAAAACACTACAGAAAGAAGCTAGACACTAAAGGATACACATGGCATGGTTTCACTTGTATGAAATTCTAGAGACGTGAAATTTAATCATTATTAGAAAGCAGATCAGTGGTGACCTGGGCCTGGGGGTGGGGGTGGGGAGATTGAAGATTGAATGGGAAGGGATACAGGGAACTACATGAGTTGATGGAAACGTTCTATAAGTTGATTCTGGTGGGTAGTGGTTACCTGGTGTTCCATTTGTCAAAGTACATTTAAAATGGGTGAATTTTATGCACCAACCGGAAGACACGGACTGGCTAGGTGGATGAAAACATATGCATGTATACCCCCCAAACTGTATTTTATAGTGTTAGGTTAATCATGTCTCCATATGGCTTGCAATTATCATTTATCTGGTGGCTTAGTGTGAAAAATGATAAACATCTTTTACTATTAAAAAATGAGTGCATTTTATCCTATTATCTGTTATAAAGGTAAATTCTGTGCTTTTTACCTGGGACTGAGAAGAAACCCTGTGCTTTTGCTGGGATGGAAAGCCCAAACCTTAAAAAGCAATAAACAATTGAACAACTTTTTTAAAAGTTGAACTTTTTAATTTACTTTTTCACTGAGATGAGCTTTTTCATTTACTGGACTGTCAAAAAATTCCAGATTTTAGTATCACATTGTGTGGGCATGGCTGTGAGGAAAAACAGACTTTCACTTACTGATGATGGAAGTGTAAATTAGAATAATCCCTAAAGAAGGCATCGGGACAATATTAAATTATAAATGCTTTGACTGAGCCATTCTCTTTCTAGGACTTTATCCCACAGATGAACTTCAACCACAATAGCATATGTGAAAGGTTATTACTGCACGATTGTTTGAAATAGCAAAACATAAAAAAATAATCTGAATGGCTATCAATCCAAATCAGGTAAAATAAACTATGATACACCCATACAATTGAATCCTATGTAACTGCTAATATAAAACTGAACAGGGAGTCTAGGTGTGCGAATATGGAAAGTCTCAAGCACAATGTTAAGTGCACAAATTAACATTGTATTTGCTATGCTGCCATTTCTGTAAAAAAAATAAATCCCGGAGAATAATATATTTGGATTTTCTTGCAAATATACTTTTAAAAACTCCAACTTCATTTTTTTTTTTTTGGCTGTGCAACACAGCATGTGGGGTCTTAGCTCCCTGGCCAGAGATTGAGCCTGTACCCTCTGTAGTGGAAGCAGAGAGTCTTAACCACTGGACTACCAGGGAAATCCCCAAACCCCAACTTCTGGAAGATTAACTTGGAAACTAAGACCAGAGGATATGTGTTTGAAACTACGTGGATGGAGTCAAGAGTATGAGGAACAATTTTCATAGCTTGCCTTTTTAAACTTCTCTATTCAAAGTTAAATACCTATTTAAAAGATAGTATCAGAATAATACATTATGTATAGATAAAGCATAACGTAACTATTTTAGTTATCATTATTCATCGGGTTACCTTGGTGACACAAATACAGGAAGCATCTAGTGCAGTACAGGCGCATAACTGGCACAGCACCAGTTACTACTACAAAATCCCTGCACACACCCCTCCTCAGACTTTAGGACCCAGTTCCCCAAATCAGAGGTGCCCGCTACCCCTTCCTGTGGCCTCACAGGAACTCTCCCCTCTGCGGAGTGTCTCCCCCATTTCTTCTTTCCTCTCGGGCATCAACTCCTCAGAAAGCTTTCTCTGACGGACACCCTTTCCTCCCCCGCCCTCTCACACCCTGGCCCCGGTAGGCGCCCCTCGTTGCACCCCCATCCCCCGGGGCCGCAGAGCCTGCTGGGTCCTCGAGCCTGTGGGCTTCCTGTCCTGGAGCGCTGGCCTCGCCAACACTTGAGTTCCCCTCGATGGTATGAGGGCATTAACGGCTGGCAGCAGATTCTGCTCTCCACCCACACAGACATCTGTTAAGTTTCAGTTTCCCCCTGGTGATGCTGCTCCTCTGACACCCACAAAGAAAATCTGAGTTTCAGCTTCCCTCAAGCTCTCAGGAGGAAGGCGCCTGGGGCTTCCCCTCTCACCCATGGGACACCATGTGCAGCAGCGGCAGAGCGATGAACGGCTCAGGCATGAAGCTCAAGGTCCAGCAGAGAGGGTGGACCCTCACTCAAGAACAGTGACAGAAACAGTGGGGAACAGGCACAAAGGCAGCCCCAAAGCAGTGGGGGAGCCCAGGCCCCAGTAGGGTGCATGGGTGGTGGGGATTGGAGGGAAGGCTTCTGGACAGGCGGCCTGGCTGGGCGGCCTCCAGAACAGTGGAGAGAGGGACAGGCTAGGGTCAGCAGCCTGGGGCTCTGGCCCTTCAGGGAGGGGCCCTGGGGCTGAAGCCTGAACCCAAGGGCAGTTTGGTCTACTCCAGGAGGACTTACAAGAGGAGGGCCAAGGCGGGCACTGGCAGGAACAAAAGGGTAAACTGGATGGAGCCTGGTGCCAAGGCAGCTGCTCAGGGCCCTGTGGGGGAAGGCTTGGTGCCAGAGGACAAGCCAGAGGCTGTTCCTCAAAGAGGAGCCTCAAACTTCCATGGGGTTTTTTTTCACAAGCCTCACTGAGATGTGAGATTCATTCCTTAGAACTCAAGATGTCTAAGGCCCTCCTTCTCTGGGGCCCTGGGGTTTGGGCCAGACCAGTGAGCAAACGGTGACCAGGCGTGCAGCAGGAGGGGCAGGTGATAGCAGCTCCGACTCCATGAGGGTGACAGGAGCCCCGTCTTTCGTTAGATCAATGGTTTGCCAACCAGCTCTGTCACACCCACATCCTTCCTGCGAACCCCTACCCAGACTATAAAGAGGAACAGAGTGCCTGCTCCTGCCCGCTTTCAGACCCTTCTCAGGAAGGGGAACTGAGTGATTCCAGAGCACTGCTGGGGCTCGTGTCACCCTTCAGGGCCTGGGTCCCAGGCTGGCAGCAGGGACATCACCTCGGAGCCCTCTTTTCCACCCCCATGATCCCTATTTCTCTCCAAAGACATTGTGAACAGAACATTTATTTGAGGTTTTCAAATCTCCGGTAAGCAGCACAGGAATAGCAGGGCTCTCTGTCATGCTGCCCTGGCCCCAGCCCGTCGGGCATGCAAGACTGAGGCTGGCAGATGAGTCAAGACACCCTCAGGAGCACAGCCAGGGAGAAGCCGCCCTGCCCCCCGTCTCCCTCCCCTCCCCTCCCCCCAGTCTGGGCCTGGACTGCAATGAGCAAGGCAGATCCAGCCCAACCTCAGATCCCTCCCAACGCAGGGACCTCTTCTTGGCCCCTTTCTCCCTCCCTGAGCTGCTCTGACCCCCCTCTCTGACTCCCTCTTCTGGAACTTGGAGCCTGAGTCACATGCAGAGCTCCCTTACACCAGGACCAAACCAGCTGCTGTTGGGCTGTTTCTGTCAGCCCTGCCTCTCCAGCCAGGTCGCCAGAGGAGCAGAGCAGGCCTGGCTCTCCTGTTATTGCCTGTGTACCCAGCTCAGGTAGGGCACTTGGCAGGGGACCAGGATCAGCAAATGCTTGCTGAGAGAACCGCTGTGGGTAAGAAGGGCAGGGCTGCCTGACTCAGCCTCTCCTAGCTCCAGTGTCTCCCAGCCTCCACTGTCTCCCGCTGGGCCTGACACTCCTCAGGGCTTCAACAATCCAAGGCGCAGTGCCAGGGCCTCCTCCTCCAAGCTGTCTCCCTGGCTTGGTGCCCGGCTTGGGGCCAGGCTACCGACAGGCAGCTAAACCTCCAACTTCAAGGCCTTGAGGACAGCCTCCAGCTTCATGGCCACGGCCAGGTCGCCCTTCACCTTCAACCGCCCACTCATGTAGGCCCCCAGGGGCCGCAGTTCCCTGCACAGTAGGGCCCGCAGGTCCTCCTCGGACAGCTCCACCACCACGTCGGGGATGACATCAGGCACTCCGCATCCCACCCTCCCTTGCCCTGTGGGGAGAAAGAAAACTGAGAATTAGTAGGGGAACAGCTATGCTACAGTGGGTAGAAGTAGTCAGTACGTCCCACTGGGAGGGATGGGAAGAGTGGCTAAGAGCTCAGGCGCTAATACCCGGGGTTCAACTCCTACTGACTGTGTGACCACTCAGAGCCTCAGTTTCCAAACTGGTGAGATGAGGATGATAATAATCACTAAGTCACGGGTTCATGATGAGAAGTAGGTGACAGGACGTGCAAAACATGCTCAGAGCCTGGCACAAACAGGCCTGCAACGTGTGCGGGGCTCTTGGTCCAGGCAGCTGGGCCATCCGGGCTGTCCTGCTCATGGGGACGGGACAGGGAGCCCACAGCCCAGGCCGTCACTGCCTGTAAATGGCATGTGAGCTCCTGACAGCTATGGGCTTGCCCTAACCTGCTGGCAGGAGCAGGGTCTGGTCTGAAAAGGACCACAGGCGGTGGGGCCACGAGAAACCCTGGCGGGGAAGGAGAGGGCTGGGAGGGCAGCGGCACCTGCTGCGAGATCCAGGAAATAGGTGCTCCGGGGGCCGCTGGGCAGGGCAACGTTGAGCTGGTAGCAGGCCCCGACCTGGCCGACCAGGGCCTCTGAAAGGAGGGGCTTCAGAGCCGTCAGTAGCCCCTCGGCCACAGACTGCCTAGGGCTGGACCCAGCACCCCCAGGAGGGGCAGACGGCTCAGTCTCGCTCACCATCTCCAAGGTATCTGCTGGTGGTGGCCAAAGGGGTTGGGGAGGGAGGCAGAGAGAAGAAAGTCAGTGCGCTGCCAAGTCAGGATGGTGGTGGCCTCTGACCTTCACAGCAGAGCTCTCTTACATTCCCTGCAGGCCTGTGCGCAGTTTCCTCCTCTGCTAAGAGACTGCCCTTGAGTTTTCAGCCATAATCCCAACCCCCATTTCTAAACCACTCCAGCCTTGAGTCTTAAACTCCCTTCTGGATGCTGTTGCTTCCTCCCACGGAGGCTCCCAAAGGCCTCCGCACACTCTAACTCTTCTCACTGCCTTAGTTCCGGTCAGCGCCATAATCGGGGTGGCTGGAACAGCTAGGCAGGGTGTGCCCTGCACAAGGTGCTTGGTTAAAGGAACAAGAAGCAGAGCTCAGTCTGTGCTGGACACCAAGCTGAATGAAGGCCCTGAGGTGCACACCACCCTTTCCCTGAGGCTCCTCACCTGGTTCAAGGAGCGAGGTACCTCCTGACACTGAAGGCACACTGCCTCCCAGGAAGTGGAGCGCCAGCTGCTGCACGGTGCTGTCCAGGCTGGACCCTGATGGGCTGTCCTGGGGCGGCTGGAGCACGGCCTCCACTGCCAGCTCCACGCGGTCCACCTCCAGCCCCCAGGCCCTGGTCATATCGTTGATCTCTAGCTGGAGGAAGTGTGGGGAGAAATGGCACTCAGTCCACAAAGGTCCCATCCAAAGCACCTTCTTTAGGAAGGCTGGGCTGGCCACGGTGACACATGAGGTACCAGGCCAGCCCTTGAGAAGTGCCCAGCCTTGATGGAGGCAGAAGGCAATTACAATGCAGCTGTGGGAAGTTGTAGCGTGCACCAGGAGAGGGTGTGGGGCAGGGAGGAGGGGGTGATGCTAGGAGGAGAAGGAGAAGCTACCAAGGTAAAGGGCATAAGAGGAGGACCCTTCCAGACAACAGGAACAGCATGTGGCAAAGCCCAGAGAGGAGCACCTTGAACGTTTGGGGAACTGCGAGTGACCACAGTTCCATTTAGCTGGACCCTCAAGTGTGGGCTGGGACACTGGAGACAGCCATGGGGGCAGAGGTAGCTGCTCTCTCTCATTTGGAATTATTCTGGGGCACACAGGGCCCCTGAGAGGAGTTTAGCAGCAAAGTGACAAAGCAGTCTTCCTTGTTACAAAGATTCTCTTGGCTGCTATGTGGTTGCTGGACTGGAGGGGTTCAGGGTGGAGGCAGGACATCAGGTGGGACGGTGTTTCAAACTGCAGGCAAAAGTGATGCAGATGTAGGGTCAGGCAGAGAGGCGGTTTTGAGCCGAGACACATGGGAGAGGGGCACAACTCTGCACACTCTAAGCTACTGAAGGACACTAGAGAAACAGAACCCCTGGGCTTCTTGGTACCTGAGTGTGCAAGAAGAGGAGGGATGGTGAGGAGCTGGGGGAGCCAGGTTTCTGGTATGGGTTTCTGCACAGCTCATGAGTGTGGGCATTCACCCGGGAAACACACACAGAGGAAGACACAGATATGGGGGTGGGTAGGGAAGGAATGATGAGTATTCCATTAGGGAAGGAATAATGTACTTTTAAATACATTAAGCTTGAGGTGTCTATGGAACAGCCAACCACAACAGGGTAAGTAGGTCCGGGAAGTAGGACAGAGTGGGACTGGATCAGAGTGTCATGAATCATTAGTGTCCAGAAGTAATGAAAAGCCCCAGGTGGAACACAGGTGAGAAGAGACCACTAAGGGAAACCCGGAAACAGAAGGGCAGGAGGACAGGGAGTAACCAGGAGTGTGGAATAAGGGAATTCAGAGGAAACAGGGGATCCAATAATAAAAGAAGGAAGCGCCCATGGAGTCCAAGGCTGCCTCCAGGTGAAGTGAGGCAAGCATGAGAAGCGCTCTTGTGCTGGCAAGAGGGAGGTCATTGTGGGGTCCGCAGTGACATCAGTCTCAGGAGCCTAGGGGAGTCTAGAGTAACAACAGGAAGGGAGGAAGGAAAGGGAAGAGAGCGGTGAAGAGCTAGAAGGGGTAGGGGGCAAAGGGAGAGCATGGAGAAAGGCAAGAAGAGGATGAGGGGAGGGAGGGAGCCGAGGCCTGGGCCCCAAGCACTGGGCAGTGCAGAGGAACTAGATGCTTCCAGGGAGGCAGGGAAACAGCAAAGAGGGAGATGAGCTTCAAGGGGTGACAATGGAGGAGGCTGGAAGAGTTCTCACCCTGGAGAGCTTTCTCCTGAGGATTAAGAGGGAAGGCCTACCACAGAGGGATGGGTGGGGGTGGCTGGGCGGGGCAGAGAGGGCCCTGGAGCATGAAAGGGTAAGCAGCTAAGAGGGCCCAGCAAGAGAGAGGCAGGAAGTGTGCGATCCCTCCAGGTGCAAAGGAGGCAGATGGAGGAGTGAAAATGAGAGATGCCTGTCTGACCCAGGCCTTGCCGAAGGTGGGCTGGATTTCCTGAGATTTCATTTTATCCAGGCACTGAACCCACTTTGCCAGGAGCTCAGTCAGTCTGGGTAATGGCCCTAAAAGACTCTAATACCCTGGTAGGGGACTCACATCCCCAAATGGCCTCTCTTGGCTTTGTTGCACCAAAGTAATGTGCAGCAAGGCCAAAAACAAAGGCCAAGAACAAAATTTGATTTGTGTAAGACTAAGCAGTGGACTAGAGGGCAGGGGCAGGTGATCTGGCTCTGGCCCAGCTCTGCCCTTGACCACAGCTCTGGGCAAGTCAAATAACTTTTGAATCTTAATTTCCTTCCTCCAAAATAAGAGTGATACTAGCCTTTGTGCAGCAAAATGCAAAGCTGAGATACACTGAGGCAGGCAAAATGCTATGCGTGTGAGAAGTATTGTTACTATCACAAATAGAATTTTTTGGCAATTTCAGCCAGTTGATTTATTTCCTGAAGGGACTGGAACCTCCAGGACTGGCATTACCCACTCCCTTCCCTGTCCTCTAACCCTGGGGAAGGCAGAGCCTAGGAGAACAAGGATAAACTTCCCCCACGGCCCCCTGCCAGGACATGGGAGAAAGCCTGAGGTGAGCATGACAAGTGGGTGACATGCCCTCACTTGTATATTTCAACCTTTCTTGTCACAGGAGGGATCGGAGGTGAATTCCAGTGTAACTGCTCACACTCAGAGAAGAGGCAGGAAAAAGATCCAGAACAAAGAACACAAAACCACAAAAATGTACATGCTGCCTTGGGGAGCATGGTATTCCCCAGAAGGGGACTGGGCCAGGAAGGCCCCTGCTCCTTTCACCCACCTGCCCGCCCAGGAGGCTGCTCAGTGCCCCTGAGGCCCAGCATTGTCATGGCAACGCCTGCAGGGCAGTGAAGAGTGAAACCCCAGGCAGACAGGGACAAGACTCAAGAATTCCTGTCAGGCCACTCCCCTGGCCCAGCCCCTTCACCTCTTAGGCCTGGTGTGCCCAAGATCGCTATGGTCTGTGCCCATCTTCCATTCCTCAGCTCACAGTCCCAGCAAGACCACTGACTCTTCACAAGTTGTTACCCTCTTGGGACACAAGGTAAACAGGCCCAGAGCGATCTGGTGCTTTGCTGAAGTGTCCCAGCAGGCAGAGCCGGGCCCATGTGCCAGCCACGGAACTCTGCCCGGTGCAGAGCTGCCTACCAGAAGTTGGTCGCTGATCCTGAGCTTCTCCATCTGGATCTCTTGCAGGGGCCTCTTGAGCAGGGCCTTGGTCATGGCATTCTGGGCTGTCATGCGTGTGAGTGCGTTCAGGTCCTTCACCATCATCACCGACAGTACCGGGTCCCAGATGCGGAACTGGACATCGGCCCCCACGGACAGCACAGCCCCATCCTTAGAGGCCAACTGTTAGGAGAGGCCAGGAAAGATGGGCAGGGGATGCAGGGAGGCCAGGCCCACTTGCCTGGCCACTGGCTCCTCGAGAGCAAAATGGTAACCCCAAGTGCAGGAGGTTAGATACACAGAACAAGGATGTCCTCCCAGCCTCCCGCCTCCCTTTTCTGGTGTCTTCCCCACCTCTCAGTCCTGATGGCTACTCACAGGCCAAGGTACGGACATCCACAACACACCCAGTACAAGCTCCCCACTCCCTCTGTCTGGGGGAGCTGAGAAGCCCCTCACCTTGCAGGGAGGAACATTGAAGGCTCGTGTCCTCAGATCTACCCTCTGAAAAGAGTCGATGAAGGGCAGGAGCAGAACCATGCCAGGTCCTTGAGGGGTGCGGATCCGGCCCAGTCGAAACACGATTATGCGCTCATAGGTGGGCACGATCTGCTCGTAATAGCAAGGGAAAGGGTCAAAAGCACTGAGCTGATGCTGACAACTATGTCTGCCCAGGTCTTTCCCTCACCTCTCTCCCTCAGGTTCAGCAAGAGGGATCCTTAGCTGTTTCCAGATGGAAAAAACCAAGCTCTGAGAGGTTAACTGACTTGGTCAAAAACCACAAAGCCCCCAAGTGAAACGGGCAAGATCTGAAGGCAGTTCTGAGTGACTCCAAAAGCCATGCTCTCAGCTGCCATAGTGCACTGACTTGATTCTCTGTGAAACATTTTACCTGTGTGATCTAAAGCTAAACATGACTCAAACCAGGAAACTGTCTGCCCTTGTCTTAGTCAAGGGACAAGCTGGGCTGCTCTAATAGCAACCCTGAGGGAAGGGCTTTGCCAGCTTCAGATTCCTAGAGGCCTCCAGGAAGGAAAATGAAGGCTCAGAGAGGCAGTGACTTGCCCAAGGTCACATGATATTTGTTTCAGTGGCAGTTTTAGGATTAGGACTTAGGGCCTTCTAAGGACTCCCTTCCAGACCACCCCAAACCCTAAACTTTCCAGAGACAGTGACTGTTGTCTGGGGCTGCATTAGGGTCAGCTTCCACCTCCACTGCAGCTCTCAGATGCGAGCATCAACTCTAGTTCATCCTTTCCCTTCTGCCCCATCCCTTGCTGAAAATGAGGCTGAAATTCCTATTACTCATCACTTGCTGGGCCAGGTTGAGTGTTTTTCATTTCTAACCTAGCCTAACCCAAAGGGAAGAAGATATGTGTGTGCACCTTAACACCAGTGTTCAGATCGCTAAACTTGGGCATTTGGGAAGACTTGTTTCTGCCACTTATTGGTGCCTAGTAAAGTTGAGCCTCAGTTTCTGAAAGGTGAGAATGAATAATTCTTGTCCAGCCCATTTCACAGTGTTAGTTGCTCAGTCATGTCCGACTCTTTGCGACCCCATGGACTGTAGCCCACCAAGATCCTCTGTCTATGGAATTTTCCAGGCAAGAATACTAGAGTGGAGTGCCAGTCCCTTCTCCAAGGGATCTTCCCACCCCAGAAGCTGAACCCAGGGCTCCTGCATTGTAGACAGACTCTTTACCGTCTGCACCCATTTCACAGAGGTGTGATAATACTTAAGAGGAAGCAGGCAGAGGATGGGAAATTTATGCACCAATGTTAAAGCTCTCAGTGTGGCCCAACTACTCTGGGGACTGACCCAGCCAGCCTTACCTTCAGGGCAAACCAACCAGAAATGGGGAAGGTGATCAGCAGCAGCAAGAACCCCAGGAAACTGATGAGGCCATGGCAGAAGCAGGAGGGCCAGCTCTGAGGTGCATCTGGGGACAAGAGAGCAGAGACAGTCAAGAAATGCCAACTGGGTCTGGCATGACAGCTGCAGGATGCGTGAACTTGGTCAAGTGCACCTTTGACCTACCTCCTCTTTCAGTGGTTCCTTCCTTCTCAGAGCTAAGATGCTCTTTCCTAACTCAGTGTTTCATTTCACTGGAGTGCCCTAAAGACCATTAAATACTTGCCTTGCCTAATACTAACCCCATATCTGTGGGCAGGAGCTAGTTAAGGACGGTTCCTTCCTCCCACATATCAAAATCAATTTGTTCCAAGTCCCAACCTCACAAGGCCCATTCTCTGCTAGGCAGCAGTCACTGGAACTAAGAAGTTAATTACACAACGGCTCTCCTTACTGGGCTGAGCAGGAGTCAATCCTATTGTCTGATTTAAACCGCCTTCCACTCTGGTAAAGCCAGGAGGAACTCAGCATCTGTAAACACACGCTGGGTTGAACTGAATGCTGCTGGGCTAACACTTCCTCCACTGTCCGCCCCTGAAGCGTGCTTTCAATTTGGAGGTAAGGCCTTAACCAAAAGGGATAAAGCATCAATGGCTCTTCAGCAGATGCCAGAGATGAGGGCTAAGATGTTCTTTCTTAGCTCACAATTCTTCACCACACTTTAATGTCCTAATGACCATCAAAATGCAGGCTTCACTTAAAGCAGCTTCAGAAGGGAGGTGGGGGAGGGGGATTAGGAAGAAAAGACTTGGCTGAAGGGTAGGTCCCTGCCCCTGGCAAATGAGAACCCCAGGATGGGATTGAAAGCTGAGAAAACCCCAAGATCTTGGGAATCCTCTCTCAACCCTGAACTGGAAGCAGACAGAATCCTCTGCTCCACCCTTCCAGGAACACCATACCCTTTGGGCTCCCTGAGCATCAGCATACTTAATCTCCTTTCCTGCTTCTTTCTGACCCAAGTGGCCCCAGCAGGAAAAGAACTCTTGGATAGGGGCAGCTGTCATTAGAGGAGGGGGTCACAGAAGGGCTGAATTCTCTGGGGTTTGGTTGTCAGGCTGAAGCATGTGGGATCTGACCTCTGGGTCAAGGGAATTACTCAAGGCTTTGGAGAAAAACAGGGCCTGGGAGGACACGACAGGCATCTAATGGCCTGCCTTTTTGGCCTGCGCATCTCTTCCACGAAACCGGGAGATACTCAAGCTTGAGGAATCTAAAGGTGTCCCCTGAGGTGAAGATTCTGCCACTTCTTGGCAGCCAAGTGCTCTTGGCATGCTGGTGACCTCCTATGCCTTGACCTCCTATGCCTCGACCTTAGGTTCTTTCTAGGCAAAATGGAAACCTGAAACTTGGGCTGATAAATGCCAAGAAGAAACGAAGTGGGGCGAGGCTTCTTGGAAGATGAGAGAGCTCTAGAGCTGCGGCCCCCTGTCTCTAAGAAGGGCGAATGGGCGGTAGCGTCCCAGCGCCTGATCCAAGCCCTTCTCCACATCGTGGAAAACCCCTTTCGGTCCCTCCTCTTAGGCTGCGAGGACGCAAGACACACTGACTCCCGAGAGGCAGAGAGTTCGGGGGTGCCTGCTGATCTCCCTTGGATCCGCGGCGCTGGGCGGCCACTCACCGGCCCCCGGCCCCACGCCGCCCTGCTCCGGGGACAAATAGCCCTTCTGCGAGCCCAGGAAGCTGAAGCTCGACTGCTGGAAACGGTCAAAGTCCCCCAAAGGCAGCGCCTGGTACCCAGACCTGCCAAGCATGGCTGCCAACACAGGGGAAGCCCCGAGCCCCAGGGCGGCGCGAGGCTCGACCAGCAGGCCGTTACACTGCCCCGCCCCCGCCGGGCCCCGCTTCCGGTTTCGCCGGCGCTGCCAAGGGCGGCGGCCCGAGTGCAGAAGGAGGCCGACCGCGCCCGGCTCGCATCGTCGCAAAGCGCCCCCTGCACTGGGAGGACCGAACTACCACCGCGGGGCTGGGACGAAAGGTAGTGTGTTCCTGGAAGCCCGCAGCGGTCGGCTCTTCCAACACCTTTTCCCACTAGGTCTTAGAAAAGGAGCAGGAAGAGAAGATGAGCTTTGTAAGGGAGTTTTCAGGAGCTGAATCTTCTCCAGAAGCAAAGAAATGCTACGAACCCTCTCAGCACAAACTAACACACTCTGGACGGGATTTGGGGGAAGGCTGCCTTTAGGGTTTCTCCAAGGATATGATCAAATTATTCCTGTTCATATCCCTGAAGCTGCATTACTTTGGCCACCTGATGTGAAGAGCCAACTCATTAGAAAAGATCCTGATGCTGGGAAAGATTGAAGGTAGGAGGAGAAGGGGACGACAGAGGACGAGATGGTTGAATGGCATCACAGACTCGATGGACATGAGTTGAAGCAAGCTCCAGGAGACTCTGGGAGATGGTGAAGGCCAGGGAAGCCTGGTGTGCTGCAGTCCATAGAGTCGGACATGACTGAGCGACTGAACAACAGAAAAGCCCAGCAAGCAGGGCCTGGCACAGAGAGGATGTCAGTGCTTATCTGTTCAATGAAGGGGTAACCAGGTCATTGTGGGTCAACCTAGGGCAGGAGGGCCTGAGCTTGGGCACAAAAAGAAAGAAATTCTGTGTGCAGACCTCAGGGAGCATGACAGAGAAAAGAAGGGGACTGCACAATGCTATCCCAAGATGGCCCTCTCGAGCATCACAGAGGCAAGACTCGCAGTCTTGCAGATACTAAAATAGCACACCCCACAATCCAGGTACCCAGAGGTAACTTGCTTCTGAAAGCTTGAGAAAGCCAAACGCAAAAGGTGAATTTACTCTGTATAAAATTAATAAAGCTTTTCTTGTGCCACACATGCTGGTCCAGCCACAGTCCACTTCCAGGTCCTTTCTGCAAATGACTGCTTGCCGTCTTTGGCTTTTCCTAGCTTCATGGCCTGGTTCTAAAGCTCTAGGGGCACTGATCAAGCAGCAGGGTGCAGTAGGCTCTTGAGGTTTTTGCACTGTCCCTAGGAAGTTAGTTCTCCCCTATTCTCCCACCACCACCCTGAATTATAAGTTCACCCCACCCCCAACTATTAAAGTTTTACAAGAGCAAGGTCCTGTCACCATCCTAGTCTGTCCCAAGCTGGAACTGAGCACAAAATGGGTACACAGGAGTCATCACAATGATTGGAATGCATTGAGGTTTGAAGCCAGGAGCACTGGCCCAGTGATGCCACCTGGAGCTGTGCCTTCTCCCCTCAGCAGCTGAGAGCTAGGGCTTCTCCTTTGACCCATTGCTAACTTGCTGTCTCCTCACTTTTCTCATACCTGCCCACCAGCTCTCCCCATTCCCTCCCCCTTCGCTGCCTCAGATCCACTAGCCCTTCCAGCTGTCACACCAGGCCTCATCCTGTTGCCCTCATCTGCACTCAGTGTCCTCCCAGTGTCTGACTCGGGTCCCTCCTCTCATCCCACAGCCACTGTCCCAGACCACCTGGCCCTAGGCTGTCAGAGAGACTGTCCCAATGTACACAATGGACATGGTTCCTTGTTTTCAAACCCTTCACCAACTCTCTGTTGTCCTCAGCCCTGGTCCATCTCCTTGGCTAGCATCTTGCCCAGCCCATCCTGGTCTGACATCATTCATGGGTCCCCTCTTAAATCTGAAAATAACCAAAACAAGTTGCTTTTCAAAACTAGTTTCTAAACAGGCCTTATTTCAAACCTCCATGACTCTGCATGTGCTGTTCTTTCCATTTAAAGTGTCGCCCACCCCTCCAGCCACTGAATCCCTGGCAAATTCCCACCATCACTTTAAATCCCAGCCGAGTAATCTCCTTTCCAGCCAGTCTCAACACTGTGGAAATCTCCGTTTCGGGGCCTGCTCCTCCATTAGATCTGGGGTGGTTCAGAGGATAAAGAATCTGCCTGCAGCAGACCTGGGTTCCATCCCTGGGTTGGGAAGGTCCCCTGGAGAAGGGAATGGCTACCCTCTCCAGTATTCTTGCCTGGAGAATCCCCATGGACAGAGGAGCCTAGAAGACGACAGTCTATGAGGTCGCAAAGAGTCGGACACGACTAGAAGACTAACACTTTCAATTTTTTTCCAAAGTAGGAGGAGCGCGTGGCCCGGCTGTGTGGCTTTTGCTCCCAGCTGAGGGCTGGCATGAAGCTGTGCCATTGTGAGCTGAAGGAAAGATTCCAAGCCGAGGGCAGGGACGGCCTCCATCCTGCAGAAACATCACTTTTGCCACTATCCTGCGTGCGACACATCTTCTCTCCCTCCTCACCGCTCTGGGCGTGTCTTCAGGACCCTGGGCCAGCCTCTCCGCCCCAGGACCGCCGGTAGCTAGTGTCTCACTTCCTCTGGGAGGCGGGCCCTGAGCTGGCACCTCCCCTTTAGGGCTGCTCCTGGAGCTCAGCGTTCTGGCGCCTGCCTCTGTTTCAGTTTTTCCGCTCTCGAAGAGCAAATCTGAGAATCGAAACTGCGCGGGACTCCATGCAGCAGGATCCGGAACCTGCCGGATCTCCGGGGCCCCGCCAGGACCCCGCGCTGCCCCACTCCCCCAGCATGCCTCCCCCGGAGTCCCTCTCCGAAGGCCACCAGTCCAGCCACAGCAGCAGCCCCACAGAGGTACTACTGCGTTTGGGGAGATGGGGTTCGGGCTTTGTTAATTAGGTGGAATGGGGGGACTTGACCAAGTACCTTGAGAAATGACGCAAAGTAGGGAGACCAGGTGCGAGGGTCCTGACCTTCTCGGCTGGGTTAGGGGTCGTGGAAAGTAGAAAAGGGGACCAGCATGAGTTTGAGGGGAGGGGTCTCTCTGTGTTGCGATTCTCCTCGAGCAGCAGGGTGATGCTGAGGGTGAGTGGCACTTCCGACCAGACTCTTCTGCCCAAGCTGGCGACATGCCTCTTATCCCCTACTTCAGATGAAGGAACACCTGTTAAGGAAAATGGAGGTAGTAGTCTTATCGCACCCGCCTGGCAACCCCGGACCTGTGCCAGGTGTGGAAAAGCCAGAACCCTTGTTCCCAGATCAGAAAGTGGGAGAGAGGTGTCTTGGCTAAGGCTCAGGGTTCCTGTGGTTTCTCCTCTAGAAAGCTTCTTGGATCCCTTTCCTGGAGCACCGAGCTCCCTCAACCCCTATCCCAAGGGGTTTTTCAGGGGGTTACTGGTTTTTTTGCTGCACAAACTCCCCACCCCCAAAGGAAGTGCTTAGATCACTTGCTCTGTTTTCTTCCAGGCCCTTTTTACTCTCCTTCATGAATACCATAACACCATACTGCATTTAACTTTTATTAGTTGCATTATAACACCTAGGAATCATATTTATAATACTAGTTAACATGTTTGAGTATTTCTCACATGCCAGGTACTGTATTATGTTCCGTATGTTTTATCTGTTTCTAAGTGTACAATTTAGTGGCATTAAATGCATTCCACAATGTTTAGAACCATCACCACTGTCTATTTTCAGAATTTTTTCATTGAAACAAAATCTGTACCCTTTAACTTCCTCATTCTCCTCTTCCCCCTAGTTGCTGGTAAACTCTAATCTACTTTATGTCTCTGTGAATTTGCCTAGTCTAGATATTTTATTTAAGTGGAATCCTACAGTATTTGTCTCTGTGTTTGACTGGTTTTACTTACATTATGTCTTCAAGGTATATTCATGTTGTAGCATGTATCCGAATGTCCTTTTTAAGGCTAAATAATATTTCATTGTATGTATATACTACATTTTGTTTACCCGTTCATCTGTTGATGGACACTTGAGTTGTTTCCACCTTTTGGCTACTGTGAGTAATGCTGTACAGAATAATGGATATAGAAGCATCTGAACCCTTGTTTTCTGTTCTTTTGAGTATATAGCTAGGTGTAGAATTGCTGGATCCTATGGTAGTTCTATGTTTAAGTGTCTGAGGAACCAGCAAAGTGCAGTAAGCATTTTGTGTGAGGTTATATGACACACATTTAATGAATCTCCTTTTTTAAAGTCCCTTGAAGGCAGGGGTTTGTCCTGGAATCCAGGGTCCCCAAATTCTAGGCCACGGAGTGGCACTTGTTCTGGCGTACTAGGAACCGGGCTCACAGTGGCAAGCAGCCAGCAAGAGAGCAAAACTTCATCTGTATTTACAGCCACTCTCATCGCTTGCACTACCGAATTATCACAGTGGAAACAAATAAAGTGCACAATAAATGTAATGCATTTAAATCATCCCCACATCACCCCACCTGTAGAAAAACTGTCTTTCAGGAAACCGTAACCTGGTCCCCAAAGGGTTGGAGACTGCTGCTAGACATCTGTGTATCTTAGGGCTTGGTACTGTGTCTTATGAGAAGCGGATGCTCAGTAAATCATGGAGTGAGTGTGGGAGGGTCTACGTCAATGAAGGATTGGGATACTGATAAGCCTGGGTTTTTGTCATCCAGTGACAGCTTAGTATGAAACAGGAAGTACCACTCAGCGTGCAGCCACAGGGTGGGTGTCCGTTTGGGTGGGGGTTCCTGGGACTTCACATCTCACCTCCCTCTCTGATTCCCCAGCAAGCCATGGAGGAAGAGTTCCAGTTCTTGCGCTGCCAGGGCTGCCGGGCAGAAGCTAAGTGCCCCAAGCTGTTGCCTTGTCTGCACACGCTGTGCTCAGGATGCTTGGAGCAGCCCGGCACACAGTGCCCTGTCTGCCAGGCTCCCTGGCCCTCAGGAGCCAGCACGCAGGCCCTGGACAACGTCTTCTTCGAGAGCCTGCAGCGGCGGCTGTCGGTGTACCAGCAGATCGCACATGAGCAGGCGTTTTGCACCCGCTGCAAAGAGCTGGCCCACTACTGGTGCTTCGAGTGTGAGCAGCTCATCTGCGCCAAGTGCTTCGAGGCGCACCAGTGGTTCCTCAAGCACGAGGCCCGGCCGCTGGTGGAGCTCCGCAGCCAGTCAGTGCGTGAGTTTCTGGACAGCACCCGCAAGTCCAACAACATCTTCTGCTCCAACCCCAACCACCGCAGCCCTATGCTGACCAGGTGAGCAGGCCGCCCGAAGGTGGGGTGGCACATCTAAGAGCCAGGTAGAGGGTGTGGGGAGCAGAGATCCAGAGCCTCACAGCCAGGGGCGTGGGTCAAGGAACTTCTGAGGTCTTACAACTCACAATGTGGTCCATACACCAGCAGCATCAGTAGCAATGACCACAGTTTATGCTCTCCCGTGTGAATGGATTGATAGTAATACTTCCCGATTTCCCCTCACAAGAAATAATGCTGCAGAATCATCTTTTCACCCATTCAGTTCAGTTCAGTTCAGTTCTGTCACTCAGTCATGTCTGACTCTTTGCGACCCCACGAATCGCAGCACGCCAGGCTTCCCTGTCCATCACCAACTTCTGGAGTCCACCCAAACCCATGTCCATCGAGTCGGTGATGCCATCCAAGCATCTCATCCTCTGTCGTCCCCTTCTCCTCCTGCCCCCAAACCTTCCCAGCATTAGGGTCTTTTCCAATGAGTCAACTCTTCGCATGAGGTGGCCAAAATATTGGAGTTTCAGCTTCAACATCAGTTCTTTCAATGAACACCCACGACTGATCTCCTTTAGGATGGACTGGTTGGATCTCCTTGCAGTCCAAGGGACTCTCAAGAGTCTTCTCCAGCACCACAGTTCAAAAGCACCAATTCTTTGGCACTCAGCTTTCTTCACAGTCCAACTCTCACATCCATACATGACTACTGGAAAAACCATAGCCTTGACTAGATGGACCTTTGTTGGCAAAGTAATGTCTCTGCTTTTCAATATGCTGTCTAGGTTGGTCATAACTTTTCTTCCAAGGAGTAAGTGTCTTTTAATTTTATGGCTGCACTCACCATCTGCAGTGATTTTGGAGGCCAAAAAAATAAAGTCTGACACTGTTTCCCCATCTGTTTGCCATGCAGTGATGGGACCAGATGCCATGATCTTGGTTTTCTGAATGTTGAGCTTTAAGCCAGCTTTTTCACTCTCTTCTTTCACTTTCAAGAGGCTTTTCGCCCATATCCAGTCATTTATTTAGGATAAATTTTTTTAAATGCCATGACTCAGTGAAGGGATATGAAAGTTTTATATTTCGATACATGTTACCAATCTGCCCTATAGAAACTCTTAAAGAGTGGAATTTTCCATAAGCACTGCAACTCAGTCTCCCTGTAGCTGTTGTAGAATGAGATGTGGGTAGTTAGTTTCTGGCTCAAAAGCACTCCCGAGCTTCCTGGGAGGGTCTGTATGAAGAAAGTCAAGTCTCATTTTAATTATTTTTACCAAGCAGCACAGGAATTTAAATTCAGGTTTTTTTAGACAGATAAAATACATTAATATGGTTCAAAAATTTGCTAAAAAATGTATAGAGAGAACAAAGTCTCCATTCCACTTTGTTCCACATCTGCCTAATACCTATCCCTTCTCCCTCCCCAGTCCAAGGTTAACCATTGTTACCAGCTTTAAAGGGCTTCCCTTGTGGCTCAGCTGGTAAAGAGTCAGCCTGCAATGTGGGTTTGATCCCTGGATTGGGAAGATCCCCTGGAGATGGGAAAGGCTACCCACTCCAGTATTCTGGCCTAGAGAATTCCATGGACTATGCAGAAAGAGAATTCCATGACTATGCTCAGTCATGACTGAGCGACTTTCACTTTCACCAGCTTTAAAAGTTTCCAGAGTTTATGAATATACACACAGATACAAGTATATAGTCTTATAGGACTTATTTTTCCCTGTTTTAGCAAAAAGGTAGCATACCTGTGTAAAATTTTAACGCTCTCCTCTCACCCACCTACAATAGGTAGCTGTATAAAATTCTTGGGGATCAGCTTACAAAGTGAGGGTATTCTTTGCCCATAAGGGACACACTCAGACAGAGCTCCATTCCTGCTAAACTATAACTTTCTTGCTTCCTGCTAGGAGGTTTACCACCTGTACTACCAGATGACACAAGGGCTGATATTGTTGTTTGAGTTTGAATTTCTTTATTTATTATTGAGGTTGTCCAGTGGCTTTTCATGTGTTTATTGGTCATTGAGCTTCATTTGTGAATTGCTTACTGAGGTCCTTTTTGTTTACTTGTTTGTTTGTTTACTGTTAGGAATTACTCTTTAATTGTAAGAGCTTGTTATAGTGCAGACATTTTTCCTTTGTTGACCTTTGTCATTCATTTAATACAAGGCATTGTGTTCAAGTTTTTAGTTCTATATAGTCTAAGCCATTAATCTCTTCCTTTATGGTATCTGGCTTTGGTCATCCTGGGAAAGATTTTGCCTATGCCAGTATTGAAAATATTTACTTATACTCTATTTTAATAGTTTATTTTTATCGTTAAATCTTAATTCCCATGGAACTTATCTTTGTGTGTGATGTAAGATAGGAACACTCACTTCTCATTTCTCTCCAGATAGAAAGCCAGTTCTCTTAACAATTTCCATTGAATAATCTACTTTTTGTTTGATTTTTCCTATTTTTTTAAATTGAAGCATAGTTGTTGTACAATATTCTATAAGTTACAGGTGTACAGCATAGTGATTCACAATTTTAAAGGTTATACTTCACTTATAGTTATTATAAAACATTGGCTATATGTCCCATGTTGTACAATATATCCCTCTAGCTTATGAATAATGTGCTCTTGGCTTTGATCTGAAATACCCTTTTAATCTTGTACTACATGTCCACATAGTCATGAATATGTTTGTAAATCTCTGTTCTGCACCACCAGAGTGCAGAACACAATTCCTACGTTAATCCTTACTGCTATAAGGAATTCAGTAGCTTTATATTTGGTAGGGTGAATTGCCAGTCTTCAGAAATAATTTTGCTTTTACAATTTGTGCAGCTTCTTTTGCTCTTACACTTCAGGAAGCTTCAGAATTCACATGTTCTTTGCGATTTTGATTGAGATGGAATTAAATCTTGGACGAATTGACCTCATCTCTGGTTACATCTTTTGGGTTTGAAAGAGTATTCCATGGGCTGCATAGTCGATGGGGTCACAAAGAGTCTGTCATGACTGAGTGACTTTCACTTTCACCAGTTTTAAAAGTTTCCAGAGTTTATGAATATACACACAGATATAAGTGTATAGTCTTATAGGACTTATTTTTCTCTTTTTTAGCAAAAAGATAGCATAACTGTGTGAACTTTTAACGCTCTCACAATATTTTGAACTTTTAAATTATAGTTAAATTTACAATCTGTAGTGAAGGTCCCTGGTGGCTCAGCAGTAAAGAATCTGCCTGCAGTGCAGGAGACTCAGGAGACATCTGTTAGCTCCCTGGGTCAGGAAGATCTGGAAATGGCAACCCACTCCATTATTCTTGCCTGGGAAATCGCATGGACGGGAAGAGCGTGGCAGGCTACAGTCCATGAGGTTTTAAAGAGTTGGTCACGACTGAACACGTACTGCCTATGGGATAGTATGTAATAATACGAATGGAATCTTTTCCATTATAGTTTTTAACTGATTATCATTAACATTCACTAATATGTATGTGTATATATATATATTGGAGAAGGAGATGGCAACCCACTCCAGTATTCTTGCCTGGAAAATTCCATGGGCAGAGGAGCCTGGCTGGCTGCAGTCCATTAGGTCACAGAGTTGGACACAACTGAGCGACTAACACACACACACACACACACACACACACACACATGCTATATCTAGCCGTCCTATTGGGCTCTTTTATTCTTGTAAGTTTTTCTATTGATTTTTTTTTTTTTTTAGATTTTATAGGTAAATAGTCATATCATCTAGAAATAATAAAAACTTTTTTCATTCCAGAATTTATACGTATTACCTTTTTGTAGCTTTGTTTCACTGAATTGGCCAGAACTGCCAGGGCAACATTGTATAATGTGAAGTGGTTAGAAAAGACACCTTTGCTTTGTACCTATCTTTCATGAAAAAGTTTCTTATGTTTTCTTGTTCAGTATGTTTATTGTTGACTTCCTTAGGTGACTTCTAAAAATCACATTAAGAAAGTTGCCTTTTGCTTCTGGTTTACTAAGAGTTTTGTTGTTGCTGTTGTCTTGTTTTAACTCAGGGATAGGTGTTCTTTGGACTCTGAAGGTGTCCTTTCACTTTTTAGTATGATGAATGATATCACTGGGTTTCTTTATGTTGAACCATTATTTTAATTCCCAGGAGGAAAAACTATTTGGTCATGGCATACTATTATTTTAATTTCTAGCTCGATTCCATTTAGTACTATTTTATCTAGGCTATTATCTATATTTATAAATGTGGTCAATTTTTATGCACATATATGATTTCCTTGTCAAGTTTTCATGTCCATTTGATTCTAATCTTTTTCAATGAGTTTGTAAGCTTTTTTGAATATGATTGTATATATAAATTGCTTTAGCATAGTGCCTGGCACATATTAAATACTCAATAAATGTTAAAATACTATTCTTATAATTTCTCTGTTGTCGAATAAAGGACATAAGCAATTCAAGCTTATAGAAGTTTCTTGAAAAGCTCTCTGAGACAGGTACCTTTTTTGGAGAGTAGATTTTTTTCCCCTTTTTGGGGAGGGTCATGAATCATTTTCTGGAATGTTTTCTAATTCATCTTGAGTTAGAAATATCTTACAATTTAAATATCTCCTCTATACCTGTAATTATGTCCCCTTTCTCATTTCTAATGTTGTATGAAAGTTAAAGTGTTAGTCACGTCCGACTCTTTGCAGTCCCGTGAACTGTAGCCCACCAGACTCCTCTGTCCATGGGATTCTCTAGGCAAGAATACTGGAGTGGGTTGCCATTCCCTTCTCCAGGGGATCTTCCTGACCCAGGGATCAAACCCGAGTCTCCTGCACTGCAGGCAGGAGCCACCAGGGAAGTCTCCTAATGTTGTATATTTGTGCTTATTTTAGTGATCTTTTCAAAGCACTAGCTATTTTGGAGGGTCTTTTTATTGCTTGCTGATATTAATGTTTTCCTTTTTTCTAATTAATCATTTTATTTTTAGCATCATTATTTTCTTTGTTGTACTCTTCTCTCATTATTCATCTAACTGAACATCTATCTAATTCATCTACTTGCTATTCTCATTGTTAACTGTATTCTTCTCTGAGTATAACATTGCCTGCCTCCCATAACTTTGACAAGTAATATAATCATAGTCAATCATCTCTCAAATATCTCTAATTTCAGTCTTTTCTCTTTTTAAACATTTTCTCTTTGATAGAAGAGTTTGGGGGAGAATGTTTTCTAAAATTTTCAAGTAGCTTGTGTTGTTTGATTTAAATATTTGATGTTAATTTCTACAATATGGTCAACTAGTATTTAAGAGTTGTATCTGTGACTATGTTCAGGTTTTCTTTGGGGCCTACCATATGACTAGCATATTCCTCGGACTTTTTTTTAATGTGTATTCTTTGTAGAGATGTATCTGTATCTCCTCTTTCTACTTTTGTTTAAATTTTTAACAAACATTTTAGAACATATGTGTGTATGTATATCTCTCTCTCACCATCAAGAGTGAGTATGTGTGTGTGTGTCATTGGTTGCTCACTCATGTCTGATTCTTTGCAACCTTATGGATTGTAGACACCCAGATTCCTCTGTCAATGGAATTCTCCAGGAAAGAATACTAGGTTGACATTCCCTTCTCCAGGGGATCATCCCGACCCAGGGGTCAAATCCAGGTCTCCTGCATTGCAGGCAGATTCTTTTCCAACTGAACCATCAAGAGTAGATTACAACTGTTCTTCCAGATAGGATAAAACTTATAGCATACTTTTTCTTCTCTCCTTCCATTCCCACATTCAGATATAGTTGGATTAACATGAAATTTTATCTCTAGATTATTACCAAATTTTCTGTCTCTTCTATTCTAAGCATCTTTTATTGACAGTTAATTATCACATTATAACCCACTTGTTATTTATAATCTTAGATTCTAATGGGTGTTGCTGCCCACAGTAATTTTTTCTATATCTTCCTCTTTCTTCAGTTATTTAATGTTATTCATTTCCCAGTTGACTGGAATACTTCAAGTAAATTTTTTGGTTGATTTTTGGAGCTTACTTTCCAGAACCTTGAGTATCTTAACTTGCATGTTCTTTTGCTGTCACATTTATGTATTTATAAAATTTTTTGGTTGTGCCATGCAGCTTGTGGGATTTTTAATTCCCTGACTAGGAATCAAACCCAGGCCCTAGGCAGTGAGACCATGGAGTCACATTTAAAGGCAAGTTTAGCTCATTGCAAGATTCTGAGGTCACAGTCACAAATCTTTGATCTTGGAATATATAAACATTGCTTTGTAAATTTGTGGCCTTCAGAGTTGCAGGTGAGAAAGTCAATTGTTGTCTGTTTTTCCTCTCTGGGTAATCTGTTTTGTTTGCTAAGGATTTTTATTTTATTTTTCTGTGATGGGTCTTTGTTGCTGCGTGCAGCCTTTCTCTAGTTGCAAAGAGGGGGGGCTACTCTCGGTGCGAGGGCGTCTCTCGCAGCGGTTCCTTCTAGTGCGCACAGGCTCTAGGCGGGCGGGCTTTAGTAGCTTTGGCACAGAGGCTTTGTTGCCCCCCCCCCTCACCCGAGGCATGTGGAATCTTCCCAGACCAGGAAGCCAACCTGTGTCCCCTGCATTGGCAGGTGGATTCTTAACTACTTGACCACCAGGGAAGCCCCTGCTAATGGCTTTTATGTAATTTTTCCTTATTCTTGAAAATGATTCTTCAAGCTATAGGTCTTTTCTTTTTTCAATAATCCTCTCTGACATTGTTGAACTGAAAATTCAAGTCTCTCTTCAGCTCCAAGAAATTGTCTTCTACCTTTTTATGTATTGATCTCTGTTCATTTGCTTATGTTTTTCTTTTTACAAGTATTTGTGTGTGTGTGTGTGTGTGGCTTTTTTTAAATTAATTTTTTATTGGCATATAGTTAATTTACAATGTGATATTAGTTTCTGCTGTATAACAGAGTGAATCAGTTATACGTACACATATATCCACTCTGTTTTAAATTCTTTTCCCAAATAGGTCATTACAGAGTAATGAGTAGAGTTCTCTGTTCTAAACTGAAGGTTCTTATTCGTTTCTATTTTATGTATAGTAGTGTGTTTATGTCAATCCAAATCTCCCAGTTTATCCCTCACCCGTGTTCCCCCTGGTGACCATAAGTTTGTTTTTTACATCTGTAACTCTAGTTTTGTAAATAAGTCCATTTGTATCATTTTTTTTTTAGAATCCACATGAGTGATATCATATGAAATTTGTGTTTCTCTGTCTGACTGAATGTCACTCGGTATGGCACTCTCTACGCTCAGTCGTGTCCAGTTACAACCCCATGGACTGTAGCCCACCAGGAATTCCATTAATTCCATTACTTTGCCTTTTTTCTTCCAGATTCTCATAGGTACTTGAATTGATTTTCTAATCCACCAGCTCTTTTTTTTTTTTTTTGAGACTTCTTTCTACTCTTTACTACCTATGTTGAGTTTTTTTAGGTTTTTCCCCTAGTAATCATGGTTTATTTTTTTAATTGCCAAATAAGGTCAGTGTTCTCAGGATGCTTTTTCTTGTCAGCCTGTTCTTATTTTCTCGATGTGTATTCTTAAATCTCCCTAACTAACAAGCTTAGAAGTTTTGGAAGTTTTATATTTCCTATATCACCCTTTTTTCAATGTGAGCCAGAAATCAGTTTGGTCCCCATTTGGGCTGCTAATTCTCTTTATAAACCCTGTGGTTCTGTGTTGTCTGCTCACGTGTAAATGTGACCATCTAGATTGCACAGTTTTAGTAGCTGATAGGCAGCAGTTGTATGAACCACAGTTTATATCTCCCACCCTGCAATAAGGACAGGAGCTCCGCCAGAGCCCCAGGATGGTGGTAGCCTACGGGGTGCTTCACCTTTAGTGTGGGGGTGAGTGTGGATTTCTCCCCAGGTACAATGGGCAAGGAGGTCCTTCCAGAAAAAAAGGACAGGATTCTTTTCCTTTGAGCACGGTAGATGGCTTCAAAAAGCTGACTATGTTATTTAAAAGTCATACATACACAGTCACAGTTCACATTGTTTTACATTTTACCAGCGATTACTAGAAAAGCTCAACCTGTTTCTTCTGCACGAAACCTCAGTGTCATAAATAACCCACAACTTCCTTCAGCTTACAAGTCAATAATAAACCTTTCCATCCTTTGACATTGAGCTGACTTTCGGTTCACACTAGGAGGCAGCATCGGAAATGGCTTTAAACTTAAACCCAGCCTGGGAAGGTCCTCCCTGGGGCCCTTGGCATTTGGTCACCATGCCTCTGGAGTCCATTCTTCCAGCCCACCTTCCTACTATATAGCAGGCCCTCTGCTAGGTGCTAGGGTGTAAATATAAACAGATACAGTCCTCGACCTCTGAGGTCACAGTCTGGTGAAGGAACCAGATCTGCAGTTAACAATCAAGGCTGCAAAGGGCTTTGAGGAAGCCTGCTCACCTGCTTCGCTCTGTGCCCCTAGTTGCCCTTAGGACAGCATGATAAGACACTGTCCTCCTCCTCCTCCCTCAGGTTTTCCCTTGCCAGAGGGCCAACGTCCCATGTGTGCTCAGTCAGTTATTTAAGGGCAGGAGGAAGAAGGAAGGCAGACACGGGCAAGTGAGCTCTAGAAAGGCCCCCTGCCCAGCCTGGATTGGCCGCTGGTTGGGGACTGCAGCTTCCAAGGGAGTGTCATGCTTAGGCTGATAGGCAAGGGAGCAGAAAGGGGAGGGAGCGTGTGCAAACGGAGAGGCTCCAGCAAGTCTGCTGCGTTTTAGGAACTCCAGGTAAAGGCTGTGCAGGACAGCAGGGGCTAGAAGGGTGAGCTAGGCTCAAACATGGGGGAGAGGGCTTCCCTGGTGTCTCAGTGAATAAGAATCTGCCTGCCGGTGCTGGAGACATGGGTTCAATCCCTGGTCTGGGAAGATCCCACGTACTTCAGAACAACTGAGCCTGTGCACCAGAGCTGGGGAGCTGCAAGTACAGAACCCATGCGCCACAGCTACTGAAGCCTCTGCACCCTCGAGCCTGTACTCCGCAGCAGGAGAAACCAACTCAATGGGAAGCCCTCGCATCGCAACTAGAGAGTAGCCCTGGCTCTCCATAACTAGAGAAAAGCTCATGCAGGAACAGAGACTCAGCACAGTCAAAAATAAATAAATGCAATTATTAAAAAAAGAAAGAAAGAAAAAACATGGAGGAATTGGAAGAGTTATGACTCTGTCCTTTAATTTCCAGGACAAAGAAAGTTCTCAGTTTTCCCCATTTCCCTGCAGTTGGCTCTTATACCACTGAATATCCTGACGAATACAATGTGAGTGGATCTACAGGGCACTCTGTTGGAAACCCCCTAGAGGTTAAGACAGAGAGTGGGAGAGTGTTCGGATCCTCTCTCTGCACTCTGGTATTTGATTGAAATGAGCAAGTTTGGGAACAGGGAGACCAGGATTGTTTTTTTTTTTTTCTTGGCTACATGCTTATTTACATTTTGAAAATGAAAGTGTTAGTCAGCCATGTCCGACTCTTTGCAAGCCCATGGACTGTAGTCCACCAGGCTCCTCTGTCCATGGGATTCTCCAAGCAAGAATATTGGACTGGGTTGCCATTCCTCTTCCATAAAGAATTTGAGATTTACCAATTTATTGTTGGGTATATGACCCAACCTGAAACTGAAGCAAAGAATCTGGACATGGGGAAAAAGGAGCCGCCTTAGGAGGCTGAGGCCATAGTGCAGGTGGGGCTTACAGGAATGCAGAGATGCCAGCCTTATCATCATGTGTGCTCGGAAGTGCCTTGCAACTAAGGGTAATTTAGGTTTTGGACTTCAGTGGAACTGAGACCCATGTTAGGGTGTCAGATCCCAAAGCTTGGCTGGATAGGGTAGGAGAATTAATCCAAGACCATTAAAATTTGTAGGCAGGAAGAACTTTAGTTATAGTTGAGTGGGGAAAATGAAAGACCTGTTAGCAGAGACATTGCCTACAAAGGTCCGTAGAGTAAAAGCTATGGTTTTGCCAGTAGTCATGTACGGATGTGAGAGTTGGACCATAAAGAAGCCTGAGTGCCAAAGAATTGATGCTTTTGAACTGTGGTATTGAAGAAGAATCTTGAGAGTCCCTTGGACAGCAAGGAGATCAAACCAGTCCATCTTAAAGGAAATCAATCCTGAACGTTCATTGGAAGGACTGATGCTGAAGCTGAAGCTCCAATACTTTGGCCACCTGATGTGAAAAGCTGATTCATTGGAAAAGGCCCTGATGCTGGGAAAGATTGAAGGAAAGAGGAGAAGGGGATGACAGAGGACAAGGTAGTTGGATGGCATTACCGATTCAATGGACATGAGTTTAAGCAAGCTCCGGGAGATGGTGAAGGACAGGGAAGCCTGGTATGCAGCAGTCCGTGGGGTCGCAGAGAGCTGGACATGACTGACTGAACAAACAAAAAATAATCAAGTTTGAGAAGTATGATGGATGATAAACTGGGAAAAGCATTCCCAAGACCAGAAGTTGGGATGATTTGCAGCAGGTGGGGAGAGACACCCTGGACAGCCCAGGAAAAGGTTCAGGGTGGAGGCAACATCATGCAGTGGCCGCAGAAAGCAGAGTGCAGGGGACAGGTATGAAGCCAGCCTTGAGTGGTGCGCTTCGACTCCTTGGTACCAGGGCAGTGCTTTTCAAGTAGGAAACTTTGCCTTTTCCACTGTGGTCAGAGAGTGAGCTCTTCTGGTTGGATCTGACCTCTTCTTTTGAAAATTAATTTCTGTTGGCGTATAGTTGCTATACAGCGTTGTGTTGGTTTCTCCTGTACACAGAGTAGATCAACTGTACATATACGTGCTCAGTCACTCGGTCGTGTCCAACATTTTGTGACCCCATGGACTGTAGGGCTCCTCTGCCCATGGGATTTTCCAGGCAAGAATACTGAAGTGAGTTGCCTTTTCCTATGCATATACATATATCTCTCTTTTTTGGATTTCCTTCCCATTTACGTCAGCACAGAGCTCTGAGTAGAGTTCCCTGGGCTGTTTAATAGGTTATCACTAGTTATCTGTTTTATACATAGTAGTGTATATATGCCAATCACAATCTCCCAGTTCAGCCCACTCTTTCTTCCCCCCTTGGTATCCATACTTCTGTTCTCTACATCTATGTCTATTTCTGCTCAGCAAATAAGATTATCTATACCATTTTTCTAGATTCCACATATAAGTGATGTTATATGATATTTGTTTATCTCTCTCTGACTTACTTCTTCGTGTATGACAGTTTCTGGGTCCATCCACAGCTCTGCAAATGGCATGGTTTCATTCCTTTTTCTGGCTGAGTAATATTCTATTGTGTGTCTGTACCACATCTTCTTTATCCATTCCTCTGTCAGTAGACATTTAGGTTGCTTCCATGTCTTGGCTATTATAAATAGGGCTGCATTGAGCATTGGGATGCATGTTGCTTTTTGATTTATGGTTTTCCGGGGTATATGCCCAGGTGTGGGATTGCCAGGTCATAGGATAGTTCTATTCCACATCCTCCTTTAAGATTATTGAGAAAGAAAGAATTGTTGCAAGTGGCCAGAACACTAATGGGAGCTCATTCCCAAGTAGGAGGTCTTATCCAAGCAAGGACGAGGACAGGACACAGGATTTCCTGACTGCAGACTCTGTCTGCGCAGAGCCTGTCCTGGTCCTCCCGGCCTCCACATGCAGGCCGTCTTCAACTAACAACCAGGCTGAGCTGCAAAAAAAGAATTCTACAAGTTGCTTGTTTAGAGCTGAGATTATTTTTTCCCTTAGAACTAGATTATTCAAAGGAAGCTTGCTATTTAAGCAATGTTACATTTAATTTTCATTAACTTTGACGAAAAAAAAAAGATAGTAAAGTAAAATTAGACTTGTTCAGTTGCTAAGTCATGTCTGATTGCAGTGTGCCTGGCTCCTCTGTCCTCCACTGTCTCCTGAAGTTTGCTCAGATTCATGTCGGTGTTATCTAACCATCGCATCCTCTACTGCCCGCTTCTCCTTTTGCCTTCAATGTTTCCCAGCCTCCAGAGTCTTTTCCAGTGAGCTTCAACTTCAGCAACAGTCCTTCCAATGAGTATTCAGAGTTGATTTCCTTTAGTATTGACTGAATTGATCTCCTTGCTGTCCAAGGGACTCTCCTGAATCTTCTCCAACACCACAATTCAAAAGCATCAGTTCTTCAGCATTCAGCCTTCTTTATGGTCCAGCTCTCACATCCATACACAACTACTGGAAAAACCATAGCTTTGACTAGACAGACTTTTGTTGGTAAAGTAATGTCTCTGCTTTTTAATACACTGTCTAGGTTTGTCATAGCTTTTCTTCCAAGGAGCAACCGTCTTAATTTCATGGCTGCAGTCACCATCTGCAGTAATTTTGGAGCCCAAGAAAATAAAGTTTCTCACTATTTCCCTTATTTCCCCATCTGCCATGAAGTGATGGGGCTGGATGTCATGATCTTCGTTTTTTCAATGTTGAATTTTAAGCCAGCTTTTTAACACTCCTCTTTCACCTTCATCAAGAGGCTCTTTAGTTCCTCTTCACTTTTTGCCATAAGAGTGATGTCATCTGTATATCTGAGGTTATTGATATTTCTCCCAGCAATCTTGACTCCAGCTGTGCTTCATTCAGCCCAGCATTTTGCATGATTACTCTGTATATAAGTTAAATAGGCAAGGTGACAATATACAGCCTTACCGTACTCCTTTCCCAATTTTGAACCAGTCCATTTTTCCATGTCCAGTTCTACCTGTTGCTTCTTGACCTGCATACAGGTTTTGCTGGAGGCAGGTAAGGTGATCTGGTATTCCCATCTGCTTAAGGATTTTCCACAATTTGTTGTGATCCACACAGTCAAAGGCTTTAGCATAGTAAATGAAGCAAAAGTAGATGTTTTTCTGGAATTCTCTATTTTTTTCTATGATCCAGCAGATATTGGCAGTTCGAGCTCTTGTTCCTTTGCCTTTTCTAAATCCAGCTTGAACATCTGGACGTTCTCAGTTCATGTACTATTGAAGCCTTGCTTGGAGAATTTAGAGCGTTACTTTGCTAACATGTGAAATGAGTGCAATTGTGCAATAATTTGAACATTCTTTGGCATTGCCCTTCTTTGGGATTGGAATGAAAACATTTTTTCCAGTCCTGTGGCCACTGCTGAGTTTTCCATATCTGCTGGCATATTGAATGTGGCACTTGAACAGCGTCATCTTTTAGGATTTGAAATAGCTCAACTAGAATTCTATCACCTCCACTAGCTTTGTTTGTAGTGATGCTTCCTAAGGCCCACTTGGCTTTGCACTCCAGAATGTCTGGCTCTAGGTGAGTGATTACACCATCATGATTATCTGGATCATTAAAATCTTTTTAGAGTAGTCCTTTTGTGTATTCTTGCCACCTCTTCTTAATATCTTCTGCTTCTGTTAGGTCCATAGCATTTCTGTCCTTTATTGTGCCCATCTTTGCATGAAAAATTCCCTCAGTATCTCTGATTTTCTTGAAAAGATCTGTAGTCTTTCCCATTCTATTGCTTTCATTGTTCACTTAGGAAGGCTTTCTTATCTCTCCTTGCTTTTCTTTGAAACTCTGCATTCAGGTGGCTGTATCTTTCCTTTTCTCCTTTGCTTTTCACTTCTCTTCTTTTCTCAGCTATTTGTAAGGCCTCCTCAGACAGTCATTTAGCCTTTTTTGCATTTCTTTTTCTTGGGGATGTTCTTGATCACTGCCTCTTGTACAGTGCCACAAACCTCTGTCCATAGTTCTTCAGGCACTCTATCTTTCAGATCTAATCCCTTGATCTATTCGTCACTTCCACTGTATAATCATAAGGGATTTGATTTAGGTCATGCCTCAATGCCCTAATAGTTTTCCCTACTTTCTTCAATTTAAGTCTGAATTTTGCAATACTGAGTTCATGATCTGAGCCACAGTCAGCTCCTGGTCTTGTTTTTCTGATGACTACAGCATCTCTTTCTTTGACTGCAAAGAATATAATCAATCTGATTTTGGTATTGACCATCTGGTGATGTCCAGATGTCATTTCTTTAGAGCTTTATAGACTTTGCTGAATTATCGTTCAGCATCAGGTGTTCACCAGGAGAGTCCTGAGGACAGATTCATTTGCTTTTTCTGTCTTGATGCCTAAAGATACTTTTCATTCCTGAGGTTTATTAATTTAACCGAGCTGTCTTAGTGTTGAGCATTTTGTATCAAATTATTCCAGAACCTGACTTGCTCCTTTAGTCTGAAAGTCCTATTCCAGTGAAAATTTCTTATGTTACCCCTCCTCCTCTTTCTTCCTATAACTTATTTTCCTCTTGCTCTATTACCTTTATTATTACAGTTTTTAATTTATGGTCTTGGGAGGAGGGAGGGGGGTTCTGGAGGGGGAGCATATGTACACCCATGGCGATATCATGTCATTGTATGGCAAAACCAAGAAAAAAAAAATTCTTAAAAAAAAAATAATTTATGGTCTTATTGTTTTTTAGATTAATAATCTTAACAGTATTACTACAGTTTTGGGGAAATGTGTATGTTTAATGAGTATTGAATGAAAAACAAAGATCAGAACCATAGTAGACCCTCAAAGCTACATAAAATCATTTTATTATCTTTTTTATAAAAGTATCTGTGGTGGTACTTTTGTTGCTAAATTATGTCCAACTCTTCAACCCCATGGACTGTAATCTGCTAGGCTCCTCCGTCCATGAGATTTCCTAAGCAGGAATACTGGAGTTGGTTGTATATGTTTAATGAGTATTGAATGAATAACGAAGATCAGAACCACAGTAGACACTCAAAACTACATAAAATCATTATATACCCATTTTTATAAAAGTGCTTGAGAATATCAAAATTGTTTGTGTCACATAAGGAGTTACTACTTGTTTTCTATGTCCCCAGATTCTATTTACATTTAATGGTTAACTTTACAGTCATTGAATTGCATAACAAATACCTGCTTTGGCATATTTTACAATTTGGATTTGTTCTGTCAAAGCTGTTAGAGTTGGAGAGGTATTTTGAGATTGGTATAATTAAATAGAAGACCTGCCTCTTTATATCATATGTTACTTAACTAATAAAGTATTAAGTTACATACGTGCGTGCATGCTCAGTTGTGTCTGAGTCTGCCACCCCATGGACTGTAGTCTGCCAGTTTCCTCTATCCAAAGGATTATCCGGGCAAGAATACTTGAGTGGGTTGCCATTTCCTACTCCAGGGGATCTTCCAGACCCAGGGATTGAGCCTGAGTCTCCTGCAGCTCCTGCACTGGCAGGAGACTTCCTTACCCACTAGCACCATCTGGGAAGCTCCCATAAAGTGAAAGTGAAAGTCACTCAGCTGAGCCTGACTCTTTGCGACCCCATGGACTCCATGGAATTCTCCAGGCCACAATACTGGAGTGGGTAGCCTTCCCCTTTTCCAGGGGATCTTCCCAACCCAGGGATCGAACCCAGGTCTTCTGCATTGCAGACAAATTCTTTACCAGCTGAGCCACAGGTTATTGCTATCTTGACCATCAAATGCCATTTTTCTTATTCATGGCTTTAGTTAATTGATTGTTTAAGCCATTTCCATCTGTTTTGCCATTTTATTTATTGAAATTAGGTTGATTTAAATAAAATAGCTTGATAATCACAATCGAAGTGATAAACTTGGTCTTGTTGTCTTGTAAGATTTACTGACGTAAGTCCAAATCGTGTTCATGTTGACTAGTATTCAATACTATGTAATTAGAGTGTATTATTATACAACTCATGAATTTGCCGAAGTGATCTAACTTTGCTCAATACTTGAATCTCCTTCACTAACATGTAACTTACACGTTACTTAAAATATTTCCTGCACTTGATAACTATTTGGCAGTACTTCCAAGGGGCATCATTGCAGTCGCTTAAGCCATGATGGTAATCACATTTTAGAAATAACTATGTGAAGGTACTAGGAAGGGTTAACTGGAGAGACCAGGGGCAAGGAGGCCTACTAAGGGACAGGCTTAAAGGCATCTGAGTCATAACTGGGGCAAGAACAAAGGCAGTATTGTCAGGAATTGGTATGACAGATTTAGGAACTAGATTTCTGCCTTAATCATCTCTACATTCTAGCCCCATACCTGCAATATAGTTGGTATTCAGTCATTATATTTAAGTACATGAAGATAGAATTTAACAAGACTTAACGATGAGTAATTGCTGAAGCAGTCTAGGAGGGGAGGAGTCTGGAATTCCCCTTGATCTTTGGCTTGAGTGGCCTTTGGATGGTAGTTCCCTTCACTGCCATAAAGAGGGAAGGGGAGGCAGGGACCCCATGCAGCAGTGCACCTGCTGAATGAGTGATGTGGCCCAAGAGAACACTGACCACCCTGTCTTGAAAGCAGAGACCTACACAGAAAAGAGTGGGGAAGGAAAAGTACAGATTTTCTCCTCCTCTTTCTTGTTTTGGGGCCAGTATAAGGAGATAGTGTGAAATAGACAAGGCTTCCTTCTCTCCTCTTTCCTAACTTCTCTTATCTTCCTAAGACCTCAGGTTTCCCCATCTCTGCCACCACCTTCTCAGCCAATGACTAGTTATGGATAATGCTTTCACTCTCTTTGAGCATCTTGGCATCTCCAACTATGCGTCTCCTCTCCTGGCTTCAGAAATCATATTTCCTCAACTGTGTCACCCTGGAGATAGCATGAAACCCATTAAATGGATTAAATGCATTCATACTGCTGTGTAAATGACTAATGGATCCCTTTAATTATCCTCTAGCTAATTATTTGAATTTCCAAAGAGGCCGTTCCTTTCACCAGTCCCCTTGTTGAGATGGGGGTGTGACGTGGACGGTTTTTCTGTCACCATTCACCAAGCCAGGCCCTGCCCTGGAATTTTGCTCTGGTGCCAGCTTTCCTCCACAGGTCCTGTTTTCATCTGATTTTTGCTTCTTGTATTCTTAGTTACCTTGTTTCCTAGGGCAGCATAAGTGGCATGCTGCTGTGGTCCTCGTGGGAGGTGAGGCTGGTTTAGGGTGGCATGTCCCTGCTGAGAACACACTCAGCAGGTGATGTTCCCAACTGCCCGAGGTTGAGAGGCTCGCCCACCAGCAGCAGGGCTAGCCCCCGCACCCACCGACAGCCCTGCTATGTGCTTAATGCCCTCTCTTCTTTCACAGCTCCAGAATATCCACTGTGTACCTGGCCCCGTGCCGATCGCTTCCCATACACCAGCCCCTCATCTTTGTAACCATCTGTGAGACAAAATCTTTATCCCTATTGTATAGATGGGGAAATAAAGACTCAGAGAAAGAACGTAATTCCACTCACTATCTCATAGGCAGGAATCATGGAAGAGCTCCCGACACCTTTTCCACCGTCAGATGGCCTCTGGCATGGATGTTTAGACACAGGCAGCTTAGGAATGGGAAGACTGAGAACCCAGGGAATTTATTGGAGCTTCTGTTAAAACATTCATAGTGCAGTCAATTCACTGCACAGTCATAAAGGAATAAACTGAACAACGTGTCACAAAACAGAAGCGATAGACCTTTGTTGTAATTCCCAGTTGGAATGTTCTCTGTTGGTTCCCCACTGGTTCCTATTTAAAGTCCAAACGCCTTTGTTTAGAATTGATTATGGTAACTTTTGGAAAATCTCAGTACATAAAAAGGGGGAGGGAGGAAGAGAAAGAGGTAACTACTATCAGTATAGAATTTTTCCTTTCCTTCCTACTGTCTCTATAACTATCTAAAACAGAATGAACATCCCTGAGTCACAAAATGATTTCCTTAAACTAGGAGCTCGTGCATGTCTTTTCAAAAAATAGACGATTTTGAATTTTCAGGCAACTCCATCTGTTGATTGTATGATTTCTTCCATTTCTTCCTTGGTTATAAGGTCTTTATAATCATGAGAGTAAATAGCCAACTATTACATCCCCGTGGTGTTATTTTTCATATTTAACTCTGATTCATCAAAAATATATCTTGTAGTGTATGAAGCAAAGCTCTAACTTGATTTATCTCCCCCCACTCCGCCGTAACCAGTTTTCCTGATAAAATTGTTGAAAAACCCTTTAATGTCCATTAGTTTGGGATGCTCTTTTTCATTATATAAAATGCTGTATTCTGAGAGATGCCAGGGACTCTTTCAGGATTATCTGTTTTGCTGATCTTTCTCTTGGCTATTAGACCAGTACATTAATAACGGTAGTTCTATAATGTTGTCAGTGGCACTGAAAATCCCCATCCCTACACGGAGTTTTCAAAAAATTTCTTGTTTGTTTGATCTGTTTACTCCTTCATGTGAAGTTTCAGAATCAGTTGGTTAAGTTTTAAAATCATTCTTGGGACTTCCCTCGTCCAGTGGTTAAGAATCTGCCTTCCAGTGCAGGGCATGCAGGTTCGATCCCTGGTCAGGAAAATAAGATTCCACAAGCTGAGTGACAGCTAAACCCACGTGCCACAACTAGAGAGCCCTTGCATTTTAGAGCCCATGCTCCAAAACTGGAGAAGCCCCCCACGCTGCAATTAGAGAAATCCCACACACCACAACGAAGACCCAGCACAGCCAAAAAAAATAATAATTTTTTTAAATTGCTTTAAAATCTCATTCATAGTTTGGCTAAAATTTCTTCAAACCTTTATATTAACTTCAGAAAAATTAATATAATAATAGTCTTTGTAGTTGGGACCTTGATACACTCTTTTATTTTTTAGACTTTATCTCTTAGTGGGCTTTTTGTCCTTTAGTCTATGTAAGTTCTATATGTTTCTTGTTAGGATTATGTCCAGGTTTTTGTGGGGTTTTTTATTTAGCATTTTAAAAATTGCTGTTGTGAATGGGAACTGGAAAATATTTACCATGGTTTTTTTTGTTTGCTTTGCTGGAATAGAATTAAGCTGTTTTAATTCTGGCATTTTGATTCTATGGTGTTTTAGTTCACTCTTTTGAGTATTCCAGAAGTAAATAAGTGCCCTTATACTCTTCAGAGCTATACCTCTTTGCATTAAGTCCGGATCCTTATCATGGAGCTCCTGTGGGCAAGTGCCCACCACACCTCTGTTACCCCTAAAAATGCCAAGCACACAGGAGGTGCTCAGTAAGTATCTTTTGAATGAGGAACCCTATGCCACGGAAGTCATTCGTGGTCTTGGGTGGCAGCCCCATGAAGGGTCATTCTGATTCAGGGTCTGCACCTCAGCCTTAGCAGAAAGTTGGGGGCTTTGGGCCCCAGGGTGTCTCTTGTAGGGCCCGAAACAGAGAGAGACCTGAAGCTAATTGTCTCCTTCCATCCAGAGGGGGAGTGGTGAAGGGATGGCTCAGCGGTAGAGCATTTGACTGCAGAGGGGGAGTGGTGGCTGGTTTCCCTTGGGAGACCACACTTGGGGTGGAAGGGACCAAAGAAGAGGACTCAGCAGAGACTGTGGTCCACCCAGCAAGTCTTGTCCTCCCTCCAGCCAGGCTACTCTAGGGGTCCCCTTCCCAGCCTGGAGCACTCTTCTCGTTTTCTAAGTTGTTTTTTTCTTTTTTTTTTAATGTGGACTACTTTTTAAAGTCTTCACTGAATTTGTTACAATATTGTTTTTGTTTTATGTTTTGGTTTTTTGGCCAAGAGGCATGTGGGATCTTAGCTCCCAGACCAGGGATTGAACCTATACTCCCTGCATTGGAAATGAAGTCTTAACCACTGGGGAAATCCCTGTGGAGCACCTTTTCTGAGAAAGGGACACTCACCACAGACTCAGCCCCTTTTCCATGGACCCAAAGCTGGGAAAATGACAGCTGGTTCTAGTTCTCCCCTTATATCGATAGCCTATCTAATTGCCCACATCTAATAGAATTCTGTTCTTTAATTAAAAACATAGGTAATACATTCACACAGTTCAACCAGGAGAGCAAACTGAAAGGTGTACAGTGAAATGTCTTACTCCACCTCTGCCCTGCTTCATCTCATAACTAATAATTTGTAACCTTCTAAGGTTTCTTTATTCAAATGCAATCAAATATGAATATATTCTTATTTGTCTCCATTTGTATACAAAGGGTAGCATCCTATATATACACTTCCACATCTTGATTTATTTAAAATATACATCACCATAATTGAATACAGTATATGCTGGTCACTGTTCTAACCTTATATATATATATATACACAACACATCTAATCCGCCTAATACTCCTATTATTATCCTTATTTTGCCAGGGAGATTTTTGCCTCTAATGAACCTCCTCCGTTTTTTTCCACCTGCTATAGTACTCTGTTGCATGGGTGCATCTTAATTTATGTGACTCTTTGAGTAGTGATGGGCGCTTAGATTGTTTCTATTCTTTGCTATTATGGACTGTGTTACATTGTACAAATGTTACCTTTTATGCATGGAGATAGATCTATAGAAAAGAAATCTAGAAGGGGGGAGTGCTGGGTCAAAGGATAAATACATTTGTAATTGTGATGAATATTGCCAAATTTCCATCTCTAGGGTTACTCACTCTTTTCATAATTCTTAGCACTTCTCATTAATAGTGTCATTAGAAAACACTAATATTTCAGTCAATTATAATTATGGTCTTTGTTAAAAACATTCATGAAGGACTTATTTGATCTTCTCCAGCACTCCCATATAAGGTGGGAATTATCCGTATTTTTACAGATAAGAAAACCGAGGTCCAGAGAGGTTATATGACCTGCCAAGGAAGGGCACAGAGCTGAGGTCAAATCTGCATCTGCCCAGCTTTTTTCTGTGCTCCCCCTACCCCTTACCTCAGTCACTGGCCCTGCCTCACAGGCTAGATGAGTCTCTGTTACTTAGATCCAGTGTGCTGAGGCTGGAGGAGTCGAAGGCTCATGACCCAGTAGAGACCCCCCATTCCCATTTCCACACATTTTTCTGTCTCCAGAGAAGCTTTGCTAGTGTGAAATGAGTCTCCTCTGTTTGATCAAGAGGCTCAAGCCCTGGGACTTACCACCTTGGGTTGCTTGGGAAGGTTGAAAGCTGGCAAAGCTGAGGACCTGTACCTGGTACCTGGTGCCAAAACTTTGGAACTAGGTTGGCCAGAAGACTCTCTGTTGGCATTTCTGGGACAAGTTGATCTCAGTAATTGAGACCAAAGTGGCCCCAGCTAAAATCCTCTCTCCTGGCCTTAGGTGGGCTTACTTGTTATCCTCATTGCTGGTGAGAGTAAATTATAGCAGTATTTTAGGGAAGTCACTGATATTTTTCCTGGTGATATTTTTTAATTTATTAATTAATTACCTTCTGGCTACGCTGGGTCGCCGTTGCTACCTGCAGGCTTTCTCTGATTGCGGTGAACCGGGCTGCCCTCCAGTTGCAGTGCTCAGGGTTCCCATTGCGCTGGCTTCCCTTGTTGGCAGGGCGCAGGCTCTAGGGCACACAGGCTTCAGTAGTTGTGGTGCTCAGGCTTAGTCACCTCACTGCATGTGGGATCTTCCTGAACCAGGGGTCAAACCCATGTTCTCTGCCTTGGCAGGCAGATTCTTAACCACCAGATCACAGGGAAGTCCTCCTGGTACTATTTGAAGAGTAATATTTACAGTGTTTCAGTGTGGACTCTGAGCCCAGCAACTTGGGTTTTAGTTAGTTTCCCATTGTTGCTGTAACAATTTACCACAAATTTAGGGGCTTGAACCATTACAGACAGATGGTCATTTACCTCTGGAGGTCAGAAGTCTGCAGGAGGTCTCATTGAGCTACAATTGAGATGTCTGTAGGACTGTGTTCCTTATGGAGGCTCTTGAGGAGTGTCCATTTTGTTGTCTTTTCCAGCTTCTAGAGGCTGCCTGCGTTCTTTTCTTTCTTTCTTTCTTTTTTAATATCATTTATTTATTTGACTGCTCCCAGTCTTAGTTAAAGCACATAGAATGTTTAGTTTTGGCATGTGGGATCTAGTTCCCTCACCAGGGATTGAACCCTGGACCCTGCATTTGGAAAGCAGAGTCTTAGCCACTAGACCTCCAGGGAAGTCCCTGCCTGCATTCTGTATTTCATGATCCCCTGCCACCTTCAAAGCTACCAGGATAGTATCACTGTGATCTCTGCTTCCTCTCCCTCTCTCACTCTCCTGCCTCTCTCTTTCCCCTATGAGGTCTCTTGTGATTACATTGGGTCCACCCAGATAATCCAAGATAATCTTCCCATCTCAAGATCCTTAATGTAATCACACCTATCAAGTTCTTTTTGCCATGTGAAGTGAAGTGAAAGTCGCTCAGTCAAGTCTAACTCTGTGACCCCATGGCCTATACAGTCCATGGAATTCTGCAGGTCAGAATACCGGAGTGGGTAGCCTTTCCCTTCTCCAGGGGATGTTTCCAGCCCAGGGATCGAACCCAGGTCTCCCACATTGCAGGTGGATTCTTTACCAACTGAGCCACAGGGGAAGCCCAGGAATACTGGAGTGGGTAGCCCATCCTTTCTCCAGCGGATCTTCCCAAGCCACAAATTGATCTGAGGTCCCCTGTGTTGTAGGCCAATTCTTTACTAACTGAGCTATCAGGGAAGCCCTTCTTGCCATGTGAGGTGTCATATTCAGGTTCCAGGAATTAGTACTTGAATGCACACCATTATTCTGCCTACTACAATTTGCTGCTGGACTCTATCACTTTCTAATTGTGTGACCTTGAGCAAGTTATTGTACCTCATGCTTAGTTTCTCCATCCTTAAAACGGGAGCAATGATAATTCCCACTCCATAGGATTGTTATAAGGATTAAGTGAGTTGATATTCGTGAAATGTTTCTAAGTGTCTTGACACATAGTAAGTACTGTGGAAGTGTCTGCTGGCTAAAATATATTAAATAAATAAAAATATACACTCTCTTTGACCTAGCAATTCTGTTATTTTGTTATATATTTCAGAGAAACAAAAGGATCTATGCATTAGGCTACATAAAGCATTGTCCATACTGGGGGTGGAAATGCACAAACAGGAAATCACTAGAATGCCCATTAACATAGGATTCTGCAAAACCCTGGGCTGCAGACCCATACCAGTCAGAAACCTGTTAGGAACCGGCTAGGAGCGAAGGAGGCTTCATCTGCTGCTGCACTTTGCTCTCATCACTGCCTGAACCACCCCTTGCCACCCGCCCCCAATCCATCCCCCCTCCCCTGCACACACCCCTCCCACCCACCCCGTGGAAAAATTGTCTTCCACTAAACTGGTGCAATGCATTATTAATAAGATGACTGAGTCAGTGTGGCCCATCTGGAATGTAATGGAGCTATTAAAGAATACATTAGCCCATCCTAAAGGAGATCAGTCCTGGGTGTTCATTGGAAGGACTGATGTTGAAGCTGAAACTCCAGTACGTTGGCCACCTCATGCAAAGAGCTGACTCATTTGAAAAGACCCTGATGCTGGGAAAGATTGAGGGCAGGAGGAGAAGGGTATGACAGAGGATGAGACGGTTGGATGGCACCAAGCCTCGATGGACATGGGTTTGGGTGGACTCTGAGAGTTGGTGATGGACAGCGAGGCCTGGCGTGCCGCGATTCATGGTTGCAAAGAGTCGGACATGACTGAGCGACTGAACTGAACTGAAGGTTATGCTTGTAGACCTAGATGAGGAATGTCCTGAACAAAAGTTAAATTAGAGGAGGAAGTTACAAAATAATCGTTTAGCATGATCTGATTTAAAAAAAAAAAAAAATCAACCTGCCCAAAATTGTTGTAAGTATGAGTCAGTTATTTAACCTCTGAACATCTTGATTTCTTCTATCTGTGAAGTGAGGATAATAATAATTCTCTCTTAAGAAACTGTACCGAGAATTAAGTGGGATGAAACGTATCAAGTCCTTAGAATTCTGCTAGCAGCAGAAAAGTGTGAACATTTATGTGAAGTGGTTTGAAGAGCCAGAGGTGTGAAGGATGTACCCAGGACGCTCCCCTGGTTGCCCCCAAGGTGGAGAAAAGAAATTCAGAAGTGCTGGGTGCTTCTGATGATGATTCACTCTGCTTTTTTTAAAAGATTTTATTAATTGGGGGATAATTACTTTACAATATTGTGATCGTTTTTGCCAGACATCGACATGAATCAGCTATGGGTGTACATGTGTCCCCCCATCCTGAGACCCCCTCCCACCTCCCTCCCTACCGTATCCCTCTGGGTTGTCCCAGAGTACTAGCTTTGGACACCCTGCTTCATGCATTGAACTCTCACTGGTCATCTGTTTTACATATGAGAATGTACATATTTCAATGCTGTTCTCTCAAATCATCCCACCCTCACCTTCTCCCATAGAGTCCAAAAGTCTGTTCTTTACATCTGTGTCTCTTTTGCTGCTCTGCATGTAGGATCTTTGTTACTGTCTTTCTAAATTACATATATATGTGTGAATATACAGTATTTCATGGATGGAGGCTAGCTATTACTACTTCAGTAACTTTTATGTTCTAATAAGTTTTATTGGTAGTTTGGATACTATCACCATAACCAGAAACACTGAACTGAGAAAAGCACAGACGTAGAAACGTACCAGGATTCAAAGTTTTGTAACTTTTTTGAAGAGGCATTTAATAAAAAATATTTAAAGAGAAAAAGAAAGCAGGAATGCCCTAAATCAGGCCAACCTTCTGTGTCCACAGCATCTACTGCCGAGGCTGCTCCAAGCCCCTGTGCTGCTCGTGCGCACTCCTGGACAGGGGCCACAGCGAGCTCAAGTGCGACATCGGCACGGAGATCCAGCAGCGGCAGGATGAGCTGGACACCATGACCCGGGACCTGCAGGAGCAGGACCGCGCCTTTGGGGCAGCGCAGGCGCAGATGCGCTCTGCCATCAGCCAGCTGGGCCGCGTGCGCGCCGACACCGAGGAGTTCATACGTGAGCGCGTGCGCGAGATGGTGGCGAAGCTGCTAGAGCAGGAGCGGGAGCTGCTGGAAGGCGTGGGTGCGCGGTACCAGCGAGACTACGAAGAGATAGCGGGCCAGCTGGGCCGGCTGGATGCTGTGCTGGAGCGGATCCGTATGGGCAGCGTGCTGGTGCAGAGGATGAAACTGTACGCCTCGGATCAGGAGGTGCTGGACATGCATGACTTCCTGCGCAAGGCACTCCACCAGCTGCGCCAGGAGGAGCCCCAGAGCCTGCGAACCACCGTACACACAGACAGCTTCGACGAGTTCAGGGTGCGCCTGCAGGACCTCGTCTCTTGCATCACCCAGGCTACAGGTAATGCACCATCACCTCATGGCTGGCCTGTTTACCCTGTGAGGACTTGGGCCTGCCGCTGCCCCGGGGGAAAGGCGGGTGGAAAAGATCAGCCCCATGTGACATAAGAGGAAACTGGGGCGGAGGGTGTTATTAAGTCTCTTGGGTTTGATCACATCATAGGTTACAGAGCACAGGACAAGTCTGGAGGAGCGGAAGCCTGCAGCCACCCAGGGTCATGTCTGACTGATTTACAAGACCCTAAGTATTAGTTGTGATCTTGTGACCCTCAAGGAAGTTGAAAGTGAAAATCATTCAGTTGTGTCCAACTCTGCGATCCCATGAACTGTAGCCCGCCAGGCTCCTCTGTCCGTGGAATTCTCCATGCAAGAGGGACTGGAATAGGTTGCCAATTCCTTCTCCAAGGAATCTAACCAACCCAGAGATTGAACTCTGGTATCCTGCATTGCAGGCAGATTCTTTACCGCTTGAGCCACTGGGGGAAGCCCCTCAAGGGACTTAAGAAACTATAAAGCTGAGAACCATACCCTGTATTATTTTAGCCCCAGAGGGGCCAACCACTTCAGGAGGTTCTCATAAGCCCCCTGTGTCCAGCAACAGAGAAGTCAACAGAAACATGAGGTTTGGGTGGGGCTGAGAACCACCATGACCACCGCTCCTACCCCCCACCCCCATATCCTGGTTGAGTGCTCACCCAAAACCAGGCTAGGAGTCAGTGGAGGAGATCTTTTGCCCCTTGGATGGCCTAACATCTGGACTAGCTGCCTACCTTTGTGGGCCCTGCCTGGTACTGGGCACTGGGGAAGTGGGGAAACAGAGGACCAGTTTCTGACCTGGAGTTGTCCAATCCCGCTGGGAGACAAGGTGTGGGGCACATCATATGGCTGGAGAATGAAACAGTGCTTGGCTCTGCAGCCCAAATCCAGGGGTTACAGCAGCTTTCTAGGCGCTGGAGGCAGCAAGGAGGCTTCCAAGAAACACAGGGGCTGCACAGGAGGGCCTCCAGGGTGGGGAGGCTGAAATGGCTCTTTGACGAAATCTCCAGTTCTGGTGTGAGGATGCCCTCTCGCTGAGAAAGGGGAGGGAAGCCTCAGAATCTGAAGCCTCAAGAAGCCATCTGCCATCTTGGGCCGATGGCAGTGATAGAGACCTGCTCATTCCTGCCCTCGGAGCTAGTGGATGTGGATTCACCAAAATGCAGTCCTAGGGCGGACATGCGCCTTCTCCACCTAGGTGGTGACTATTACCGCATGTACAGGGAATGACCTCCATAGAGTTTAAACAGCTTGCCGCGGTGGTGGCAGAGAAAGGAGTTATTTTATCTTCCAGCATGAGAGATTTAGATTTAATAAGAACAGGCCACAGGTCAGAAGAGTGTCATGGAACTCTTACTGTGCAGGGAAATCAGTGAGCAGTAACGCTGTTAGGATTGTCCGTGCCTTGCCTTAGTGGCGGCCCCAAGATGGAGAGAGCTGTGCTTGCAGTCTGGAGCCAAAGGCAAGCACTCTCCCATGCCACCCCTCTCTTTCTTCTAGGTGAGGTCATGCCCACTGCATTCAGGGAGCTTTCTTTCCAACTATAGCCACTCCATGGAGCTGCCAGAGGCCATGGAAAATGGGTCTCCAGCAAAAGCAACAAGGATGTTTTCCTTTGTCACTGTCCTAAGACAGGATGCCTCTCACCAGGGATGTCCCTGACCTGCCTGTGTCCTTCTCTGTGTTCTCCAGATACAGCTCGATCCAGGAGAGCCAGCCCAGAAGCTGCCAGCACTCCCAGAGACACTTGTGGTGCTGACCCGGTGAGATGGACTTGAGGTTTGAAGGGGAGGTGGTCCATCCTGCAGGCCAGGCGGGTTGGGAGTTCGCCTCTCTCTGGAAGGAAACTGAGTCTTGCTGTCCCTGTGTCTGCAGGCAACAGAGGAGAGAGAGCACCTGATAGAATGACAGCAAGGGCCTGGACTGGAGCCTTCCCTGGGAGGGGGCAGAGGAAGGGCTGGCTGGCTCTGGGCGCCTAAGTGCCATAGTAGGTCTTGATGTGTCCAGGAAGTGTTAGGCCCAGGGATGGACAGGAGATCAAGGCGTGGTCCCTGGCAGGCAGGCCCTTGATAGACATGATGGATGACTCTCCCCTCTGTGTGCCCCACTCCAGATATGTGGCCCTTCCCCCACATATGGTCCTTGAAGAGGAATGGAGAATGAGGCCAGGAGTCAGACAGTGATCGCAGCAACCTGGGTTCCATCGATGTGATTTCAGGGTCATCCCAGTCCTAAGAGCCATAGTATTCAGGGTTGGAAAGCGCCCACGCTCCCTCTCATGTGATCATTCCCTCTGCAGCGCTGCTGACCTGTGACTATCCAGCCGTCATGCACACACCTCCAGGGGCAGGAAGCCTGCTCATTCTTGAGGCTTGAGTCACTCCTATCTCTGCAGTGCTCTGAGAGCGCATCCCTGGGTGCAAATGCAGTGGCATCCTGTTAACCTGCCCTCTTGCTACTTGCATGCATTTCTCCTCTCTCCCAGGATAAGCTTTTTCAGTTCCTTCCTGAATCGGGCACCTGGTCTGCTCCCCATCCTGGTCATCCAGGTGTGCGTGCCTGTCGAGGAACTGGGCCCAGGTCTGACTGGTCCTCCATGGAAAGAAGGTCTTCTGGTGAGGGCAGTCAGCCTTTCTAGCTTTGCCATGATGTGGCCCGTAGGAGACAGATTGCTGTAGGTTGAGGCAATCAGGAGAGGCTTCCTGTAGGAGGCAGAACTTAGGATCTGAGAGCTTTAGAGTTAGGAGAAAGAAGTCTTAGAGTCTGACCTGCTCTTGTATAGAGGATGAAGCCAAGACTCCAAGAGAGGGTATGACTTAACCCAAGGCCACCCAGCATGCTAATGCTAAGGGTAGGACTTGAAGCCAGTTTCCAGCTGTCTTGGGTACTGCATTCCCATATACACACATATAAAATTTTAAAGGGACATTTAATTCTGGATATCTAGGACAAATAATAGAATCACATGGTCAGAAATTGTAATAAAAACATAGAAAGTGATAATGTCTCCCTCCCACCTTGTCTCCCATCTGACCAGTGTTTACACCCATATTGTTGTTGTTTAGTCACTGAGTTGTGTCCGACTCTTGCAACCCCATCAACTGTAGCCTGCCAGGCTCCTCTGTCCATGAGATCTCCCAGGCAAGAATACTAGAGTGGGTTGTCATTTCCTTCTCCAGGGAATCTTCCCAACCCAGGGATCAAGCCTGCATCTCCTGCATTGAGAGGCTGATTCTTTACCACTGAGCCACCAGCGAAGACCTATATATCTCTTTATTAATTTCTTATATATCCTTGCAGAATTTCTTTATGTAGTTACAAGCAAATATGACTATATTTTTGCTTTTTTTTTTTGAACAAAGGTAGCACAGTGCCGCATATATATTATGCCTAGGGCCCAATACCGGAGAAGGCAATGGCACCCCACTCCAGTGCTCTTGCCTGGAAAATCCCATGGACAGAGGAGCCTGGTAGGCTGTAGTCCGTGGGGTCGCTGAGAGTCAGACACAACTGAGTGACTTCACTTTTACTTTTTACTTTCATGCATTGGAGAAGGAAATGGCACCCCATTCCAGTATTCTTGCCTGGAGAATCCCAGGGAAGGGGGAGCCTGGTGGGCTGCCGTCTATGGGGTCGCACAGAGTCTGACACGACTGGAGCGACTTAGCAGCAGCAGCAGCAGCAGGAGGGCACAATACCATTGGGGAATTCTTATCTTATCAGTAGGCAGGGAGCTTCCTGATGCTTTTTTACATCTGCAGAGTGGTCCGTGCCAAAATGGGTGTAGCATGGTTTATTTAGCCAGTTCCTTGGCTATTTAGGTGATTTTGATATGATAGACAATGCTAGAATGAAAAAAATGTCTTCAAAGAAATTATAAATGCTGGTGAAAAGTGCCCCAGGGCCACAGAAGCCTGCACTGGCTTCCAGGGGCCAGTTGGTAGTTAATGAACAGCAAAAGAGCCTATGTTGTCTTGTGTGAAGAAGGTCTAGGCATTTTTCTGGGTCTCGTCTTGTGCCCTCTCACTGCCAGTTACTAAGCAGGTTGAACTTGGAGCATCAGAAGAATGCTATGTGCAGACTCTCTTGCTTTCACTTTGGTGATAGGCTTGGGGGTAGAGGTGGATGGAGGTGGGGAATGGAAGTGGGTCATACACCATGAGTGCAAAGGACAGGTGTGGCTGCTTGAGGGAGGCAGGCATGGTCTGGCTGTGCCAGGAGAGGAGCACCGCTTGGACCCACATTCCTGCCTTGGGAAGCAGGCACTGGGCTTCCAGCGCCAACATGCATCCCTCTTGAAATTGCTGGTTTATTTTAATCCCCAGCCCGTGCCTAGGCGGAGAGGATGATAAATACCAACTGGCGTAATTAACTAGGAGCACTTGGGTAGGATGGCACCTCGGACACTGTCCTTCCTCTCTCTCCCTTGATTCGTTTTGTAATGATGTCACAATACTTTAATGGAAAAAATAAATTGTTTTAAAACTGTAAAATAACTATGAATCAGTCATGATGATTTTTTTTCTTTACTGAGCCCTCATGTTTGTCCCTGCTTCATTAACATGGGTGTCAGGAAGGATGGAGCAGAGGCTGAGAGGAGCCCAGCCCTGCCTTTGGGGAGTTCACAGCCCACGAGGAAAGAGGTTCTGTTACATGCCAGCAGTTTTCAGAGACACACACAGACGGGCAGACCAAGACCTTTCCAACTCTTTTCATTTTCTAAAAAAATTTATCTTTTGGCTGCACTGGGTCTTCATTGCTCACTCGAGCTTTTTCAAGTTGCAGCAAGTGGGGGCTTCTCTCTAGTTGCGGTGTGCACGCTTCTCATTGCGGTGGCTTCTCTTGTTGCAGAGCACAGGCTCTTAGAAAGCAAGCTCAGTAGTTGTGGCACACAAACTTAGTTGCCCCTCAGCAGGTTCGCTCTTGAAAAATCCCATGCATTGGAAGGCAGATTCTTAACCACTAGACCACAAGGAAAGTTCCCACTATCATTTTTCAGTTTAGTTCAGTCACTCAGTCTGTCCGACTCTTTGCCACCCCATGAACTGCAGTACGCCTGGCCTCCCTGTCCATCACCAGCTCCCGGAGTCCACCCAAACCCATGTCCATTGAGACAGTGATGCTATCCAAGCATCTCATCCTCTGTCCCCTTCTCCTCTTGGCCTCAATCTTTCCCAGCATCAGGGTCTTTTCAAATGAGTCAGCTCTTTGCATCAGGTGGCCAGAGTATTGGAGTTTCAGCTTCAACATCAGTCCTTCCAATGAACACCCAGGACTGATCTCCTTTACAATGGACTGGTTGGATCTCCTTGCAGTCCAAGGGACTCTCAAGAGTCTTCTCCAACACTACAGTTCAAAAACATCAATTCTTCAGCACTCAGCTTTCTTTATAGCCCAACTCTCACATCCATACATGACTACTGGAAAAACCATAGCCTTGACTAGACGGACCTTTGTTGACAAAGTAATGTCTCTGTTTTTTAACATGCTGTCTAGGTTGGTCATAACTTTCCTGCCAAGGAGTAAGCATCTTTTAATTTCATGGCTGCACTCACCATCTACAGTGATTTTGGAGCCGAGAAAAATAAAATCAGCCACTGTTTCCACTGTTTCCCCTTCTATTTGCCATGAAGTGATGGGACCAGATGCCACAATCTTTGTTTTCTGAATGTTGAGCTTTAAGCCAACTTTTTCACTCTCCTCTTCCACTTTCATCAAGAGGCTCTTTAGTTCCTCTTCACTTTCTACCATAAGGGTGGTGTCATCTGCATATCGGAGGTTATTGATATTTCTCCCGGCAATCTTGATTCCAGCTTGTGCTTCTTTCATATTTAATGGTGATCAAATACATATAACATAAAATTTACCTGGAAGTGGAATTGCTGGATTGTATAGTAACTCTGTTTTTAATTTTTGAGCAATCACCATAGAATTTTCCACAGTGGCTGTACCACATTGGCGCACCAACAGTGCTCAGCGGTTCCAGTTTCTCCACCTTCTCATTCACACATTGTTTTTTAAGTAGCGGCCATCTTAATGACTGTGGAGTGATTTAAACTTTTTGACCACCACCCACTGTAAAAAATATATTTTACATCTAACCTACAGGTGTATACACATGCACATACCTAGCTAAAACAAAGTTTTGTGCAATAAATTACGCTTATAAATGTGGAATGGATGCTAAGATTTTTCTGTTCTGTAGTATTCTATATAATACAAAAAATGCTAGTCACGACTTTGCTTCTGTGATCCACTCATGGGTCACAGCTGTAATTTGCAAAACATTGGCACAGAGAGTACCCTGGAGATTGTGTAGTTTTCCAAGAGGCCTGGGAGAAAATGACCTGCCAGATCATCCCCTCCTCCCACACAGCCCCCACCCCCACCCCAAACAGGTCCACTCTCTGATTCAGAGAGACAGCTCTCCTCTCTTTTTGTGAGGACGTTGAGAAAAAGAAACCCGGGAAGGAGGGAAAGAAATCAGTCCATGACAGTTCATAATTTGGGGACCCACATTTAACATGAATGCATTTGACATCAAGAAGAGCCCCACCCCAGGGTCCTGGTCCCCAGCACATGGCCCGTCATGCTGGACTTCCCTGCCTTCCCCTGACCAGGCTTGGCCAGGTGAGCCCTGCCGTTCACCCTGTGAGGGTGGGCCCAACTACATGCCCCACCACACAGGAGCAGAGAGAGCCTGTCCCCTTGAGGAAAGCACATTCCTGACCTCACCCTCTTACAGCCCCATGCCTGGGTTTTCTGACGCAGCTCAGCTTAGCCAAGAGCTCCCTTCAGCTGTGTGGATGGACCTCAGGCTATGGACGGACCCGCATCTGAGAGCACAGGGAGTGTGAGGTGCCGAGGGGTCGGGATTGGAGGCAGGAGGGGCAGGCCAGGGCTCCTGGGCTGAGCCCCAGAATCTGCGCCTCTCATTGCAGAGGGATGCTCGCCACATCACAAACACCATTTCAGCAAAAGCTCCAGCTTACTCTTGAGTTTCCCACGATAGGGAAAGATGGTGCAGAGGGATGTAAAGGAGACAGTGAGTGAAGAAAAGGGAGCGTACACAGGCGCAGAATGGGAACTTGTGTTTCATTTTTTTTTTAATTTATTTATTTTAATTGGAGGCTACTTTACAATATTGTAGTGGTTTTGCCATACATTGACATGAATCAGCTATGGGTGTACATGTGTTCCCCATCCTGAGCCCCCTCCCACCTCCCTCCCCACCCCATCCCTCAGGGTCATCCCAGTGCACCAGCCCTGAGCACCCTGTCTCATGCAATGAACCTGGACTGGCGATCTGTTTCGCATATGATAATATACATGTTTCAATGCTGTTCTCTCAAATCATCTCACCCTCACCTTCTCCCAGAGTCCAAAAGACTATTCAATATATCTGTGTCTCTTTTGCTGTTTGATATATAGGGTTCTCATTACCATCTTTCTAAATTCCATATATATGCATTAGTATACTGTATTGGTGTTTTTCTTTCTGGCTTACTTCACCCTGTATAATACGCTCCAGGTTCATCCACCTCAGTAGAACTGATTCAAATGTATTCTTTTTAATGGCTGAGTAATATTCCATTGTGTATATGTACCACAGCTTTCTTATCCATTCGTCAGTTGATGGGCATCTAGGTTGCTTCCATGTCCTGGCTATTGTAAACAATGCGGCGATGAACATTGGGGTACACGTGTCTCTTTCAATTCTGGTTTCCTCGGTGTGTATGCCCAACAGTGGGATTGCTGGGTCATATGGCAGTTTTATTTCCAGTTTTTTTGAGGAACTTGCATTTCAAAAGCACTGGATTCGGACTTCCCTGGTGGCACAGTGGATAAGAATCTGCCTACCGGTGCAGGGGATGTGGGTTCAATCCCTGGTCCGGGAAGATTCTGCATGCCGCAGAGCCAGCTAAGCCCATTCGCCCCAACGAACTGAGCCTGTGGCACCTAGATCCTGTGCTCCACAAAAGAGAAGCCCTCACACCGCAACTGAAGAGTAGCCCCCTCCCTCTTGCTGCAACTAGAGAAAGCCCACACAAAGCAACAAAGATCCAACGCAGCCAAAAATAAAACAAATTTTTTAAAAATTAAAAATAACACTAGTTTCAAGCCCTTGATCCAGGCCCTTATTAGGTATATGATCTTAGGAAATCACTTCAGCTCTCTGTGCCTTGGTTTCCTTCTCTGTAGCTGGGCAATAATCATAATATAGTACCACCCCCTTTTTTAAAAAACTGTAATTTCATTGTAAAATTCACATAAGAAAATTCACTATTTTAAAGTGTACCATTCTGTGACATTTAGTGCGCTCACAGTCTGGTGTATCTGTCCCAGACTGTACTTCCTGTACTTTCGTTTCCCCAAAAGGAAAGCCCGTATCCATGGAGCAGTCACTCCTCATTTTCCCTTCCCCAACCCTTGGCGACCCCCAGACTGCTGTCTCTGTGCAGTTGGCACATCTGGATATTTCGTATAAATGGAGTCATACAGTACGCATTCTTCTGTGGCTGGCTGTCAACTTAGCATGATGTGTTCAAGGTTCATCCACCTTGTGTGGTCAGAACTTCATTCCTTTCTATGGCTGAATAGCATTCTCCCGAATGGCTACCCTACATTTTATCTCTTCATCAGTAGACATTTGGGCTGCTTCTACCTTTGGGCTATCATGAACAGGTGATGGGTGGGGGGCAATGTCAGCTCAGTGGAAGGGTCCCCTCCCTATTACGAATTTGCAGCTAGAGAGGAGCCACTACCGTTAGTAGGGACCACCACCACCATTTTGTCCCTAGAGTTGCCTGTGCTGTTCTGTACTTAGTCGCTCAGTCATGTCTGACTGCAGCGCCATGGACTCTAGCCCGCCAGGCTCCCCTGTCCATGAGGATTCTCCAGGCAAGAATACTGGAGTGGGTTGCCATTCCCTCCTCCAGGGGATCATCCCAACCCAAGGTTTGAACCCAGGTCTCCCATGTTACAGGTGGATTCTTTACCGTCTGAGCCACCAGGGAAGCCCCAGAGTTGTCTAGGCTGGGCCTGCTTGTCAAGCGAGCCTTGAGTTGTTGGGCAGTGAAATCCCTGAGGTCATCTCTGGCACCGTTAGGATGCACAGGCATTGACGTGGTCTCTGGGGTGCCAGCACCTCAGGGTTGCCAGGGGGTGAAGTCATGGAGGCTGCAAGGAAGACTCCTGGTCCCCATTAGGCTCTGGGTGTTGGACCAGGAGCCAGCTCTTATGTCTAGGTGAGGCCTTGGAGACTGAGCTGACTGCAAGCCAGGGGACCTGGCTGGTCCTACTGCCTGGTCATTTTTTTTCTTTCTTTTTATTTTTAATATCGGTTTATTTGGCTACACTGGGTCTTAGTTGAGGCACACGGGGCTCTTTAGTTTCGGCATGTGAGATCTAGTTCCCTGACCAGGAATCAAACCTGAGCACCCTGCATTGGGAGTGCAGGGTCTTAGCCACTGGACCACCAGGGAAGTCCCCTGCCTGGTCATTTCTGACTACCTTTGTTTCCCAACTTTGCAGCCAGAGGAGGTGCAGAGGGACCAGGTACAAGCTGCGGGACTGGCTGTGGTACAGCCGGTGCCAGGGGCACACCCTGTGCCAGTGTACGCCTTCTCCATCCAAGACCCCTCCTGCAGCGACGTAAGATATTCCCCAGCCCTTGCCTCCCCTTTCCAGGGCCCAGATCCCACTAGGTGGTAAGAGGTGGAATGGAAGTGAGAACCCAGACCTCAATAGGCGCTTTCTCTGTACTCTCTCAGCTCTTGGTTGCTGTGTTAGGAAGCTCCCCTCCAAGCAGGAGCCCCTCCCAGGGCAGTCAGAAGCCAGCAGAGATCGGTGGTCAGCGGTCACCAGCCAGGCCAGTGTGCCTGCTGACCTGGGAGGGCCTCTGTGTAGAGAGGTGTGATCTGCATGGCAGATAGCAAAGGGGACAGCAGGAGCAAAGGGCATGGGTCAGGGAACAGATTCCTGCCACTCAGGTCTGGGTCTCTGCCCACTGCCCCGGTCCCCTAGAGGCTCCTGACCCTGCCCTGTGACACCCCACTGCACAGGAGGTATCCAACGCGGCCACACCGCAGAAGAGGAAGGCCTGCCAGACTGAGTGCTCCCGGAAGGTCATCAAGTTGGAGTCTGAGGAGGGGGAAGAGTCTAGGTTGGCTCAGAGCTCCCCTGAGCAGCCCAGGCCCAGCACCTCCAGGGCAGTCTCGCCACCCCACCAGGATGGGCCCCCCAGCCCCAAGAGCCCCATCATAAGAGATGAGCTCTCCCTGCCTGAAAGCAACCATCAAACCGGCGACCCTGCAGAGACAGGTAGGGAGTGGGGATGTGCAGGACGGGCTGAGGCCTGTATGCTGTCTTCCAGGGGCTGGGTGGGACCCCTCCTCTGCATCCTGATGCCCTTCCCAGGAAGCCCAAAGCCAGCAGCATTCCCTGTGTGTCTTGCCCTTAGATGCCACCAAATGGGGAAGGCCAAATCCAGTGTTTGTCTTGGTGGGGGGTGGGGGGTGGCACGAGAGTGGATGGTTTAGCCCATGCGTTGCTGGGATGCCCGTGTAGGGAGCATGATGGGCTGGGGAACACATTTCCTTAGCTCCTTCCCCTGACACACCCTTTTCGAACCCAGTACCATGCCTCTGCGCAGGATGGGTCTCCCCAGTGTTTGTTGGTAGGTGTCTAGCACATGCTCAGAGAAGACCTGGGTAAAGTCCACACCCATCAGTTCTCAAATTTTTTTACAAAGGCCATCCACCTAAAGTATCTCACTTGTTCAAGGTTATCTTTTATGGCCACTGCCAGACAGGGAGTCCTTTCATGTGAGTGGAGTTCAACCTACAGAATTCTGGAATGTTCAAGACAGTTCTTCCTAGAGCTGTTTTACCCAGTGTCCAGCTTTGTTTTCATTCTAGGTCCCACACTGACCCCTGTCCCTTGTCACACTGAACCCTGACCCTGGCCACACTCTCAGCCCCAGCCGAGAATCCTTGCTCACAAATGCTATTGGTAATCGGAAGGTTTTGATTAAACCTGAAGTATCTTTTAACTCAAACATCTCGGCTCGCGGAGCTGAGAATTGGAACAACCAGTGTGCTGCTTTAGGATGGCCAAAGGTTCCAAGCCAGGTGGTGCTTGTCACACTCCCTCCACGGGGAGTCAGTTCTAAATCATTCCAGGGCCAGCAGCTGAATTAAGTCTTCACAGACAAGGCACAGCAGGCAGTGATGGAAAGCCACCTTGAGTAACCCCTCTGTACCTGCAGATCCTGGCTTCCCAGGTGGCCCAGTGGTAAAGAACCCGCCTGCCAACACAGGTAGTCGTCAGAGAGGCGGGTTCGATCCCTGCATTGGGGGTCCCCTGAAGGAAGGCCCAGCAACCCACGCCAGTATTCTTGCCTGGAGAATTCCACTGACAGAGAGGCCTGGTGGGCTACAGTCCACAGGGTTGCAAAGAGTCAAACATAACAGAGAGACCAAACAGGCGGATCCACGCTGGCACACACGCTGAATGTTGACAGCCCCCTTGCAGGGCACATGTCACCCACCCAGCCCACTGGCCTGCAAGGATTCCCACAGGAGAACACCCCGGGCTCCTTCCACGAGCAGCCCAGGCAGGGCCTAACCCCGTCTCCCCTGCTCCGTTTCAGAGGAGCACGTCGTGGTGATCAGCAGCTCGGAAGACTCAGATGCTGAAAACCCGGTGAGTGGCTCAGAAGTCTGGCCCAGGACACTGCCTCCCTCCATTCCAGGTCCCCAGGGGCACAGCCCCAGCAGGTGACTCTCAGACTCGCCTTGCACCCGGGGGATTTACCAGTGAGGCAGTGAGTCCTGAGCTGTCCGGAGGATAGTCTGCAATTGCCCGCTGTGGCCTGGATCACCCCGGCCCTCCCTCCATACCAGGGCAGGAGTCGTCAGTAATCACATGTACTCTTTCTGAAGAGCTAGACAGGGCTTTCCTTCAGAGCCCTGTGTCTTTTCTGGACTAGCCAATGCCTGTGTCTGCAGCTTCCTTATGCATTTTCTACCCTCCTAAGTCTCAGTGAGGAGGGTGGACCTGCACCCATTCCCTGGCTAATGGCAGTGATGCAGGGCCACGTGGGAGTGTGAGGGCACAGGGCAGCACCATGCAGGGCCCAGACTAGCACACTGTGACTCCACGTAAGCAGAACTTTCTTTAAAGCCATCCCACAGTGGGACAGGTGGCCACATGGGGTGTGACCCTCCTGTCCCCAGAGGTTCGTTCATAGAGGCTGGGCTGTCACCTGCCCAGGGGTGAAAGGGATCAGAATTAAGAGTGGAAGGCTGGACTGGGTGGCCCCTGAGGCCCCTGCCAGCCCTCAGTCTGAAGTTCTGTGTTGGAAAGCGTGCGGAGCCCACTGAGACCGCCGTCGTGCCTCCTTCCTCGTCCGTCCACCCCCTGCCGAGAGCTCGCCAAGCGCCCCACTCACTCCGGGCCTCTCATCTGGCCTGTGGCCCGTGCTGCACCCCGGCTTGGCCTCCCCACCATCCTGCCGAGCAAGCTGCTGTCCCTGACGCTGAGAGTCCCAGCCAGCCTGCCGATCACCGGGAGCAAGGCGCCATCCACCGTGGGATCAGCTTCCTGTCACGCGGGGTGCAAAGAGCCCCGCGCCCTCACAGCACCTTTCACCTGCCCCTCAAAACGTATGGTGCCCACACGTGGAGTTGGCCTCCCGCCACAGGTCAGGCCACCACCCCGGCCACCACTGGGCCTCCCAGCCAACCTGCCAGTCCCCGGGAGGATCCCGCCTACCCCCAAAGGGCTGGCGGCCAACCCCGCCTGGTTCGACTAGCTGCGCGACCCCTTGACTCCTTGCCCACTGTGTCCCAGTGGCTCAACATCTTTCCCCTTTCTCACTCCCCTCGGATCTCCCAGCGTAACACCTTTTACAGGAGAATAGTGGTGGGAGGCAGAGCATCCCAAATTCCTAGAGCAGAGGTCTCCCCTGGGGATTCTGGGAGGGCCCCCATGGAGAATCTCCCAGTCCAGGTCCACCTGGAGGCCTCTCCAAGTGCATTCCTACCACCCCACCCTCTAGCGAGGCCACCCACGGGCACAGACACCCCGCAGACAAGCTTCTGAGAGCCCCAAGTGCCTCCTTCCTCTGCAGCCCTGGAGATTGGCAGGTTGGCATCCCATATATCTTGTCAGAGAATGAAGCAGAGGCTCCATGGGCCTCTGTACAGAGAGGCTTAAGGCCTCCCCAGCCAGGATGTTCTCATTCCTCACATCCTCAGGTCTCTTTGCCCAAGACAAGGAAGCTTCTCGCACCCTTTGCAACTCCCACTGCCCCATTCTCCCACCCCAAGCCTTCCCACTGGGCTTCTGCCAGGATGTAAGCCCATGAGGGCAGGGACTGTGTGGTTCCCAGGCCCTGGCAGGTGCAGCTGCTCAATAAACACTTATTGAACGATTACCCTTGGCAAACCCTTCTTCCATGACCATCCAATTCCCTGCTGGGCCTAGCTCCTCCTGGCTTGTGGTCTTTGTCTCCTCTGCACGACACTTGGTTCACCTGTGAAGCTGCTGTGACCCTGTTTCCTCCGTACCCTGTGTGAGCATCAGAGGTGGGAGGTGGGGTCCAGGCCCTCTGTGCCTCCTGGACTGTTTCCGTTCTACTATCTGGCAACATCCTCCATACCCTTGAGATTTGGGCTCTGCAGATAAACCCCACTTTCCCCAGCTCATCTCAGACATCCTTCTGCTCCCCACCTTATAGGAAGACTGCCTCCTAGGTTTCCTCTCCCAACCCAGGTCCCGCTTTCTTCCTGGGTGACTTCAACATCCACCACCCTGGCCTTTCCTCTTCTTGACCTTTCAGGGATCTTTGCCCCATTCCCCTGTAGCTGCCAGCCCCACCCACCTTGCCTCCTCCCCCCAGACCACTCCATCACTGAGAACTTTCCCTCTTTAGATTGGCCCAGACTGACCATAGCCTCCTTTTCCTTGAGCTCTTCATCGGTTACTTCCAGGATCTGGACTCTCTCCCTCCCAGTTCCTTCTGCCATTACCTCCCGCCCACCAGCCAGCAAGGCCCACTGTTTCAGCCAGTCTTCCATCAGGATCTTGGGGCCCTGTTTCCCCACCACCTCCTCTCCTGGGAGCCTGCCCTCCAAACACAGCCCAGGAAGTATGCAGTCGTGTCCCCTGCTCTGCACTGCCACCTGGAGGCCAACTTCTGTTGGAGAAAAGTCCAGGGGAGGAAAGCTACAAAAGATTTGTCTCCTGGGCTCCTTGGCCTCCTGCCTAGGCATGCCCCGCCCCCTGCTCTCCAGGGCACCTCGCTGCACCCCTGCTTCCCTAGCTCTGGTCCCTCTTTCCCACCCTCACTCTTGGCAGGTGGCTGCACCTTCTGCCCTGGGAGGACCATAGTACAGGGGGTGTGGCAGCGGCCCACATCTTGCTCTCTGATGACCAATTGACCTGATCCCATCACATCCCTCCCCATCCCTTCTGTTAGGATGGTGGGGGTGGCCACCCACCTCTAGGACTCACTTCTCCTCTTCCTGGCCCTGCCCTCCTGCCCTTTGGGAACCTCCCTCCATCTCCTGATCCTCATTTGCATCTTCAAACACTTCCCGTGGGCTGTAACCAATCACCCTGGAGTAAGTCCTACCTTTGCATTCATTCTCCCCACACACACCATTTACACTTCAACCTTCACCCCCTCGGCACGCATTCCTTGCCCCAGTTCCCTGCTCTTCCCTACCGTGCCCGTGAGCCCTGCCACCATCTCCAGATGGAGCCTCTGAGTCCAGTGGTCACCTTCAGTCCTAACACCCCAAGACTCTGCTTCCCTTGGGTTCAGGAGGTTTCCTCCTGCAGCTCTGGCTGGTCCTCCTCACTCCCCCTTCAGGTCTCTTTGTTCTTTTAAATGTTCTTCTAGCTTAGGTTCTGGGATCTCATCTCCTAGAATCTGTACACTCTCCCCATGATCTCAACCATGCACATGGTTGCCTATGGGCTCCTGCCCACCAGACCAGTAGAGCCAGTGGCCACCCAGTGTCTCCACTCAGATGCCCCACAGAAACCTCAAATGCACCTCACCTCTTATCCTGTCTGTAAATTGCACACATCTGCCTAGTTGCAGAAGCTGGGACCCCAGAGCTGCCCAGGACTCCCCCCACCCTTTTTACTATTCCTCAGAGCCAATCACTTTGTGAGTCTTTCCATGTTCTAAATTCCGCAGAAAGCTGGTTACTTCCTTCTATCACATAATCTTGATAACATCAAAACAAGGCTAACCCTGGATGGAAGTAGAAGCCTGGGAAAGAAAGAGCAAGAGAAGGATTTGAATGCTGTTAATCTGGCCAGACTTCATGAGAGTCAGGTGGAACCACTGAATCCAGAAATATTTTGGTGGCATGGTGGTGGGGGTGGGGTCAGACTAGCACTTAGCTGTCAGTAGCAACGAGCCAGTACTCTTGCCTGGAAAATCCCATGGACGGAGGAGCCTGGTGGGCTGCAGTCCATGGGGTCGCTTAAGAGTCGGACACGACTGAAGCGACTTAGCAGCAGCAAGGAGCCACTAGGTGCTATCTGAGGTTGATCAACTCAGGAAGGAGAAGTGCATTTCAGGTTACAAAGAATTAAATGATTAGAAGCAGCTGCTCATGTTTGGAGACCAAGTCTGGAGGCAAGAGGAACCAGAGGGTTACTGCTTTCGTGTAGGCGTTCTTCAGACACGTTTTTAAAATTAACCATTTTAAAGTTATTGGAAACTTATTTTTAAAGTCTGAAACTTACTGGAAAAAAAAAATTTAGAAAGCAAACAAATTAGATCCTTCTAAGTAGGTGCATCTCTCACCCACCTTCAGTGCCCCCTTCTAGACCCCTGTGCTCCCAGAGTTCCTTAGCAGGAAGGGGCAGGGCGATGTCTGCAGGATGCTCCCAGCTCCCACATCCTCCCCTCCCTGTGGCCTTTATCGGTCCTGCCCCCTGTGAGAGCTTCAGAATGCCTGCCTAGTCACTTCAGTTGTGTCCATCTCTTTGTGACCCCATGGACTGTAGCTCACCAGGCTCCTCTGTCCATGGGATTCTCCAGGCAGGAATACTGGAGTAGGTTGCCATTTCCTTGTCCAGGGGCTCTTCCCCACCCAGGGTTTGAACTCAAGTCTCTTATGTCACCTGCTGAGCTGTGGAATATTGGCTTGCTAAGATACTGTGTTTTCCAAGCGTACCAGGGCATGCAAGCCCCTAGCTTGGGCTGCAGCTGTGCAATGGCTGGAATCCAGACATGTGGGGGCTCTGGCACTGACCTGGTGTGGTGGGCAGGGCTGGGGAGAGGCTGATCGAGCAGCACGGGTGTTCCGTAGGAGACCTTGCCCCTGCTGGGAAAGGCAGTGGGACTGTAGTCTTGGGGTGGAAGGGGAGTCCCAGATCTGATGCTGGAGACCTGGGGTGAGGACTGTGCTTAAAAATGAGGTGAGTCAGCCACGCCTCTGCTGCCGGCCCTGTGTCAACAGAGCCAAAGCAGAAAAAGATAGATGTTCTCATCCACTCTTGCAACAGAAGATGCCCCAGTGCCTGGTAGCAGCAGGACAAAGTGGATGCAGGAGGTGGCCTTGCCGAGGGGGCAGCCCCCAGAAGAAGTGCATGGTGACCGGCAGTGGAAGGGAGGCCTGTGGGGAGCAACTGATCCGGGAGGGGACTGTGATGCTGGTGAGTGTGCACATCAGAAAAGGAAACAGGTGCTCGGCTGAGAAAATGGGAGCCATGGCCCCTGGAGCCTGCAAAGGGGCCAGAGCAGGAGACAGGGCCGTAGGGACCACAGGCTGACTAAGGGGATTATCTGGGTTAACAGATAACATGTGAGGTATATCTGGGGCCTTCAGGCTTTGCAAGAGCTAGGGTTTTCTGTCTGCAAAATACAGGCATGAGTGTGTCTGGCCAATCTGATCCCAACTGTTGCTTAAGCTCAAGTGTTAAGAAAGTTCCTCAGGAGCCGAGGACCCTCTCGATTAGCATTAATGTCAATACTAGATAATTCAGGTGAGGATGTTAAATAGCAAAGAGCTTGGCTTCTGTCTGATTTGCTGATGCCCAAACATGGAATGAATCCGTAATTAGGACAGTTGTTCCCAATCCTGGCTGCACACTGCTATCACTTGGGAGTTTTACCAAGGACAGATTCCTGAGCCGCACCCCCAGAGAGTCTAACTGAATTGGTCTGGGGCACAGCCTGAACATCAAGAATTTTTTAAACTGCTTCCGTACAATCAAGGTTGTTGTGTTCAGTTGCTAAGTCGTGGCTGACTCTGTGACCCCATGGACTGCAGCACACCAGGCTTTGCTGTCCTTTGCTATCTCCCAGAGCTTGCTCAAACTCATGTCCATTGAGTCAGTGATGCCATTCAACCATCTCATTCTCTGTCACCCCCTTCTCTTGAGGGATTCAATTACCTATCTGTGTCAAAGAAATGCCACTCATTTGTGTACGTATCAGCCTTGAACAGAGGTGACGTATACATGCTGGGATATGATCCAGGTTGGGAAGGGAAGATATTGGGTCTTTCCACATAAACCTCCTAGAAGGTTTTCTAGAAGGTGATAAGGTGTCAATCTAGTGGCTTCCTAGGAGCACCTCGGTATGGCCATTACACCTGTTGTGTTAAGTGGAGATGCAGTTGATCTGCTAAGTTGACTGTGATGAAGATAAGTGAAATTGAGCTCATGAGCCCAATTGCACATGTATCCTGATTGCCTCTGTATCCTGAGAAATATCCCAGATCCCACATGGCTCAGTTTTGCAGTCAAAGAAACACAGTCCATTAACCAACTATTTAGTATATCGTCATCTTTCAAAGACTATTACAGAGAATATAACTCACAGCAGCACTCCTTAAATCCTTCATCCCTTCATGCTCACCACCATCATCTCCTACTCACTGGTCCCTCAAAGCCTTTTCTCACTTTTCACTTTCCAGTCCTCACATGAGGGCTCTGATCTCTTCCCCGCTCTGGTTCTTTCTGCTGCCATTCCTTTCCCTTCCAAGCAAATCTCAAGCTTTTTCCACTGAAAGGCCCTCTCCTGGATTCTTGGATTCAGATCTCTGCTGCTCTCCCCCTCTATGCTCCACTCCCCCGCTTAGTCCTTATTGTGGAATGAGGCCAAGGAGCGGCAGTGGGAGGCGTGGAAGAGGGACAGAAAGATATCCAGCATCAGAACGGATAATCAGCTGTGCTGATTGTCCTGGGTCTTTAGGAAAGTCTTTTTTAAATGTCAGTACTCCCAGCTGTACTGCTGGGATTTAAGGCAGGACTGGGGAGCTGCTTGTAGTCTGGCTGGAGTTCAGTGGGAGGCATTCCTGTGAGACCAGCCCCGTGAAGTAGCCATACTTTATGGTCGTCCCCAAGGGCAAGAGAAGTCTGGGCGGAAGAGGAGTCAGGGCTGGAAGATTCAGCCTTCCCTCCCTTGACAACTCAATGGAAAGGGGTGTTCTTTTATTAAGGGGGCCAGCAGGGTCTTCAGTAAGTTCAGAACAAAGGATATTTCCATGACTATAAAACAGAGAATGACCCCAAGACCATGAGAGGCTCTTAAAAAGTGAGGTTCTCAGGGCTGTCATAAGTGACCCTGATATAAAGATGAGGGAGTTAGCTCAAAGATGCTGCTCTCCAGGGAGATCAAGTCTTGGAAAGGACTATCTGAAGAGAAGACACTGGCTCTCCAGCCTGAAGAGACAGTGCCAGAAGACAGACGGAAGCCCTCAGGGCCACTGCAAGGGCTTCGGCAGTTTGGAGCCAAGAGAAAGAAGAAGGGAAGGCCATGTCGGTGGGTGGCAGAGAAAACCCGGCCAAGTGGGGACGGCAAGGGGACGGCACTTCACCTAAAAGCAGGGGAGGCCACAGCAAGGGGAGTCCGGCTGTTTCCACCAGCCCAAGTGGACAGCACTCCTGCCTTGTGATCAGAACAGGCACCGGAAGGTTGGAGATAGGAAACAACTAGATTCTCCCACGGGGGAAGAAGGTAGTGTCTCCTGTCGGTGCTCTAGCAACTTTGAAGAAGACTCCTGGAGAAGGCTTCCTCCACGGAGGCAAGGGAGCCCTGACAGCGTGACAGAGACTCAGCAAGACATGCCAAACCAGCCTTGGATGCGTGACCAACTCGAGGATACTGATCCACAAGGCCGGTGTTTTGTCAAAGTAGGGCCTCGGGTATAAAGTCCCAGAAAACTCACAGGCTGCTCTAAGCCAAACCAGCTCTAGATGGACTCAGTGAGTGTCTATCAGTGCCTAGGAGGAAGTCGGTGAGCCTGGGAGAGGGCTATGAAATGCAAATAAAGCAGAAATTAGCCACTCGCAGGAAAATCCCAGCACATTTTAATTGTGGTTAGCAAAGACTTTGCACTTGGCTGAAGTTTCAGTAAAACAGAGGTTCCACCTGGAGAGTGGAAGAGCCAAAGACAGTAAGCTGGTTCTGCCCCAGGCCAGGGACGATAGCCAGAGGTCAGAGTTCAGAGAGGCCTCCGAGAGCCTCGGATGAGGCCAACCCCATCAGCCACCAGGGGCAGTCTGTCAGAGGGGAAGGCTGGGGCCTGCTCTGTTTCTGAGCAGAGACCCCAGCGGGCCCTGTCACAGTGGCCCGGTCCCTTCCTCCTGGTGTCTGGTTAACATCCACAGGTGACACAGGAAGTTCTAAGCAGGCCACTAAAGCCTAGCTTTGCCAGGTGTGCAGATGATAAGCAATTAACTCTATATTATGAAAGGCTCAACCTCCCTAGTTCACCCCAGCCCTGGGGGTTTAAATGCTTTCAGCTAGAGCCCCTCCCACACCCAGGGCCTTTCAACAGTGTTCACACCTTGGTGCTGGAGAGAACAGAGCCTCAGGAGCCCAGCCTGGCGGAATCCAGCCTTCAGCTTACCTAAGCAGCTATCTCCTGGACGCCAGATGACAGAGGGCTCCCCGGTTCTGAGCCTACTTCTCTCCACTGTTCCCACAGCCAGGCACCGTGTGTCCCCTAGAGGTGGCATCCCGGAGGTCGGGCAGCCCTCCCCTCTCCTTTGCGCAGGGTGCCAGGACCTCAGCTTACTTGGGGGACAAGAAAACCCAGGCATCTTGCCCCTTCCAGAGAAACACCTGGGGTTTGAGATGGGACTCCTTCCCCTGCCACCCCCAGCTCACGATGTCTGTTCTGAGTCCGCTCAAGGAGTTGAAGCAAGGAGCAGACACGTTGGGCCCTGCCCACCCCAGCCTGGACACCTTCTCTGAGCCTCCACACCCAGCCCTTCTCACCCATGTGCACACTCAGCCACACAATATGACACTTTCATACACACTTGTGTCAACACAGGCCCACAAACCCACACCCCCCATACATAAACACACACAATATTTGCATTCATTCCACACTTTTTCACACTCACTCACACTTGCCCCCGTGATCCCATCCTACTCACTGACACGCGTGCCCTGATTCACACACATGACCCTCACACGTGCGCAAGCACGTTCACATCCGTTCAGGCACTCGCTTGGAAACGCCCCCTCCCTTTCCCAGTAACAGGCCCTCCCTGAGGCACACACAGACCCCCTGCCATACCCATGCGCTCTCATCGCCCCCCACCCCACGCTCAAGCACACACCAGCACGCATGCCTGTTCACGGGGAACCATCTCACATGGCCACTGCCCCCCTCGGCCCCCACAACCCCCTGACCTCTTGGTTTCTTCTGTGTTGCAGGACTCCCGAGAGCTGGCTGACAGCAGCAGCGAGTCCAGTGACCTCCAGCTGGAGGGCCCCAGCTCCCTCGGAGTCCTGGACGACAGCCTCTCCAACTCCCTGGTGGAAGACAAGCCCCTGGTTTTCTTTGACCTCAAGATTGACAATGAAAGTGGGTTCTCCAGTGGCCGCCCCCCACCTCTTTCTAGCTCGGTCCCTAAGTCCCCAGAATAAGGGCAGGCCGAGCCATCTGTGGGCCCAGGAGAGCCCTGAGCTGTGGCCAGTGGTTGCAGCCAGAGAGTGGGCAGAGCACCGCACCTCCCCGGGGCCTCAGGTGTTTGAACTTGCTTCTCTGGATAAGCACGTCTGCTTTGACCAGGGCCGGAAGGCGTGAGGCAAGCACCCCCATGAGTGCCCCCTGACTGGTGCTTCCACTAGGGAGCCTTGGGAACACCTTTCTAAGCAGAAACACATGTTAAAGTCGCCGAGGTGACGCCAGCAATCCGAACACAGCCTCAGGCTGAGTGCAGAGCCCACTCTTTCCATGTTTGCTGCGAGGAGAGGCCAACAAAGCCAAGGTCACAGAGAGATGTGGCCCCTTCTCCCTCCACTCCGCAGTGCTCGCCCTGGCCCTGCAGGAGGCCGGGTCCCATCCAGTTGCCTGGGCCCAGCATGGGGCCAGCCCAGGCAGACACAAGCAGGGGTTACTTCTTATAGGACAGAAAAGCCGTTTGCAGACCTCACTGGAAGATTCAGAGCCATTCTCTGAATGGAGGGGACCGGGCAGGTGCCGTCCGACCCAGCGCTCTGATGGCTGGGGGCCTCAGCTATGTGACTGATGGGGATGGAGGCCGGGGGAAAGGGAGTGGAGGGCTAGGCGGAAGCACTGAGGGGTCCCTAGTGTAGGTGGGTGGAGGCTGGCAGAAGACAGACAGGAGGGACCCAGAGTGAAAGGGTTTGGTGAACTCCGGAAGGTGGCAGGGCAGGGGGTAGCGGGACTCCTGGCAGGGGAGGAAGGAGGCGTGGAGGGCAGCCCCACCTCCGCTTCTGACCCCCATCCATAACAGAGCCAGGGTCAGAGCTGCATTTGAGGCTGATGCTTGATTCCTGCCATCAGGCCCCAAGGTCTCTGGATGGTGGGGTCGGTGCCCTCCGCCATGCCCTTGGGGCCTCATGCTGCCTTTCTCTCCTGCCCAGCCCAGAAGATTAGCCAGCTGGCGGCCGTGAACCAGGAAAGCCAGTTCCGCGCGCTCATCCAGCCTGAGGTGCTCACCGTGTCCTCCGAGGCCGTCTCCCTGGAGGTGGGGCTGCAGCACCTCCTGCGCTTCCTGGCGAGCATGCGCCAGCCCGTCCTGGCCTGCTATACGCTGTGGGGGCCAAGTCTCCCCAGCTTCTTCCAGGCTCTGGAGGAGATAAACCTGCTGGGGGAGTTCCAGAAGGCCATCTCGGGCTTCCTGGCCACCCTGCCCCTCATCCGGGAGTGCGTGCCTGGGGCCAGCAGCTTCAAACTCAAGAGCCTGGCCAAGACCTACCTGGCGAGAAACATGAGTGAACGCAGCGCCCTAGCGGCCGTGCTGACTATGCGCGACCTGTGCCGCCTCCTCGAGGTGTTCCCCGGCCCCCAGCTGGCCCCGCACATCCACCCCTTCAGCAGCCTGCAGTGCTTCTCATCCCTGCAGCCCCTGGTGCGGGCGGCCGTCCTGCCTCGGGCCGAGGCCCGCTTGCTGGCCCTCCACAAAGTCACCTTCATAGAGCTGCTGACCGCACACCACCATGACCCACAGGGTGGCCTAAAGAAGTACAACCGCTTCCTGAGCCTCCAGATCCCCTCGTCGTCCCCTGCCCAGCCTGCACTCGATCTGCAGTCTCTGGGCACCTACTTCGAAGGCCTGCTGGGGGCGCCGGCCTCGGCAGGGGCAGGAGGCGTTGCTGCCCATCCGGCTGGCCACAGCTTGGCAGAAAGGGCTACGCAGCAGACCTGAGGGGAGGGGCTGACTGGCTCAGACTCTCTGGGGACAGACAGACAGGGATGGGGTCCCTGAGCCAGCCCCTTCCCACCACAGCATTCCCAGGTTCTGGTCCCCAGTTATCTCCCTTGTCATTTGGTCCAGAATCAGTTCTTCTCCGGGACCAAATTCCACCTCTCTAAAAATTCCACAGAGAAGGTCCCAAGGCCAAGCAACCACCCGCCGGGGGCCACCAGATCCCTGGGCGGCCCTGGGAGCACCGTGGGTTAGCCCAAAGACCCCCCCGGGTCTCCCTCTCCAGGAGCCAGAACCGAGGGCAGGGCAGGGTCCCTGGTGAAGAAGGTCTAGCTGTTGGGCTCTCGAAGCAGCCCCCATATTGCCCCAGCCAACCGACTCCAGCTCTCAGAGGGGTCCTGACTGCTCCTCCCTGAGCCCTGGCATGGCCCCAGAGGACCTGCTGACAGCACCCACGGACACAGCCTGCAACACCAGGGGCCCCACGGGTACCAAAGTGCCTTTCAAACCAAACCTTCCCTTAGGGGTTTGGGTTCTTCTAGCCTTTGCCTGCCCGGACGCCAGCCCAGTTCACATCCCCTCTGGAGCACTTTCACCCCCAAAGGGCCTCCTCTCAGTGGAGCCGGGGCCTGCCGCTGCCTGCTTCCAGACGTGACCTTCCAAGCCTGCTTCCCTCCTCCTGGCCACACTGGGCTCTTCTCGCTCTCTGCACTGCCACCACCTGCCCCAAGCCCTCCTGAGGTGTGACCTCCAACCCAGCACTGCTCAGTGAAGTCCAGGGACCTGCAGCATGGGAATCTTTGGGGTGGGGCCCAGCAGGCTGCTTTAGCAGATTCTCCAGCTGGTTCTGGGGCCCACCAAGTTTCAGCGCCATTGCTCTGATAGACTGCCTTCCCAGGAGAAGCAGTGTGGAGCAGTGGAGAAAGTTCTGGCCCTGACTGTGTGTGCTGAGTGGAACCCAGGAAAGGGCCCCTTCCTGAGCCCCCATGTCCTCACCTATAAAATGGGCTGGTTAGCCTGCATGGTCCTAGAGCTCCCATCCAGCCCTGCCATTCTGGGGTTTTAGGAATGAACAGCAGGCCTCTGGGGCAGTGGTCAAGGAGGTTTTCATTCTTGAGCCCTTGGCCCCAACCCCAAGCTAACTAAGGCCCCCAAACTTGCACAGAACACAGGCAGTGGTCTCGTCTGACTAGCGGAACCACTGCCCCTCCCCCTCTGCCCCTCTGTCATCCCTCTTCCTTGACGCCCGGATCCTGGGGACATCCCCATGGCCTCAGCTTTCCCATGGGTGAAGGCTGTGTGCCCACACACCCGCCCGCATCCACTGGGGACCCTAAAGACCCACAGAGGGATCACATAGGAACTTGTTGCCATGTGAGAGTGCTGGCTCTAACAGTGAACTCTGATGCATTTTAAATCAGATTCCGACTTAAAAGTAGGCGCTGGCTCTGAAGCTCAGTAAGACCGGCTGCTGGGTGAGGGGAGAAGGGGTCCGGAGCGTCAGTCGGCCTGTGATGACCATCTCGGCAGCAGCAGGGCAGGACTTGGGCCCCTCCTCACCGCATCTTCCCCCCAGCCCCGCCCCACGACTGAGCCGGCTGATTTCCAGCTCCAAGCCCAGCCCCACAAGGCTTTCTCCAGAAGGAGTTGATCACAGGTGTTATAGCAAAAGATTGTTCAGCCCTCTCGCCACTGTCATAGCCTTTAATAAAGATGTGAATCTTCAAAGTGTCGTGCGCCAATCACAGACTCTGCCCAGCCCACTCCAGGAGTCATGAGCAGTCTCTTGCCTGGTGAAGGGGGAGCTTGCTGGCATAGCTGTTCTTTTGGCGGGGGGGTGGGGTCTTTCAGGACTCAGCAGAGCTGAGAACCCTCCTCATTGCTCCTTGCTCAGTGCTGAGGGTCTCTAGGATATGAGCCCCCATTGTAAATGGGGAGACCAGGGTGGACCTGTCTAGGATCACCTCCAAGGTGGGTAACCACGTGGAGGGAAAGAAGCACCGGTTTCAAGAATCACCCCCTGGGGGAGTCAGGAAGCAGCGACCAGGGTCTGTAGGAACTTTACATCTATTTCCTGCTGGGTAACTTTGGACTCTGGCTGTCTCAGGTGGAGTTCTCATTAGTGCCCACAGGGGTTCCCTTGGCACAGGCACTGTAGGAATTAGTGCCCCCCCTGGCCTGGGTGTAGAGCCAAGTAATGTGATTTGATCAGCGCCTCCATTTTTAGCCTTACCTACCTGTCTCACTTAGTCACGTCCGGCTTTTTGTGGCCCCATAGACTGTAACCCGCAAGGCTCCTCTGACCATGGAACTTTCCAGGCAAGAATACTGGAATGGGTTGCCATTTCTTTCTCCAGGCAATCTTCCCTGCCCAGAGATCGAACCCATGTTTCTTGCATCTCCTGCATTGGCAGGCAGGTTCTTTATCACTAGTGCCACCTGGGAAGCCCAAGTCTCCAATGGCAAATCCAAATACTTCTCCTAGGCTTTGAGCCTCTGAGTCAGTCTCAGGTTTGTCTGTGTCCGTGAACCACAAGCTTGCTAGGCTAGCAGTCAGGGCCCTGACTTTCGGTCCTCACTCAGAAGCCTCTGACTCTGGTCTGGTACATCAAGCTCACTGATGTTCAGGCTCCGATTCTGTAAAATGGTATAAGATGGGTCGTTTTTAACCTCATAGGATGTTGTGTGAACCAGTAAGGAGACGTTTGTGAAAATAGCCTTTTAATGTATGAAGAATCGCACAAATGTAAGATCTTAGCTTAGCAACAAACAAGATGACAGTGTTATTGCTTTATAAACAATAGAAAAATAAACATACTGGATCTTAGTAAACAAAGGACCTGGGCTTGTCTTCACGGGGATGAAGAACAAGCTCTGGGATGGAGCAGACAACTAAGGAGTGGGGTGGGGGTGGGGGGGTGCTGGTCCAGGGTCCCTGGAAGGAGAGCCAGGGAGTCTATCTTGGAGTGGTTGAGCAGCGGGTGGCTTTGTGCCCCCAAACACCCAGATGGGAGGTTTCAACCACACAGACCTGGATCTGAAAACACCTTCCCATAACAGCCCAACCGAACCCTCCCAAACTCTAAGGCCCCCTTCTGAGGCCCAGGAGCTCACTGACACCCCCAGGAAGGTCACTTGCAGTCCACTCTCACCTCAACCTTGCCCTGCCTTTTACCTGCGCAACCCCCAAGCCACTGCTTCACCGCGGGGCACTGCTGTTCCTCCGAGCTGCACCCCCCCTCATCCTCCCCTGGCCGGCCCCGCCCTTAACACCTACCCTAGACTCCCCCTGATCCCTAAGTCCCCTCCCTGACAATCCTCCGCAACTCAGAGTTGACCCCGAGGCCCCTGCCCGAGGCCCCCCCCCCCGCCCTGTCCCCACCTCCTCCGACCTCAGGCGGGTCTCCACCTCGCACCCCAAGTGCCCCAGCCCCTGCACCTGGAGCAAGGGGTCCTTTCTCACTTCTCTTCACACCTCACAACGAAGGAAGACTACACCGCTAGCGACATCAAACGTCCAGTCGGAGAGTCGCCCCTTGTGGATCCCGCCCAGACGGAAGGGGAGCCGAGCTGGAGCGGCTCCCAGGCTGGCCAGCAGAGGGCGCTGCAGCCCCTCTGAGGCTGCGGCTCTGCGCGGATGGGGACGGGCGGGATGTGGGCTCAGACTCCGGGTGGCAGCATCTTTTCCAAGGCGCCACGTGTACCGCCGGTGGCGTGGCTGGTATCTTTAAGTAGATGGTGCATGGAGAAACATTTTTAACGTGTTGGCAGTTGTTTATTTATTTTAACATCTATCAGAAAATATATAACCAGCCTATCAATGCCCTGATTTCTGGAATCTGGCTGCTCAGAATGATGCTAAAAGAGAATTCTTTAAAGATCTAATTTAAGGACAACTATGAAGTAACTATAAGCTCAGAAGGAACACAGGAACAGCAAAACTTGTGACTGTGGAAGTAGAAGACTTAATTTGGGGAAATAATGGGTTTGCTGCTGTTGTTCAGTTGCTAAGTCATATCCGTGTTCAGTGGCTAACTGTAGTCATCCTCTTCTAGAAGCATCCAGCAGGGATTCCACCTGAGCTCACTGAACCCTGGGGAGGACACAATGACCATCCAGGTGTGAGTGCCTGGGGCAATCAGGTGAATAACGCTCCCAACTAACATAACTGAAAGGTAACTATGGGCTGGACATTCTTTTCTCACTCATCAGAGCTAGCCTTATCTAGTCTCCCCAGATACCCTATGCAGCTACATTATCATCCTCATTCTTTTCTGGGCCTGGGACTGGGCTCAGGCAGAAAGGTTGAGTACCTTGCTCCAGGTCATTTAACTTGAATGTGGCAGAGTGGGGTTTGCCCCACAGGGAGGCTACGTCTACAATGGAGCCTTCTGTAGCCCACACTGCCAGGGGCCTTGCCATGTGTTTGGTTTCGGGGTTCCTCCCTCTCCTTCCTGTGCCCTCCTGGGCTGTTTGATCGCACACAATGCAAAATGCAGGGCCCAGAAAACTTACACCAAAACCTTCTGACTCCAGGGTCCCGGAATTTGAACTTATCCTAATTCTATTTTTTTCCTTAAGGACACTGCTTCTCCAACTTCTTTCCCCATTATTGCCCCCCACCTCAAGGAACCTTTTTAGACAATGTTTTTTCCTAGTTGAGACTCCCTCCCATGAAATTTTAATACTTGATTCCTTAGGATTTCCTATATACAAAATTATGTTATCTGCCAATAGAGATCATTTTACTTCTTCTTTACACAGATGTCCTATATATCTGTGTATGTTCTGTGGTCCTTTGGAAGGTCAGAAACCATTGGAATATCTAAAGTGTTAGTGCCCTCTCTACCCCAAACCAATTTTCATCCTCTCTGGGGCAATATGGCCCCTGTTGAGAATGCATGATTTAGGGTAAGGCCCTATCTCTAGTTATAATGCAAGTTAAAAAGTCATGATGAGTGTCAGCCCCTCCTCATGGCTTGATTCACAGTAGGGATGAGGTGAGTCTAGGCTATAGGGATATGGGAGGGAACGTGGGCAGAGGTCTCTGAGGACATGTTTCCTGGGGTGGCCTTAGTCCTGGACTCAGGCCCAGATCCAGGCTGAGCCTGGGGCTAGGAGTGATGGGGCAGAACCATTATTTATTTTTGTCTTGGAATCCAGATGTCAGCTCCAAAGATTTTGGACCTGAATAAAGCAGAGATGGGTCTAGAATTTCAACTGGCTCCCCCTCTCAAAAAACAAAACCCAAAGTTTGAAAATCTCTACCCACTCCTACAGAATGCATTTGCTGCCAACAGAGGGAAAAAATTCCTTCATTCTTGGCTCAAGGAACTTCCTTAAACTCAGCCCAGAAGAATTCTTTAAAGACCAGCTGCCTGGACTATGCTGAAGTCAATTGATAAATATTATAAATATCACAAAGTTGATAGCTAAGCAGATTACAAAAGCTAGCTAGTGTTAGGTAGTTAGAATAGGAAACAGGAGTCCAAAATGGCGGTGGCTAGAAGACAAGGAAGGGAAAAGCCGAGAAAATAGAACAACTTGGAAGGTCTGAGGACCTGAGTGAGAACTGCAGGTAGAACAACACTCCTGTCTAAGCCAAATTTGCATAGAACAGGCCCAGGGGGCAGAAATAAACATAAAATAGGAGCCAAAGTGCTCACTCTCTCTCTCTCCTGCGCCTCGAAGATGGACTCTCCCTTTCTCTCCCATGCGCTGCGGTGTTCTTCTCTTCACAGCCTTGGATCGGCATGCCCTCCCTTCGAGGATGAATTCTCCGGCTATCATCTTCTAAATAAAATAGAGCTGTAACACTGATTTATTTAAGAGCTATAACACGGTCTGTCCAGACCCGAGAGCTGTGGCCCTCTGAGGGCTTCAGTGTCTGTCACTCTAAATCTTTGTTGTGATGAGACAAGAACTGAGGAACATACCCTTGCATGACATCTACACTCGCCTGACACTAGCAAACCACAGAAAATTTCCATAAAGCTATCCAGCCAAACAATTGTGACCGGAAATATTGCAAAATCCAGTGTTGCTTGTTTAAAACTGAGTTCTTTGCGTAGACAAAATGCAGAGGGCCTGGGGGTAGGGTTTATCTGAGGGCTGACTCTCTCCTGGAGTTCTCCAGCCATGAAGCCTTGGCCGACACCACAGCGGACTGATTGTAAAGCAGACCAACGAAGGAGAAGGTAGGGGGGTGGGTGGCCCTGCGCCCACGATGGCAGTGCCCTTGTCAAGTCTGCTTGGGGGCCTCTCGGGGGAGATGATGAGTAGTAGTTAGGACGTGGGCTTTGGAGGGACCTGGTTCAAACCCCAGCTCTGCTGGGCGACCTTGAACAAACAACTTAGCCTCTGTGGTCTCAGATGCAAATTGGAGGTGATAATACATACTTAGAAAATTGTGAAGATCAAATGAAATACATAAAGCATTAACTTTGTGACTTGAAAAGTGAAAGCATCCCATGGACTGTAGACCACTCAGCTCCCCTGTCCTTGGGATTCTCCAGGCAAGAATACTGGAGTGGGTTGCCATTTCTTTCTCCAAGGGATGTTTGGACACAGCAATGCTCAGTAAAGAATAATTATACATCCAGTGCCACAGAGGAGAAGGCACTGTGTTGACTTCCAGAAAGCGGTTGGTCTACAACACTCCTCTCCCATGCCCTCCCCTCCCCGTCTCCCTTCCTCTCCCCCTCTCCTTTCCCCTCCCTCTCTCCCCTCCCCTCCCTCTCTTTTGGTTCCAGTTCATTAGGATTTGGGCAACTCTGTCCCCAGCTCCTTTGGCTAGTACCTCTGTTCGCATCTCTTCAAGCCTCCTCCACCATCCCCTCTACCCCCACGGGGTCACCCTGCAGGCTGCAGGCTGGATGGATTTACTACAGCTTCCCCCCGCCCCCCACCTGGCTACCAGACACAGCCGTCTGCAGGAAGGTCACTTTCTCGCAGTACCGACAAAGATGTGGGTTGGACAGAGGAGGTCCTGGGAGAAGCTAATAAATACATCAAGTTCCCAGCTGGGTCTGGAGATAAGGAGGGCTCCAGAGACAGGCCAAGGCATTGCTGTATTGGTTCACGCTTCCCAGCCTGTCCACGCTGGTTTTGCCGGCAGCAGGAAACCCTGATGCATTTCAGAGAAGCTACCTACTGGGGGCATCTCCCAGCCCCGCCTGCTCTGTGACCTCCATCTTGGCCTGTCTTCTCTCCTGTACCGTGGAGAGGTAGGGAGAAAGGACCTCCAGGGCCTGAGCTCTGATTCTCTGTGACTCCAGACAGCTCCTTATCTGCCCTTCATTTCAGGCAGGTGCAGGCTTCAGAGTCCTTCTGGCTTTTGCCCAGGTGGCCTGATGGAGCTTGTCCAAGGGATGCTTGCCTTTCAGAATCTGGTTCATACAGGAGATCCGATCATGCTGGGAGGTGCAGGGGCCCATAAGCTCTCTTAGGGCAGAGACAGTGTCTGCCTGGTTCACAGCTGTGCCCAAGCCAAGCAGTGCACCTGGTAACATGGTGGGGGGCTCTGCATAGTTGCTCAGTTGTGTCTGACTCTTTGTGACCCCCCTCACATGGACTGCAGCCCGCCAGGCATCTCTGTCCAAGGGATTTCTCAGGGCAAGAATACTGAAGTGGGTTGAAGAATACTGGAGTGGGTTGCCATGCCCTCCCTCAGGGGATCTTCCCAACCCAGGGACTGAATCCAAGTCTCTGGCATTGCAGGCAGGTTCTTTACCAGCTGAGCTACCAGGGGTGAGGAGACTCAATGAATATTTGTAGAATGAATGATGTAGCAAACCTCTCTCTACTTGCCATCCCTCTGCTTCTGTGTGCTTTTTTGGGCGGGGGGGTGGGTATTGGGTCTTTGCAGCAGGTGGAGGTGGGATCCTGGGAGTGGCACTTGCTTCTTTCCAAAGCCCGTGGGTTCAGTAGCTGTGGCGCATGGGCTTAGTTGCTTCTTGGCACATGGAATCTTAGTTCCCAGACCAAGAATTGAAACTGCGTCCCTTGCATTGGAAGGCAGATTCTTAACCACTGGATCATCAGGAGAGTCCCTGCTTCTATGTACTTTATTTCTGACAACTCACACCTGCAACTTTCTTCAGAGGCCTGCCCTTCTGCTGCTGAAACTGACTGCCTACAGGCACAGAGAGGGAAACGCCTGAAAGCTTCCAACTCCAGGGGCAGCCCCTTGGGAAGGTCTGACTATCTGTGGCTGTGGAAGCCAAGCTCCCCTCCCTAAATCAGGGCAAACTCTGAGGTGTGATTATGCCTAGAGCGTCCTGGGATCAGGCTGAGCCTGCCTGAAATCACACCCTGGCTTGGCTTCCTCCCTTTCCTCTCCTGCCTCCCCTCTCCCTTGCTGGTTTCTGCTGAGGCATTTCCTTAATGGATCACCAGCATGCAAATCCCTGTCTCCTTTCTGCTCTCTGGGAAACCATATTCAAAAACAAATGAAAAGCCTGATGGCCACAAGAGACTAAGGATTCCCAGGAGGAAATTCAGTTTAGTCATGCCGCCAAGTGACCCCTATGGGCTTTGATGGGGACAGTGGATACAGAGACCCTGGGTGACCCTCCAGGAGCTTTGAGTCTGAGGGATGGAGGTGGCAGAGGTTCCCTGGGCCTTGCTTGCCCTTGTGGGTTCTACCAGAGACCACACTGGGTTGGGGGGCAGAGAGTCTCTGACAACATATTTATTGTGATCTTCTCTCCACATCCTCTGATAACTCCAGGCAAGAGAGACCCGAGGGCCCCAGAACAGAGAGGAGTGGCCTCAGCTGCTGGAAGAGTTAAAATCCCTTCTGCATCCCTACCCCCACCCCACCCCACCAGCCAGGGAGCCCCTGGCAGCCTTGGCCTTTCTTCCGAGCCTACCTGCCACATTCTTGAAATATTCATTGATTGGATTTAATCTCTAGCACATCATGGCCTCTGCCCCCAGACTCCTACTATGTGAAGGACCTTCAGGAAGTGTTTTGTAGCAGGAATTCCCCTGCCCACAGAGTTGTGGACAGCACTCTGGGGAGGGGTGAGCTCCTGGGCCCAGGGGTGCTGATGGCCTCAAGAGATGAGGTGGGCTACAGCGTGGTGGGAGGGGAACGAAGAACCTGTCTGCGAGCATGCCGCTGCTGCTGCTAAGTCGCTGCAGTCGTGTCCGACTCTGTGCAACCCCATAGACAGCAGCCCGCCAGGCTCCTCATGAGAAGGCAAGAGGTGGTCCCCAGACTTTCTGAAGAGCCCCTCCTGCAGGAAACCCTGGTAGATGCCCCCTAGAGGTCTCAATTCAACCTGCAAGCTTGCTTCTCAAGCGGCAGCACCCCAGACAGTGGCCCTGGAAGGGTCTCCAGCACTTCTAGCCCATTCTTCTACCTTCCCAACGGTAGAGGCTTAGAGTGAGAGAGGCCAAGGAGTTGCCTGATATCAAACAGCAAATCTGTGAACTGGCACCTTTGTGCCACCTCCACATTCTTCACAAGACCAGTAGAATTCTTCCTCCAGTTTTCCACCTCGACAGTAAAATGCCTCTCTCCCCTGCCAGGGGACCCAGTGGCATGTTCAGGATGTGAAGTCATGTAGGAACAGTCTTTGAATTCAGAAACATCTCCTGTTCATAAATACCCAACTAACGACTGAAACTTCCACAGCTCCCAAAATAGCTTTGGATCCAGTGCTGGCATTTCCAAGAACAGATTTTTATCCTTTCAAGAATTCTATGAAAGCAGAGAATCCTCTAGTCTGTATGCCTGCTCAAGAGAGCTTCCTGATCCTGGTCACACGTTGAGCCTTGACCCTGGTCACAATCTGTGGACATAATCTAGTCTTATTTCCAGATAAGAGGTATCTACTATGGTTCATTATAATTATGTCAGCCTCAATTCATTGTAATACAATGTTAGATTACTCTGATCATGCAACTCCCCAACTTCCATTGAAAGGAGATTTCTTGCTTGTAGTGAATCTTGAGAATGACTCCTCAACATCCATTTCAGGACTAGATGATTACTCTAAGCCAGTCAATCCTATCCCCTTTGCCAGCGACTGGCTCAAAGATGGAGAGTCCTAAGCCAATATGTGTCCATGTGACCTAAGGAGAGGCAATAGCTTCTGGAAAGAGAATCCAGTCTCTCTCTTCTGGGGTCTGCTACTGATAAGTATGTTACCCCAAGGCCCTCCAATGATGCTGAGGGACATGAGGCTCAAGTTGAAGCCCTGCTGAGAATTCGAGAAGAGACAGAAGAATCCAAGCCTTCCAGTGTCATTGAGCTACTGAATCAGCCAGCCCTGAAGCCAGACCTGCTTCCTGCTTGTGAGATGATGCACTTCATAGTTTAACACACTTTAAGATGGGCATTCTGTTATCTGCAGATGGAAGCATCGTAAATGATTCCCTGGCCTCCCTGCCCCTGCTTCCCCCTGCCATGGAGAGCCTGGTTGCCCAGGACTCCAGCTCTGGGAGTTCCAGTCATGCCTGGACTGGGTGAAATAGCTAAGCATGTTGCTCTGGCAGGCATGTTGTGTCTTCCAGGCGGGAGTTTCCCATCTTTGGTGAGACAAGCACAGGCTCAGATAATTACATGAGATGCCACTGGAAAAGCTGTCGTTAATTTTGATGGCAATAAAGCGCCTTGCCAGCAAGTTAAGCTAATTTCATGAAAGCACTGGGAGGAAGGTCATGGACTGGATTCCAGCTTATTAATAATGTCGAGCTTCATTTGAACCACTCAGGAAATTCCTCCCAGTTGCCTCTAGCAAACTGCCACAGGTTGCTACTTTCCTCTGAAATCAACAGTCTTCCCATATGCAAATGTGGATTTTTCTGTTTTTCCCTAGAAAATAATTAAAGTCATAGAGCCCAATAAATACTTAAACAGATTGTGGTTTTAATTAAAAACCTTTCTCCAAGCCTGCAGCTGCAGGTCTCTCTTCCCAAACAGGCACGCTGGTGACAGCTGCAAATAGGAGAATATGGGTTTCAGCATCTGAGACTAGAAGACTTTACAAATAATCATAACAATTCTGATTTTTTACCTATGCCATGGTGTGTGGGAGGCACAGGAGGAGTGAAGAGAGATTCTAGGGGAAGGGCAGGACACAAGCATGTAGGAGCATGCGCAGCAGAATATCTCATCATACCTGTACGCAGTGCTGTAAGATAATAATGATGGTTCATTCTAGCTATTGTTGGGAGGGGGGAATAGCGCATTTCTGAGTACCACCTAAGTGCCAGTGTTTTGCATGCATTAACTCATTTAATCCTCACAGCAACCCAATAAAACAGTTATTCTTATTTTTACCCTCCACTCTACTCCCCCCACTCCACACAGAGAGGTTAAGTAACTTGGCCAAGGTCACACAGTGCATACACAGTGAAGTCAGATGCTAGCACCTTCCCTTCTAACCACTATGTAGAGTGAGTATGAGGAGAAGGAGAGATGGAAGTTTGGATTGAAGTGTGTTAGTTGCTCAGTTGTGTTCAACTCTTCTTTGGACCCCAAGGACTATAGCCCACCAGGCTTCTCTTCTCTCTCCAGGGAATAATACTGGAGTAGGTTGCCATGCCTTCTCCAGGGGATCTTCCTGACTCAGGGATTGAACCCAGGTCTCCTGCATTGCCAGCAGGTTCTTTACCATCTGAGCCAAGGCTGGGGACAAGCTGGGGGCGGGAGTGGTGTGGTTTTATAAACAAGGACTACAGAAGCTGAAAGGTGGGAAGCTGTGTGTTTAAGACATTTTGGTTGGAGGGCAGGTGGAAAGAGTCTCCTGAATAGGTTGCTATGCTGAAGATACCTGATGCCCTTCTAGGTTCTGGCTTTCTTACCCTCAGAGACCCTCGTTCTTTCATTAAATCACCTGCCTGTCACATTAAATACAAGGGCATGATTTCCAAGTCATTGTCTGCTAATTCCTTCATCTCTGTGATTTCAATTTCTGTTGACTTATTTTTTTTTTCTTAGTTATGGGTCCTATATCCACCTTCTTTACATGTACAGTGAGTTTTGATTGGATACTGCCCGTTATAGATGTTTGGGATTTTGCTCTTTTTCTTTAAAAAGCATTGAGCTTTTCTTTAGAAAGGCAGTAAATAAATACAAGGGTGTGTACAACTCTGAGTGCAGTTGCAACGGAATGGTGCTCACAGAGTTATATGTCCTAAACATTTCATCAAACGTCTGCTACTTCCAACTCTGCAGTTTTCTATTTCCTGCTTAGAGCCTGAAAGAGATTTTGTTTTTCAGATTCAGGCATTTTATAGGTCTGGCAAAGTCAGAAGACTTAAGGATAGCCTTCTAGGCCTGGGTGTGTGTGAGTGTGTGTGTGTGTTAGTCCTTCAGTTGGGTCTGACTCTTTGCGACCCCTGGACTGCAGCCTGCCAGGCTCCTCCATCCTTGGGATTTTTCCAGGCAAGTGTACTGGAGTGGGTTGCCATTCTCTTCTCCCATCTAGGCCTGGGTACTGGACTCAAAGACAAAGCACTTAGCCCGAACAGGGAAGGTGGAGGAGTACAGGATGGCTTCCTCCCAGGAGAACTAAACTTTTTCGTGGCTCACCGAGTATCTAGAGGGTGTCAACTGTGCCCTGAGCGTGGGAAACACAGCGGGATGCAAAGCCGGGACTATGCCTGTGTTGTTGGAGGCGGGGGTGCGGTGGGGTGGGGGGGTGAAGAGGTTTCCGATTCCTGGGACGTCCGCTGAGTGGTGGGCATGGGGACGAAAGCTTTGGTGCTTGAGTTAGCACATCCCACTTCGTAATGTCGCACCGCGGGGTGCAGAACCGGGAGCCTCGCAGGCCTCAGTCCCGGCCCCGGTTCGAGCCTCAGAACCTCCCGGCCCAAGGTACCCCAGTCGCTGCCGCACGCCTCTGAGCCCGGCAGGCGGTTTCCAGCAGGGGGCGCGCGCGAACCAGGCCTGGGCACGAGCCTTAAATAGAATCTGGGTAGCTAGTGCCGGGATTCAAGGGAGTTTCAACTCGTCCTACCCCCGGAACCGTGAGGGTCGGCAAGGACGAAGTTAAAAGTCCACAAAATGCTACCCAGAGCTCGAGTTATCCTCTCTGGGTGTATCTAGGGTCGGCACCGCAGCCTGATCCCAAAACAGCCTAGATTCTGCAGATTTCAAATCTGGGCCCTCCACGCTGGCGTCTTGGAAATTTGTACCCCTTCTCTCCCCTATTTCTACGCACCTAATTAGGTGTCTGTTTCTTTAACCATAAAAGACGTGGGCGGAGGTGGGGTGGTATCTTCGCTCCTGGTTCCCCAGCCCTTCAATAACTGTACCATCATCCACATTACAAACATCAGAGAGGCTGGCTCCTGCGCGCCTGGCGGCGCCGGTCGAGATGCGCTCAGCCTTCTCCAAGAGGAGCTCGGATGCTGATCCTGGAGTCGTAGCTCCCAACCGAGGCCTCGGCAGATTCTGCCCGGGGCGACTCGGGCTACAGCCCTGCCCGGGCGAGCACTGAACTCTTCAGGGTTCAAGGCGGGGTAAGGGTTGTCTTTTTCCCTCAAGGCAGGCTCGGGAAACAAAAGCGCTTGCAGGAGAGTGGGCGGGAGCTGCGGGGGTCCGCGGGAATTGATGCCCTCTCCTGGGTGGCCACTGCGCTCTTAGCTGCCCACCAGGCACCTGGAGCCCTGTCTCCCTGCCAAATCCCCCTGGCTTCTGCATCCCCGGCTAAAGAACAAGGAAGGGGGTCTTTCTTGGCTCGCGGTCCCCAGAGGTCCCCAGGTGGGGCGAGTTCCCGCGGTCGAGGGACTCTCTCCGGAGGAGAGAGAGAGGTCATTTTTCCTTCCATTCCCCAGCCTCTGCCTTCCAGTCCCTCAACTCTTCCGAGTTATCCCATCCCTGCCTCCCCTTACGCTTCCTAGCCGAAGGCAAAAAGAACCAAAAAGGGGGGGGGGGGGAAAAAACTGGTCCAGTCACGTGCCTCCAACCCTGCGTCTAGGTCGCTTCCTTTAATCCAGGCGCCCCCCCCCCCCCCGCATAAAAGTCCCCCAGACCCCCCCCCCACCCAATCCAGGACTCTATTCTCCAACCTGGCTGCAGGGCCCCCATCTCCCCAGATCGCTCTCACTCGACCAAGGCTCCTGGAATTGCCCTTCAAGATTCTCAAGACTCTCAGATTGTACACCCAGGAAACCCCCCTTGCTGCGCAGACAAAGAGACTGTGCCAGGCCCGCCGGCCCTAGCCATTCCATTCCTCCACCTAGCCAGGCCCAACTCCCCCAGACTCACTCCTGACCTGCTCCCACTGCCCCTACCTCACCGACAAGAGCCTCTTGCCCCTCCTCCCTCCTGAAAGACACCTTCTCCCTCTGGATGCCCCCTTTGCCCTTCCCCGGAGGCATCTGTAGGGATTCCAGACACAGGCAAGTGGAGTGAAGTTCAGGGTTCTGAATTCTGGGTTGATGAGATGCGCCAGTCCCATCAGGGCTGCCTGTAGTGACCGCAGGAATAAGAGAGAGGAAAGGATGTGGAGTATGCATGGAGCAGTCTGTTCATATTTAATTTACAAAGCCTCCTCGGAACCCCTGGTGGGGTGGTCTCTTTAGATGCGGCGCTCCTCACCCGTCGCTCTCCCCCACCTACTCAGCTCATTAAAATGCTCAAATTCAGATAGGAAGATTGATCTCGGAGGCCCCAAGACCCACCTCCAGAGACCGCCTTGGCTGGAGTGAGGGCTGGGGGGCCAAGAGCCCCCGGAATGCTCAGTGTCTACGGAAAAACCGAGGAAGAAATGGGGCTCTGCATGTTCCCCCGAGCCTGCACCCGCTTTCTGGTCTCCAGGGCTGTCATGGACACTGTCGGGGAACAGAAGTCGAGCTCTATACAAATGCCTGGACATCCCTGCGCCTCCACTTTCTTGTCGCTAGAAGAAATGTCGGAGTTTCGCCAGAGACAGAAACAGCAAATATTCGAGTCTGCTGAGGCCGACTGTTGTGTGAGGGTGTGAGACAGTAGGGCGGTATCGGGGCTGCGGAGGCTTTCAGGGATAGTGTGTGTGTGGGGGGGGTGGCTGCTGGTGTGTTTGCCGGTTACACAGTGAAGACGTTGGTGGAGGCGGAGGAGGGAGAGAGATGCTCAAGCCTTACATCCCCAACCCACAGTGCTCAAAAGGAGCAGACGTTTTGTAACCATGCCTCTCCATCCCACCGTCTGCTGCAGCCTCGGAGTCCCAAGCTAGCAAGACCAGAGGGCGAGGTGCTTGGGTGTGCTTGGGCGGGCTTCCTGGGAGCACAGGCTGGTACCCACGCGACCTGCCCCACTGGGCGATACGCACGGGCCCGTGCGCTGGGCGGTGGGCTTCAAGCGCTGGGTTAGCCACAAAAGACAAGACGTACGCAGTCCAGCTGAGGAGGCTGGGCTGGGGCGGTGGTGGGCTGGGGAGGGGAGCGTCGCTTCTCCGCGCGCCCAGCAGGGCGGTGCGTTCTAGTCTCAGGGTTGGGCTGTTGGGGGTGGGGTGGGGGCGGGGAAGACAGGGGCTTATAGCTGCCCGGATCCAGGCAAAAATAGGGAGGGTGAGGCGCTCTGCTAACACTATCAATTATGCATCGTGTTGAACGTGGCTTCGGAGAGGAGGCGGCTAGTAGCGAGGGTGCGGGAAGGAAGGGTCCGCGGGAGCCGGTCGGCGCGCAGCTCAGCCAGTCCCGGGCGAGGTCTGTCGGCACCACCGCCTGCCTTTGCAGAAAGAGTTTTAAGGCAAAGACACGCCTCCCCCACTTAAGGCGTACGCCTTTGCTTCCCCCAATTCCTCAAAGATGGTTTGTCTCACGTGTTGCGGGGCGTAAAAGAGGCTCGCATTCAATTAGCAGCAAAGCTAACGGGCCCTGGCGGGACCCGGGCGTGAGGGTGAGTGCGCATGAATGTGTGTGCGTGCAGGAGGAGGGGAATGGTGAGTGTCCCGGGTGTGAACACTCGCCGGCGAGTGAAAATGTGTGTGAACATAGCGAGAGCTCAACACATTGACGCGATTATTACATGATGATCGGTAATTCTAATATTGAAGAGCAACTGTGTGGACGGTGTGAGGGTCTGTGTCTGTGTCTGTGCCAACATGTTCGAACGGGGGGAGGAGGCTGTATAATTAAGAATAGTGATAATGTCTGCAGATGTGTAGATGTAAGGGGAACGTGGGTTATGGGAGTGTGGTGAACTGGAAAGAGCCAAGTCGAGGGCGGTGGGCGTTGGGGCGCCTCTTTGTGACCAGGGGAAGAATCTATGCTTTAACAAATGTAGATGATGCGGGAGGAGGGAGAGGCTGCGCAAAGCCCCGCAGCCTGCAAGGACTCTTCAATCTGCAGCCGGTGAGAGGTAGGGGGAGACAGATGAGAAAGGGAAAACTGAAGTGGGACCTCAGGACAAGGGGAATTCACAACTTACCTGTCCCTTTCTCTGCCTCTCTACCATCTTCCCCCACAGTCGCAGCAACAGATGTGGGAAGCGCCCTTGGGCTGTCGTCCTGGCTCCTCGACATCAAGTCTGGAGAGGGGGTTGCAAACCGAGGGCAGCGCATGGAGAGTTGGAGAGCAGCCGGTAAGCCTCGGAGACCACTGCACAACCCTGACCCAGGAAGGGGTAGATTCCGCCCAGGGTGCCAGACCCTGCTGGCTCTTGCAAGAGGGAGACAGGGGAGCAGAGGGGAGGGGCCTTCCCTCGGGAACAGGAGGGAGTGGGGATGCCGGTTCTAAAGACCAGAGGGTGGGAGGGGCTCTGCCAACCTGTCAGGAGCCCTAAGTGGGAGCTGGGATTCTGTTTGTATCTGCTGTTTGTTGTGACTGGGGATAAGAATTTTTTTTTTGGGGGGGGTCACCGTCGGGCATGCAGGCTGCAGAAGAGAGGCCAAATCTTGAACCTTCTACTTGATTAGCTAGTGACAGCTGCCTTGACCCCACTGGTCAGGGACATCGCCCCCGTCCTCCATGGGAGGTCCCCAGGAGGGAGTGAGAATCTTTAGTAACATCCCTCCATTGCTCTTGGTCCCAGCCTGGAGAAGGAAGGTTGATGAGCAGCCCTGATGGTTTTCCCCTCCCTGCAGTTGCAGCCCCCGGGGAAAGCAGCTTTGATTGCAGCCCGAGAGGGGCCTGGCGAGTCTGCTTCCCCGGTCCCCGTCCCAGTCTTCTTGCCACCTGCAGCAAGTTCACACCTTGTGCTTAGCCCCTGGGCTTTCAGTCTCAGAGGGCTGTGTGCAGGTGCAAGTGCCCACCTGTGTCCCGGTATGTGGGTCGGCCCGTGTGAGGACTTGTGCCCTGATATCTGTCAGTTCCAACAATGAACTGGAAAGCGCCTTGCCCCGAGCTGGAGAACCCTGTACAAATACTGTGTTCAGTTGAGAGAACAATGTGGTCTCCAGATTTATGGTGCCTGTGTGTGGGTGTCTTTGTGTTTGTCTGTCTATGAAATGTGTTGGGACCCCCTAAACCCCTAAACAGAAGTTCTGGACTGATGGCAGGTGCCTGGGCTTGTGTTGTATTGTCCAGCGTCTGATGGGCGTGTGTGGGCGAGTTCTGTGCGGTGGGACAAAGAGTTCAAGGGAGGACAGACGGTCACGGACAAAAATAGCCTATGTATCCCTTTCACCAAGTTAAACCCAGGGTTAAAAACAGAGTCAAGGATCAATGCAAAGCTCGGGGCACAACAGGTAGCGGCCCAGCCTGTGGGGGTAGGTAGAGAGAAAAGGGCGAGGTAGGAGCCTGCTGGGAAAGGAAGTCCTGAGAGGGAGCACGCATTGAATCCCGAGACTTATTGAGCTCCATCCAGCTTGTGCCTAAGAGACACTCTGGGCCCAGAGCAGAAAGTTGCCAGAGCCCTGGAATCTGCCCTAGACAGGTTTACAGGAGGCAGAGCTTGGCAGGGGAGGGAAGCTGGAGCTCGGGTGAGTCACATTCTCCCCCTACCCGTCCCCGTCCTACGCCCCCCCTCCCTCTCCCATGCCTACCCTTCTCCCCTCACCCCACGCCTACCACCCCCTCATCCCCGTTTCCACCTGCAGGATCAGCGATGGTGCCCTTGAGGACCCTGTGTCTGGCTTGGGCGCTGCTAGGAGCGGCCGCAGCGTGCCCAGAGCCGTGCGCCTGCGTGGACAAGTACGCGCACCAGTTCGCCGACTGCGCCTACAAGGAGCTGCGCGAGGTGCCAGAAGGACTGCCGGCCAACGTGACCACGCTCAGTCTGTCGGCGAACAAGATCACCGTACTGCGGCGCGGGGCTTTCGCCGACGTTACGCAGGTTACCTCGCTGTGGCTGGCGCACAATGAGGTGCGCACGGTGGAACCCGGCTCGCTGGCCGTGCTGAGCCAGCTCAAGAACCTCGACCTGAGCCACAACCTTATATCCAGCTTTCCATGGAGCGACCTGCGCAACCTGAGCGCGCTGCAGCTGCTCAAGATGAACCACAACCGCCTGGGCTCCTTGCCCCGCGACGCACTCGGTGCGCTGCCTGACCTGCGCTCCCTGCGCATCAACAACAACCGGCTTCGCACACTGGCTCCTGGCACCTTCGACGCGCTAAGCGCGCTGTCGCATCTGCAACTCTACCACAACCCCTTCCACTGCAGTTGCAGTCTTGTGTGGCTGCAGGCCTGGGCCGCGAGCACCCGGGTCTCCTTACCGGAGCCCGACTCCATCGCGTGCGCCACGCCTCCTGCGCTGCAGGGCGTGCCAGTGCACCGCCTGCCCGCCCTGTCCTGCGTACCACCCAGTGTGCATTTGAGTATCGAGCCGCCGCCCGAGGCGCCGGGCAGCTCCCTGCCCTCCGGCCTGACGCTCATGGTACACTGCGTCGCCGAAGGACACCCCACGCCCCGCCTGCAATGGCAACTTCAGATCCCAGGTGGCACCGTAGTGCTAGCCCCGCTGGTCCTGAGCCTAGAGGACGGCGGGGACGGGGCGGAGGACGGGGAGGAGGAAGGAGATGGGGACGGGCCAACGCAGACAGAGGCCCCAACCCCGACTCCAGCACACGCCTGGCCAGCTCCCCCAGCCACCCCGCGCTTCTTGGCCCTCACCAATGGCTCACTGTTGGTGCCCTTCCTGAGTGCCAAGGAGGCAGGCGTCTACACCTGCCGTGCCCACAACGAGCTGGGTGCCAACTCCACGTCGGTACGCGTGGCAGTGGCAGCTGCCGGCCCCCCAAAGCACGCTCCTGGAGCAGGGGCAGACCCTGATGGGCAGGCTCCAACCTCTGAGCGTAAGTCCACAGCCAAAACCCGGGGCAACAGCGTCCTAACGTCCAAGCCCGAAGGCAAAATCAAAGGCCAAGGTGGGGGCCGGGTTAGCGTCCTCGGGGATTCAGAGATGGGGCCGGAGCAAGAGGAGGTGGAGGAGGAGGCAGATGAGGGTGAAGAGGCGGAAGACCAGGTCCCCGCTGACCCGATGGAGGAGCAGCGCTGTGGCCATGGGGACCCCTCGCGGTACGTGTCCAACCACGCCTTCAACCAGAGCACCGAGCTCAAGCCTCACGTTTTCGAGCTGGGCGTCATCGCGCTGGACGTGGCGGAGCGGGAGGCGCGGGTGCAGCTGACGCCCCTGGCAGCTCGCTGGGGCCCGGGGCCCGGGGGCTCTGCGGGAGGTGGGCGACCGGGGCGGCGACCACTGCGCCTGCTCTATCTGTGCCCGGCGGGGGGCGGCGCAGCGGTGCAGTGGTCGCGTGTCGAGGAGGGCGTCAACGCCTACTGGTTCCGTGGCCTGCGGCCAGGCACCAACTACTCCGTGTGCCTGGCGCTGGCAGGCGAGGCCTGCCACGTACAGGTGGTGTTCGCCACTAAGAAAGAGCTGCCCTCGCTGCTGGTGATCGTGGCGGTGAGCGTGTTCCTCCTGGTGCTGGCCACCGTGCCCCTGCTGGGCGCCGCCTGCTGCCATCTGCTGGCCAAACACCCGGGCAAGCCCTACCGCCTTATCCTGAGGCCGCAGGCCCCCGACCCCATGGAGAAGCGCATCGCTGCCGACTTCGACCCGCGCGCCTCCTACCTCGAGTCCGAGAAAAGCTACCCGGCGGGTGGCGAGGCGGGCGGCGAGGACCCAGAGGAGGCCCCCGGGGAGGGCCTCGACGAAGACGCGGAGCAGGGGGACCCCAGTGGGGACCTGCAGAGAGAGGAGAGCCTGGCGGCTTGCTCGCTGGTGGAATCCCAGTCAAAGGCCAACCAAGAGGAGTTCGAGGCGGGCTCCGAGTACAGTGACCGGCTGCCCCTGGGTGCCGAAGCGGTCGACATCGCCCAGGAGATTAACGGCAACTACAGGCAGACGGCGGGCTGAACCCCCAGCCTACCTGGCAGCCCATCCCCGCCCCCGACCTCGGGTATCTGGGAGCAGAGGCTTAGGGCTGTTAGGATTTATGCCCCAACCCCACCTTCACTTACTCCAACCCCTTACCCTGACTACTGGGGGCATCCAGCGGGGAGTGGGACGATTTCACCAGTCCCACCCACGACGGTCGTTGTCCCTGTGGGCTGAATTCCCCTCCATGCAAGCACAGTTCCCCCGCTCCTCCCTCCCTGTATGAAACACCATCCGCTGACTGTGAGGCGAACTCCAAGCCTCTCCATTCCCACTCCAATTATCCGCGCAATCCCACCCCGGAGCCCACGCCACTGTGGGCTCGGAAGCCGAAGGAAATGAAAGACGTTGGAAGCATCTGATGGTCATGCTGTGGCTCGCGGTCAGCCAGAGACTCCCAGCAGACTTCCCTGGCGTGGAGCGCTATGGGGTCCCGCCTCAACCCCCTACTCTGCCCTTTCCGGGGCTGCGCATCCCAGAAACCAGGATTCGGCGGCAATCCCCAGTTTCTAGTTTCAAAGCCCCCTCCTGACTGGGAACCAAAAGCGTCTGTACTTTCATCGCTTCTCCGCTTCGGACTGGTTGGAGCCGGGCCGGGTGCCTGGGGCGCATTTCAGCGCTGCACTCGATTTACTTATTTTCGTTGTGTTCCAAGACAGAGACTCTCCGGGTCTGGTGCTAACACTCCCTTCTTTGCCTCTGGGGAAAACTGGTTGTGTGTGTGTGTGTGTGTGTGTGTGTGTGTGTGTGCGCGCGCGAGCGCGCGCGCGCCTGTGTGTCTTGGGGTGGGGGGAATCCGTCTTCTTTCGCCCTCTCCCCTAACTTAAAGTGCCGGAGAACCTCGCACCCCTTTTCCTCGGAGGGTGAGGCCTTGGTCCCGGGACAATTTCGTTGTGGGGGACTTGGGGTTTCCGGAGACACGACAGCTCCGCTTCCGCTGCTGCTCGAGGCCTGGACCTCAGTTGGAGAAGGGCCGGGGAGGCCCAGGAGGCCTGTTCTGGCCTCTTGGATCAGGTCCCCCGTGAGGCGCTAGTGCCCGGGTTCGCAAAAAGCCTGCGCCTGACTGTGCGGCGGGGTCCGGATGGGGAAAAGCCACGGGTGCTCGCGCCTCCCCGCCCTGCCCCTCCTTCTGCGAGAACAGTGTTTGCCCGGCTGTAGTCCTAGACGAGCGTGCTCTGTAGGAGAAAAGTCTGTGTCCCTTAAAAGTGTGTCAAGTGTAGTGTTGGGAGGCGGGCGGGCGGGAGGGCGGGGAGAGGGGACGCGGCGCGGCGATTCGGGCGGTGGTCTTTTTTCGTTTTTCTTGCAGAAAAGCCTAGGGGTTGGGGTGGGGGGGTTGGGGGCCTCGGGGACCAGACCTGTCGGTGAAGCGCAGCACAAGTGTGGCCTCGGGCGGAATAGCCCCCTGAAGCCCACGCCCTTTTCTAAAGGCGTCTGTATGATGTGAACAGTCAATAAAACAATCGATTTGGACTGGGCTTGGTGACTCTTTGTTGGGGGGGGCAGAGGGAGGGGATGCAAGAGGAAATCGCAGAAGGAAGGAACCGCTGGGATCCTCCCTTTGAGGTCCTTTGTGTGGTTTTTTGCTTGACTGCTTCGTCGTTTTTTCCAGGTGTTTACATCCCAGTGCCTGCTCTTGGCGCCTCCAACTCTGGGATGGAGTGGGGAGACCAAGTGGGATGGGGGAGGCTGCAAGTGAGTGGGGAAGGTTAGCAGGGAGGGAGGGGTGGTTTTCTGCAGACTGAACTCTTGGGGAGATCTGGAATGTGTGTGTGAGTGTGAGAGCATGCACAGTCCTCCCTGGTTTGACCCTGTCACCATGATGGGCTGTGGCTCTCTGTGTGAGGACTGCCTAGCTTGTGTCTCAGCCCCGGCTTGGGATCTATGAGGAGGTAGAGGGGCAAGACTCCAGCACAAAAGATGGCACAAGTCACGCGAAGGACAGAGCAGGCAGATGATGGAGAGCAGCCAAGGGGGAAAACTGCAAAGAACAAGCTGGCACTTTAGCCCAGGAGTCCTGTGTGTGTGTGTGTGTGTGTTGGTGGTGGCAATGATGATGTTCAGTGGAGTGATGCATGGGCACCAGGTAGGGTATGTGATGTTGGTGTGGGCTGAGGTACCTACCTACCCTCAGGACTGGAAGCACACTGATTTTAGTCCTAGAAACGGGGCTCCTTGGGTGGGAAACAGGAGAGATAGAGGGATGAAAAGTGATGCTCCTGTCCAGCTTACAGTGCTGGGATTGGGCTGGTGTGTTTCAGCTGAATCTCCTCCCACCTCCCTGGGCAGGGGTCATGAGGTAGGGAACAACCAGGAAGGGGGATGGAAGAGGAAAGGAATAGAAAAGAGTGGGGCTGGTGAAGAGTCCATCCCTATGCTCCCTACTTCTGCTTCCAGTCTATCTCATCCCTTACCCTCTCTGTGGGTATCGCATCTTCCTAACTGGATCAGACAGGTCTGGAGACCAGGCCCAGGTCCAGACACCCAGCATTGTGTCCCAGCTGGGACACTTTCCGGGGCCAGAGCCCAGTTTCCCTTCCCAGGCCAGCAAAGCTGTCTCTGAGAAAGATTCCCCTCCGAGGGCCACAGCTCCAAGCCCTGCCACTGTAGCCCACATCACTGCCGGGGACAGAGCTCAGAAGTATAATCGTTTAGGAAGAGGGCTGCTTTGTTCTACCTGCAAATGCTGCTTTTGAGCAGGGGGCAGGGACTAGCCCAGTTTCTATGATTGGTTGATGAATCCAACAACACAGTTGCATTTGGACACAGGCCCAGCTGGTGAGTGCTTATCGATGTCAATCTCACAAAATCTTCTCTTCGTGGGAGGGCAGGGTCAGAGGGCAAAGGGCTCCTTCCTGTCCCCTCTGTTCTAAGAATTGAGACCCCTCCTGGAGACCTCCTAAGATCCTGCGTGCCCCTAAGAGATTGTGCAGAATTGCTGAGAGTTCTGCCCTTCTTAGTCCCAGGCGAAGCTTCCTAACGAACACACACTGCTCAGGTGGGCATCATGCCCTCTGGGTGGGGCCAGGCCCAAAGACTTGGCCCACAGGAAAGGAATGAGTGGGTGCTGAAGGGTGCTGTGACACTCTGTCCACCGCTCATTGAGACACCAGTCTCTCAGGAACTCCGAACTTTCTGTCCAAATATTTAGCCCATGTGTAGAATGGTCCCCAGCCTCCAGCCTTCCTTCCTGTCTCTTTTTATATTTTATTCTTTCATTTTCTTCCCCTCTCTCCTCTGTTTTATCCCAGGATGGGAAGGGGCCCTGAAGACTTACTAATTCAACTACCCCCTCTGAGATGCGATTCTTTTCTACACTGTCTCTGACGGTTGTTGTGCAACCTCAGTCTATAGGGGAATTCACTGTTCACTCCTTCTCGCTGAGGAATCGGTTGTTGAGCAGTTTAAAATGTCTGTCCTCTGCACTTCCAGCTGCCAGGCCTGACACTGCCTTGACACGTGTTCTGTGAGCACCGACAGAGGTGTGGAGGTGAGAGCCCTGCCTCCATCGCTCGCTTCAGGGCTCCACATCTTCTCATGCCTCTGCTGTATGCTTTGGGTGCTGTGCTAGCTAGCCAGCTCCAGTGCATTTTGTCATAAAGCTTGTTTGGGTGGCAGTGGTGTGTAATGGGTTGAAGAGACAGACACAGAGAGAGTCTAAGTGTGTATAAGGGGACCTGGAAAATGGTCAGAGAATGCAGGATGACAGCAGTAGCCTTGGAACTCGGAGCAATTTATTAGGAGGAGTAATTCTTTGAGCTACAGAAACCAGATGCCCAGGATGTGGCCTTGAATCAGATCGGAAAACTGTCTGCAGAAAGGTGATTTGAAAGGAGTGCCCCCCTCCCCACCACCCAGTGTCTCCTAAAGATCAGCTGGAATGAGAACCATCTTGAAGATCATTAGAGAAAGTCCATTAATACAAAAGGACAAAAGGAGGCAGGGCTTCTCTGAGGAAGCAGCAGCTGGTGCAGGGTCCTTGGCTTCCTGATCTCCTGTCTGGAATGCAAACCCCACTACCCCCATGACACCTGAATAACACCCACAACTAAAGCTAACATCTCTGAAGATTACCTGAGTCAGTAATTGTTTGAATTACTCTTCCCTAGTGGTGATGCTAACCTTGGATTTCCTTCTGGGGTATCAGGGTGATGCATTTTGGTATATAAAGGAAAGGGAATGGCATCTCGCTATGGATGTCTTGCCCCAGAGTTTTGTTTTTTTTTTTTTTAAACATAAGTTCTCCAAACTCTACTTTCTTTTTTGAGGATTTTTTCTGAAGGAGTATTTTTTTCTTATTGCTCTTTTTATATAACTGTCAGGTCTTAGTCATGGCAAGTGGCTTAGTTGCTCCATGGCACACGGGATCTTAGTTCCTGCCCAGGAATCAAACCCACATCCCCTGCATTGCAGGGCACTTCACAGGGAAAGAGGGACCTTCTGTCCACACAAAAGAAGGCATCATCTATAAAGAAAGAACCATGACTGCAAGAGGATGAGCAAAAGAAACTGAAGGACCTTGTCCTTTTAGGGATTAGAGGTGTTCCCTGCTGAAAAGTCAAGCTCAGATACTAGGATATAAGAAAAGCCCCAGGTAGAGGCCATAAAGTGCCAAGTTTGACCTAACAAATACCTTTACCTTGTAAATCTCCAACATAAAGATAATGACAAGAGCAATTCTGGAAAATTGAGGATGGAGCAACCAGAGCCACTTCAGTTGTAATGTGTCAATTAATTGATTGCATTTGCAACACACCCACCCACACATATGTGCTCAATGACAAGCTTTTGCCTTAGGACTCAATAGAGAATAACATTACATTGAAAATGAAAGATCTGCTGTGACTGGCATACAAGACAGATTGAATTATAAGATGTCTTACAATATTAGCATTTATTTCAAAATATGGCCAGTGTTCCTAATGAGACTTGATATGGATTAAAAAAAAAAAAAAGCCATCCAAAGACCCCATGATGGGTGAACTTGTTGGTTTAAATTTATTGGAAAGATTTTGTATCATCTGTTGGTTGAATAGCAATTTAGGTAATTTGAAGATGGTATGATTTTTTAAATTGTGGTAATTGCATATGCTTTGTCTGGACATGTGAATGTAAGTTCAATAATTAAGTTCAAATCCACATGGAATAAGGAGAATAAAAGTGTTTATATTTTTATCAACTGTTTGCTGCTTAAACATTCCCCCTTGTGTATTAGGAGTTAATTTGGTTTTGGCAAATTAGACGCATTTTCTCTCAGCAACACTCTAGCAAACCGGTCCTTAAATTGAGTCTAAAAGCCATTCAAGGCATCCAACCATTTGTGAGAAAAACTGTCACAATCATAGAGATCAGAGAGAAACTTCATAAGAATTGATCAGTGTTGAAATGGAGAAAAGAATGAGAATGGAGAATTAATTACCAATGCTTTGTAATAAAAGTGGACTATCACTTATTAAAACTGGCTTAAAATGCTACTGGTCACCAAACATTAATAAAAATATTAATAATACCAATTCTAGCTAAGAGTTAGTGACTACCATATTTAAGGCACATGTTATAGAAATTGTAAGCATTACTTTATTAATCCTTACAATAATCCTGTGGGATAATATCATTTCCATTTACAGGCAGAGACCAAAGCACAGAGAGGGTTAGTCATTTGCTGAAGGTCACACAGCTGTTGCAGAGTTGAGTGAGGTTTGTCCTTTGGTTATCTGACTCCAACATCAGAACTCTAAGACACCAAGCCAAACCTCCTCCCGATACCTATATAAATCAGTTTAAGCAAAAGGTAATGTATTTTACATAGTGTTGCCAAATTTGTTTCTAATTATGGAATTTCTCTAGAAAAAGGATTTTCTCTTGCTGTCTCTCTTATTTCTCAAACTAGCATCGCCCCCCCACCCCCACCACCCGCCACAATTATAAAGGATCAGCATGATTTAATACATATGGTTATAGGCACTTTGGGACAAATCTTTGACAATATTCTAAAGGTAAAGATACAAAGACCTTATGATACAGCAATTTCACTCTCAGGCAAATACCCAATAGAAATGAATGCTTATGTCCATCAAAGGACAAACAAGTCTTTTGGTAGACAAAAGCACAAGGATGTTCATACTGGCTTTATTTGTAACAGCCCCAAATTAGAAATAACCCAAATGTTCACCAAGGGTACACTGGGGGTGGTGCTGGGACTGTGGTTTACTCATACAATGGAATGCCACACAACCACGAAAAAGAACAAAGCTACAATTACACACAACAGCATGGATGTCATAAGGTTGAGTGAAAGAATATGTAATGTGTGATTTCGTTCACATGAAGTTCAAACATGGGTCAAACTAATTTTTGGTGAAAGAAGTCAGAACAGTGTTGAAAGGCACTAGCTAGGAGTGAGAGCGATCAAAGGAGTATTCTGAATTGTGAGAAAGGGTTTCATATCCGGATCTGGGTGGTGGTTTTCTTTTTCTTTATTTTGGCCACTCTGTGAGGCTTGTGGGATCTTAGTTCCCTGACCATGGATCAAACCTGGGCCCTCAGCAATAAGACCCTGGAGTCCTAATCACTGGACTGTTAGGGAATTCCCCCGGTGGTGGTTTCATACCTGGAGATAGGTGGTAGTTTCATGGGTCTGCGCATATGTCAAAATTCATCAAGCTATAAACTTGAAATTTGTGCATTTTATTGTATTTGTCATAATCTGATTTTTAACGAAGCAACAAAATAATATGCATTCATTATACTAGACCTGCCCTGAGCAATGCAGCAGCCACTAGCCACATGTGGTTATTCAGATTTAATTTTAATTAATTAACATGAAATGACAATTTCAGTCCTCCATCGAATTTCACAGCTCCTAAGCACATTTCAAGTGCCCAAGAGCCACACATGGCTAGTGATATCTGTATATCGGGTAGCAGAGAGATAGAACATTTCCATCCTCGTGAAAAGTTCTGTTGGTAGCATTTCAACAGAAAATTGAAAAATGCTGAAATGTATAGAAGCTTCCCTGGTGATCCAGTGGTTAAGAATCAGGGGATGCAGTTCAGGGGATGCAGGTTTGATCCCTAGTTGGAGAACTAAGATCCCACATACCCCAGGGCAGCCAAGCCCCTGCGCCACAGCTATTGAGCCCACGCGCCTCACCAAAGGGAAAGATCCCATGTGCTGCAGCGGAGACCCGAGTCAGCCAAATAAATAAATATTTTTAAAAAGTATAGAGAAAAATAACCGTATTCATAGTACCGCATCCAACAAAAACCATAGTTAACGTTTTTTATTCCTTCCAGGCTTGCTCTAAAAGAAGTTTTTATGAAACTTTTTGAAATTACATGAGTAATTCAAACTTTTGAAATTACGTGAATGCATTCTCATCCTAAAATAGTTAAATGCTGATTAACTGAAATTCCCCTTGACCACTAGCTGCAATCCCAGCGTTCTCTCCAGTGATAACCACTCTTACTGGGGTAGCGTGTAGCTTTTCACACCCTTTTTGCATGCTCTTGTAAACATGTATGTATCTGTATGGGCGCTAGTGGTAAAGAACCCGCCTGCCAATGCAGGAGACATGAGACTCAGGTTCCATCTCGGGTTGGGAAGATCCCCTGGAGGAAGGCATGGCAACCCACTCCAGTATTCTTGCCTGAAGAACCCCATGGACAGAGGAGCCTGGTGGGCTGTAGGCCACGGAGTCGCAAAGAGTCAGACACAGCTGAAGCAACCTAGTGAGCACACATGCTAGTATCTGTATGGAAATAGAAGCAGTGTCATTAACACCACCCCAGCTCATGGAGCTTCCATCTGGTTCAGTTCAGTCTCTCCCAGTGCATGTAAAGGGTGTTATCTCCACCACCCACACCCCACCAGGGGTCAAGGGCTCCACTCCCCTTCATCTTGAGCTACTGTGATCCTGAGGTTTCGTAAGAACAAATGTCAAGAGGGCAAGTCAGACAGGGGCCCAAGCATGGTCTCAGTCCAGAGGTGCTTCTCCTATTGGGTGCCCCCAGGACAAAAAGCTGACCATAAATCAGGCAGAGTGTTGCTCCATACTGACTGTATGGAGAGCTAGCCTGTGGCCCAGGACCAGCCTGATTGATGGTGGTGCTTGCTAGGGTAAAGCCTGGGAGGTCTGCCAGCAGGACTCTGCTCCCACTGGGGAGCCTCACACAAAGGTCTTTTGCTACTCTCAGCCATGACGGAGCATGGAACTCTTTTGTGAGGCTGCCCAGGATCGGATCGCATTAGTACCAACATAATTTTCTCTCGGAGCAGCACTGCAAGAACTGTGGCACAGGCTCCCTCTGACTCAGACCAATGCAACTCTCGGTGTTTACCTTTTGAGTTCTGTTCTTAATTCATTAAATTTTAAATTTTCTTGATTTTAATATATGCATCTATAGCTATTATAGTCTCCCTAAGTGACACTTTAACAACATCTCCCAAGTTTTGATAGAGAGTGTTTGCATTGTCACTTAGTTTTAAATATTTTATTTCCATGAGATTTGTTCTTTGACTAGTGAATTATTTAGACACATACTTTTAAATTTCCAAATGTATGCGTTTTCCCCTGCCACTTTTGTGTTTGATACTAATAGTTGTATTCAAAGAATAAGGACTGTACAATGTTGGTTATTTGATTATTAAAACTTACTCTGAGGAATAGTATGCAATAAATTCAGGTAAATGTTTATATATATTTAAAAGTATGTTTATTATTGAATTGTTGGGTTCATGTTTATATGATATGTTCATTAGCTCAATTTGTTAGTTTTATTATTTACATCTTCTATTTCCTCACCAATTTTTTGGTCTGCCTGCTCTATTAATTTCTGAGAAAGATGTATTAAAATCTCATTCTACGATTGTGGATTTATCCATTTTTCCTTGTATTTTGCTTATTTTGCATTGTGTATTTTGAGGCAATGTCATAAGATTCATGATTTAGATAGATTTTTATCAAAGTATAACATACATACAGAAAAATATTTTCACAAACAGAAATCATGTATACCATCATTCACATCAACAAAAAGAAAATTATCAGCATCCACGCCTCCCCGTACTCTCTTCCAGTCACTCACCTGCCCCCACTATCCTAACTTGTAACATCAGAGACTAGTTCTGCCTCTATGTACAGTATGTCTCTGAGAGTGATTCATCCATGTCATTGCATATAGTTCATTCATTCTCACTGTTGTAGAGTGTTCCAGCATGCATATATACCACAGTTCATTTATTCATGCTACTGCTGATGGACTTTTATACTGTTTCCAGCATTGAACTATTAGAAATAATCCTGTTTTATACATTCCTGCATATGTCTTTGGGGAATTGGTACATTTTTGTAGGAGCAGAGTTGCAAGACAATACAGTGTGCATACACAGCGTTGGTAGATGCCTCCAAACCGGTTTTCAATATGCACCAATTCACACTTGTACCAGCAATGAGTCCTCATCAGCACTCAGCACTGTCTGCTTTGGTTTTGGACATTAGGTATGTAGCAGATCGCACTGTGGTTACAATTGGCATTTTGCTCATAAGATGAACATTGCTCTTTACTGTCCATCTGGATATATATATGTGTGTATTTGGCCTCACTGAGTCTTAGCTGCAGCACATAAACTCTTAGTGGCACATACAGGATCTAATAATACTCTGACCATGGACAGAAGCGGAGTCCCTGCACTGGGAGCATGGAGTTTTGGCCACTGGACCACAGGGACGTCCTGGGTATCCTCTTAAGTAAAATATCTTTTACTCATTCTTCTGTTGGGTTGTCCAGCCTTTTCTTTCTGATTCCTAGAGTTTTTAACATATTCTGAGTAGGACTCCTCTGTATTTAAAATGTCCTCTCCCTGTTGATGTCTTATATTTCTACTCTTTGTGTGTGTGGGGGTGTGGATGGGTGGGTGGCAGGGTGGATGGGTGTGTCTGTGTTTTAATGAAAAGTTGTTCTTAATTTTCGTTGTTCCTATTTAATTGCTAAGTCGTGTCTAACTCTGTTGCGACCCCATGTACTGTAGCCTGTCAGGCTCCTCTGTCCATGGGGTTTCCCGGGCAAGAATACTGGAGTGGGTTGCCATTTTACCATTTCTTTCTCCAGGCGATCTGCCCAACCCAGGGACTGAACCCATGTGGCAGGCGAATTCTTTACCAATTCTTAATTTTCATGCATTCCAGTTTATTGATTTTTTTTCTGTATGGTTAGAACTTTTTTGGACCATGTTTAAGAAATCTTTGCCTATCCCAAGGTAAAATATTCTCTTATGTTTTCTTCTAAAGGATTTTTTTTTTTTTTTTTTTGCCTTTTACATTTAGATCTACAAGCCATCTGGAAGTTATTTTTGTGTATGGAGTAAGGTGAGGTCAAGATTCATGCTTTTCTAGGTGAATAAACAGGTGATCGCACATCTTTTATTGAAAAGATGTTCTTCCCCCACCCCAGCCCCCAGTTTAAGGCTTTTTTGGCACCTTTATCATTGGTTAGGAGACCATGTATGTGTGTATTTTTTTTTCCTGGGCTCTCTGATCCTACTTTGGTCATCATATCTCTTTTTGTGTCTCTTTTCTATGTCCTTCTTCTACTTTTAAGGATCTTTGTGATCATGCTGAGTCCACCTAGATAATCCAGGATAATCTCCTCATTTTAAATCAGCTGATTAACTATTTTAATTCCATGTGCAACCTTAATTCCCCTTTGCCACCGAACCTGAAATACTCAGAGGCTCTAGGGATTAGGGTATGTACATCTTTGTTGTCATTCAGTCGCTAAGTCATGTCCAACTCTTTGCAACCCCATGAACTGCAGCACACCAAGCTTACCTATCCCTTGCCATCTCCCAGAGTTTGCTCAAACTCATGCCTTTCCCAGCTTCAGGGTCTTTTCCAGTGGGTCAGCTCTTTGCATCAGGTGGCCAAAGTATTGGAGCTTCTGCTTCAGCATCTGTCCTTCTGATGAATGTATCTATGGAGGTCCATTATTCTTCCTACTGGAATGAGTGATTCAGTTTTTCTGCATCCTCACAAACATTTGGTGTTTCACTATTTTTTATTTTAGTCATTCTGGTATGTGTGTGGTGATACCTCATTGTGTGGTTTTAGTTTGCATTTCCCTACTGGAGAATGGTGCTGAATACGTCTGCCTGTGTTTATGTGCCGTTTAAGCATCCTTCTCAGCGAAATGTCTGTTCATGTCTCTTGCCGACTTCCTAATTAGATTGTTTGGAATTTTTTGCTATGGAATTTTCAAAGTTCTTTTATATTCCAAATACTGCTCCTCTGTTGGATATGTGGTTTGCAAGTATTTTCTCCCACAGTGTAGTTTCTCTTATTGTTTGCTTAAGAATTTTTCATATAGCAAATATTTTTTTAATTTGGATGAGGTCAAATTTAGCAACCTTTCCTTTTATGAATTATGATTTTGCTGTCATGTTGAAGAACTCTGCCAAACCCTAGATCCTGATGATTTTCTTTTATATTTTTCCCCAAAGTTTTACAGTTATAGGTTTTCTATTTACATCTATGATCTGTTTTAAGTTAATTTTTGTATGAAGTGTGAGATTTAGGCAGAGGACTCATTGCCTGTGAATTTCTCCAACACCATCAGTTTAAAAAGGTATCCTTCCTCCCGCAAACTGCTTTTGCATATTTGTTAAAATTCAGTTGGGTGTATTGGAATGGGTCTACTTCTGGGTTCTCTATTGTCGTCTATTGATCTATATATCTATCCCTCCACATACTAATACTATAATGCACGGATTATTGACTGAATATCATGTAGAATGATTCCTTCCATTTTACTTTTCCTTGTCACAATTGTTTTAGTTATTCTAGGAGCTGTTCCTTTCCATGAAATTTTTAGAATAGGCTTGTCTATGTTATTAAAGAAAAAAAACCTCACTGGGATTTTTATAGGAATTGTATTAAACTTACGGACATCGTTACCATATCAAGTCTTTGCATCCATAAACATGATGCGTCTCTCCGTTTGTGTAGGTTATGTTTGATTTCTCTCATGAGCATTTTGTAATTTTAAGCATGGGGATTCTGTACGTAGGTTAATAAATGTATACAGAAGTATTTCATTTTCTTTTGTGTTTCTGTTAAAGGTGCTGTGTTGTTAATTTTGGCTTGCACATGTTCATTATCAGGATATAAAAATGTGATGGGGTTTTGCTGGTGGCTCAGTGACAAAGAATCAACCTGCCAAGGCAGGAGACACGAATTTGACCCCTGGTCTGGGACAATCCCACATGCCGAGGGGCAAATAAGTCCATACACCACAACAACTGAAGCCCGTGTACCCCAGAGCCCGCGCTCCACAGCAAGAGAAGCCACCGAAATGAGAAGCCGGAGCACTACAGCTGGAGAGTGGTCTCCACTTGCACAGCCAGAGAAAACCCGTGTGTGGCAATGAAGACCCAGCACAACCAAAAATAAATTAATTACTTAAATTATTTTTTTAAATGTGATGATTTGTGTACATCAGCCTTATACTCTGCAACCTTATTGAACTCACTTATTCTAAGACCATTTTTTTAGATTCCTTGGAATTTAATAGGCAGATATTTTAATGTTATTTTTATAGCCAACTCTTCTATTTATTTATCTGCATGATCAAGTCCTCATTATTGCTCCTAATGTTGTTTATTTACATCTCTTCTTTTTACTTGATTTCCAAGTTGTGGACTTTTAGAAAGAGCAAATGGCTTTTGTTTTTGTTAATCAACTTTATTATTTTTTTGGTTTAGTTCGTTAATTTCTGACTTTAATCTTTATCAATTTTTCTACTTTCCTTGGGCTTATTTTTCTGAAAAATTTTTGCTTTTGAGTAAATTCCTTGAAGGTTATAGATTCTCTGAATATTATTTTAGATAAATCCCACACGTTTTCTATGTTATGCTTTTGTTCTTATAAAAAGTTTGTGTTTCATTATGGGATTATCAAAAAACTTCTGGAGATAGATAGTTGTGATAGTTGCATGAAAGTATGAAGGAACTTAATGTCACTGAGTTGTACACTTTAAAATGGTTGAAATTTTAGGTTGTGTATATATTTGACCACAGTAAAAAAAAAGGTTGTAATTGCAGTTTGAATTTCCTCTTTAACTTGAGAGTTTTCCTAAGTGTATTTTAAATTTCTCAATTTTTGTTTTGTGGTTGTTGTTGCTGTTGTTTCTTTTGGCTATTCTTTTTTATTTTTTTAAACCCTAATTTTATTATATGTGGTTTGTGAAGGTATCATGTATGCTTTGCTATTTGAACTTTATTGGTTTCTTTTGTGGCCTAAGAAAGTTTAATTTTGGAAGAACACTTACTGTGTTCTTGAAGAAAATAGGTACTTTCCAATTATTGGGTAAAATATTTTAGGAAATTTTACCATCTAGCTACTTAATTATTATCAGACCATCTATATCCTTACTTATTTGCAATCTGATCTCACCTGCTGAAAGATGTGTTAAAAATCTCCCACTTTAAAAAAAAAATCTCCCACTTTGTAGATTTTTCTCATTATACTTCTGTCAAAGCTGTGTTAGTAGACGCATACATGTTTATGCCCATTGTATCTCCCTGATGGACTATACCATCTATTAATATGAAATAGTCTCCCTTTTTAATGTGTGTTGCTTTGAATTTTATTTTTTTCTGATGTTAATATTGCAACTCCTACTTAAAGTGCACACCTAGGACTTCTCTGGTGGCCCAGTGGATAAGAATCCTTCTGCAAATGGGGATATGGGTTTAATCTCTGGTCTGGGAAGATTCCTCATGCTTCAGGGCAGCTACAACTCACAAGGCACAACTACTGAAGCCTGAGTGCCTAGAGCCTGTGCAGTACAACAAGAGAAGCCACTGCGATGGGAAGCCTGCCCACTGCAACCAGAGAACAGTTCCCAAAGCCACAAGCTGGGAAAGCCCGTGTGCAGCAATGAAGAGGCAGAGCAGCCAAAAATAAATAAATAATTGTAATAAAAAATAGTCAAAATGTATACACCTAATGTATGCTTTTCTATTATTAAAATTAATTTTCAATGAAATAACTCTCTAGGGCTTATAATGAAAAATAGTCCTGATTTCAATTCTCTAAGGCAAAACTTTCCATTTTTTCAGCTACTTCTTCCAATATTTCCCACTGTATTAAAAAAATGCTTTTGTGTTATTTCTTTCAATTCTGTGTATTACCTACTGACTTTCTATGAAAGTTGAAGAATTAGCACTCTCACATACCCTCTCCCAACCTCCTCTGTCTTCTGATATGATTAAATTATCATTTTTGCTAAAATGATGTTCAGTGTTTACATTATGATAATTACCCAGACATTATTCACAGCTGGTTCCTGTAACTAATTATGCTTCTATTTCTTTTCTTGTAGAACCTTTTGTTCTCTCTGGAACTGATAATTACCTTGGTTGTTTTTCTTTTTCCTTTGTTTGTTTCCATTACTCTGCCGATGAAGGAGACGCAGAAGAGCTCGGATTTTATCCCTGGGTCAGGAAGATCCCCTGGAGGAGGATATAGCACCCCACTCCAATATTCTTGCCTGGAAGATTCCATGGACAGAGGAGCCTGGCAGGCTACAGTCCAAGGGGTCGCAGAGTCAGACACGTCTTACAACTGAGCGCACCCTAAAACTTACTGCAGAAACATACATTTTCTCTCAGTCTACCCTTAAAAGTGAGTTACTTGGTCAGTTTCTTCTGTTTTCTTGGAGATATTCCCCTGAAGCCCTCCTTCCTTCTGCTCCCATCCAGGCCAGGCTGCTTGCTCACTAGGCCTGCTGCACAGTTGCCATCCAGGGACTTCCCTGTACCATCACCCTCAAGTTTGCCCTGTCTGATGTTGGACCTCCCCTTTCCTGGGTCTTTTTATTCTTGGTATATTCTCTCTTTTTGATGGAGCACCTTCTCTAGAGAAGCAGGAGAGGATCCTGGTTTCATGGGTCTTAAGATATATAATTATACAAGATTAAATATGACAGAAAATACTGGGTGTGAGAAAAGAAATTACAATTTGCATTTTTTGAAAATGGTAACAAATACCACAGACAACACAAAATCCAGGAAATTAGTCCAACATTGAACTGTGATATACCTCTGTAACAGTTTTCCTCCTGCTATTTTAGTTGTGCTTCTAATGCCTTCTGTATTAGTTGAGGTTCAATCAGAAACCAATCTCACTAGTAGGAAAATTTTCTGTCTCTCCATCTATCGTCTATTCATTTACCCATCTATGTATCTTTTAACTATTTATCCAGACACCTGTCATCTATCTATCCATCTATGTGTCTTATCTCTATCTATCTATGGATCTGTTAGAGGGCTTTGACTCTGCATGTTGTGGGAGCTGGTTAAGCAGACTGTATAAGGCTGTTGCCTTTGCATCTTCAGCTGGAGCCTGATGTCTGTAGGACATGGAGGGTGGAAAGGAAGCTGGATGTAAACTTCCATCAGTTTATGGGGGATAGCATGGACAATCTGGCATCCCAGAGCATAAGCTGGGACCTGCAAGGACTGACTGGAAGTGTCTCCAACCTTGATGGTGTGGATGTCCTTGGGGGAGAAATGAAACTGATATTCTATCTCAAATAGCTAAAAACACAATTGACTCAGGAGTTGGAGACGCTGAAGAGGCTCTAGGGGAAGGGGGCACAGTTGCCTGCCCAGCTGCTGCCCCAGACCAAGGAGGTGAGCCAATTGGAAAGAAGCAGTACGTATGAGCTACAAAGTAGCCACTGCTTCTCTCCAGCTCTCTAAACATCCCTCCAAAGTGTCCCTTGTGGCCACCCCAAATGGAGACATACAAGAAAGGGAGTTCTGGAAAACAGTTCAGCCTGGCCAAGTCAGCTCCAAAGGCACCAGTGCTTCTTAGTGGTAATGATTTCGTAACATTTTATATTCTCCATTTAGAGAATAAAAAAGTAATACAGTCTTAATCGTATAGTCAAAGCTATGGTTTTTCCAGAAGCCATGTATGGACATGAGAGTTGGGCCATAAAGAAGGCTGAGTGCCAAAGAATTGATGTTTTCAAATTGTGGTGCTGGAGAAGACTCTTGAGAATCCCTTGGACTGCAAGTAGACCAAAGTGGTCAGTCCTAAAGGAAATCAACCCTGAATATTCATTGGAAGGGCTTTTGCTGAAGCTGAAGCTCCGATACTTTGGCCACCTGATGTGAAAAGCCAATTCATTGGAAAAGACCCTGATGCTGGGAAAGACTGAGGACAAGAGGAGAAGGGGACAATGAGGATGAGATGGTTGGATGGCATCACTGTCTCAATGGACATGAATTTCAGCAAACTCCAGAAGACAGTGGAGGACAGACGATCCTGATGTGCTGCAGTCCATGGGGTCACAAAGAGTCAGACTATGACTTAGCAACTAAACAATAACAACAGTCTGAACTGTAGCATGTTCAATCAAGATTTATTTCTAGTATTTCTAGTTGAGATTGATAAAACATGTGAGCTCACACAGTTGGACCTGCGATTTATAATACTACTATAGTTCTGTGTCCCACAGACATGGACTCTGAAAAATTCCATTTCGTGTGGTTCTCACTCAAAAAAAATATGTACCCTGACATTTAATCAATACTTTGGCTGGGTATGGAATTATAAGTTTGATATTATTTTCCCTTAGTATTTGGAAGTTATGGGTCTATTTTGCAATACTGAATATATTCCTGATAGGATTCACCATTGGCATTGACCTAACTTCAGTGGCATTGACCTAGCTTCAATGAGAACTGAACTCTTTCCTTACAATTATGTACATCTGATGATGGGAGAAATTTCCTACAGACTAGCTTTTGGTTCCATGCATCTCAAAACTTGTTTTTCCTCTTCTGCCCACCTAGGTAATTGCCAGATGCCACAGAATATATTATGATTCAGTATTTGGCCTTGCACCTTCCAGTCAGAGTGCCAGGTAAGTCAGTGCCAGGTAAGTCAGTGGGTGATGGAAGTATTCCCAAATGTGATTTTTCTTTATTAATTTTTATTGGAGCACAATTGCTTTACAATGTTGTGTTAGTTTCTGCTGTACAGCAAAATGAATCAGCTATACCTATACATACAACCCCTCTTTCTTTGATTTCCTTCCCATTTAGGTTACCACAGAGCACTGAGTTAAAGTTCTCTGTGCTTATACAGTAGATTATCTATTTTATGCATAGTGTCAATAATATATACATGTCAATACCAATCTCCCACCCCCAAACACCATTTTTACAATTAGATGTGAGTAATCACAACTGCTTAAGAAAGGGACTGAAAACCACATAAAAATACACAGGTCACTGTGAAAGGTTGCTGCTGCGAGCTGTGTGTTACGCCGGGATTCGTGACTTCCAGAAGAGAGGATTTTGATTCGGGATTAGAGACGAGGCTTGACTACTCGGAGATTTTTGTGTAGCAAAGTCTTATTAATGTATAATTTAGGGAAAGCTTCTGACATAGACGTCAGAAGGGGACAGAAAGAGAGCTCCCTCGCTAGTTTTTAGCAAGGTGCTTTACATCTGTTAGAAAGCTATTAATCAGACAAGAGAGACACCTCAAGATTGAGGGAATTTCACCAGATCTCTCTCCCACAGTATGTACTTTTGAGATAGGATGGCAACAGGTGTGTCATTCTCCAGCTAGAAAACAACTGACAGGAATCCTGGCTTGTTGAGCCATTATCAGCCCAAGGTTTGGGAAAAGAAAAAAAATTAGTCTTAGGTGGAACCATTTTGAAGAAAGGCAGATTCCGAAGCAAATACATAGTTTCATCAATATAGCTTAAGAAAAACATTTCCATAAGAAAAACGCATTGTTTAGCTCAAGGCAGAACCAAGTGTCCTCAACACAGAATTAAAGAAGCCTCTTTTAATTGTGTGTAGAGAAGCAATAACATGCCTGCCACTTGCAGTTTATTTCCTCCTGCTGCTTGGGGACCTCTGGCCTTCCTGCCTGTTACCCTGTCAACTGAACCCAAACTAAGTGTACCCCAGCTCAATACATCCTTAATCTGATCCCAGATATCCCTGCAGTCACTGCTAACACTGGCCAGCAGCATGTTCTGGACTTGTGACCACTTTGATGGATAGAATGCGGCAGAAGTAACTATGGTTTCTGAGACTGGGTCTTCAGAGGCCTTGAAGCTCCCTCTTTTGCCCCCCTTGGAACCACCCAATCATCATGCTGTGACAAAGTCCCAGCCAACCTCCTGCAGGAAGGGAAGCCTCATAGAAGACAGCCCAGGACCCCCGCCGAAGCCATTACCAACAGCCATGCATGGACTGCAAACATCCCGATTTCTTCAGCCTCAGTCGAGCTGTCCAAGGACATCAGCCACATCAGTGATCCCAGGCCAAGACCAGCAGAACTGCCCAGATGGCCAACCCACAAGATTGTGAGAAACATTCTTGTCTTTAACCACTATGTTTTGGAGCGGTTTGTCATGGAGCAATAGATAACCTAATACATGTTAATCACACCATCACATATAACTAGATTTTTAAAAATCCAGTTTGAATGCCCTTCTTTTCATTGATAATTGCTCATAATTTATTGTACTTAGTGATATATTCACGTATGCCTGCATGCTAAGTCACTTCAGTTGTGTTTGACTCTGTGACCCTGTGGACTGTAGACCACCAAACACCTCTGTCCATGGGATTCTCCAGGCAAGAATAATGGAATGGATTGCCGTACCCTCCTCCAGGGTATCTTCCTGACTCAGGGATCAAATCTGCATCTCTTACGTCTCCTGCTTTGGCAGGCAGGTTCTTTACCACTAGGGCCACCTGGGAAGACCAATATGTTCGTATCTGTTCCTAGCATCTTAACTTCGAGATTTCTCTCTACCACGCTTTTCTTTTCTTTCTTTTTTTTTCTGGCCCCGCTCCCCTTCCCATGCCTTGTCTTTTGTTAGTTTGGTCACGTTTTATTTTTTGTATTTTTCTTCTCATGGTTTAAAAGTTACAAATTCTATTTCCATTCTTCTGGCTTTTCTATCCATGAGACAGAAGAATATATGTGAACCTGTTTCTTCATTTTTCTTTGGCTAGCGGGTATGCTTTGGGGGTAACTAGGTTGAATTTTACCCATTGGAAAGGAAGCTACTGCTTGTGGTCTAGAAAAATATAAAATATAGAGTAAAGCAATCAAAATCACAACAGGATAGGAGCCCTGTGAGCCTCTCTGTGAGTGGGTGTGTGAGTGGATGGTTATTGGAAAATGGCAGGCGTGCAGCTCGTCAGCTCTGGTCTTGCACTTATCAGCCTCCCACCTGACACTTATTGAAAATGTCTGCAGATGGACCAAGCGTCCACAGTGGCCCCCTGCTTACCCTCTGCTTTACTTTGACCACACTTTAGGCAGGCTTCTCTTTGCACTCCCGGCCCCTGATTCCTGCTTTCCCCCAAGCCTGCGCAAGCACAGAAACATTGAGATCTGCCCCGCTCCCCCATCTGCCTCTCCTGGGAATCGCCATACCACAGCGGAACACTTTTCCTGCCAAACCTCACTGGTATTTCCCCTTGTGTTTCAGCTTTCCCTCCAAAGATTCTGCTCATTATCGCTTCTTGGCTCTCCTCTACCCTATAAACAAAAACCCCTTTTCTGTTTGATTTTAAGATGTTTGCAGATTTCTGAGATGAATGTTCTCCCTATTGCAATAGTTTTTCTAATTAGAGTCTCTATCTAAGTCTCTTACCTAAGTCTAGATTTGTGTTTATTTGATAAGACGTAATTATCATTTGCTGAACTAAAAACCTGGATAACATCAGAAACCTGGAAGGTAAACTCTCTACAGGGAATGGGACTAGCTCCTTATTTTTCTTTTCATGAACTTAGACTGCTCTTGAAACATTATCGGCATTGAGTAGGTGTTTCTTGAATGGATGAATGAACAGATGAACAGTTGCTGAACTGAGGAGATAGAGGAAGAGATTGGACACCTTGTGCCTTGTCCCTCTTTGCCCTAGAAGTTAAATTCTCCATGTTCAGATCTATAGCTACTAGAGATTCTGGAAATACATCTTCTACCTTGGAAATATGTGTAATCAAAGTGAGAAATTTTGATTTCTCACTGTAAAAGACAATGTAAAAAAGCTACTTTGTTTAGAAGCAGATCTCCTTACTCCTGCAGGAAGCAGTGACTGGGTGACAACGGTGGAATCACATGGTTAATGATGACAGTCTCACATGAAGCTAAAACAATAGCTGGAGATGCAAACATTTTTGCTACTTACTGAGTTCCCTGTCTCATTTGCCTTGCTTTCTCCACTTTTACCTTCTCTAACTTCATGCAGCTGGATGCATATGTTAACAGCAGCAGCTCAGCCCTCCCTAGTGACTGAGGCAGGAAGTTGGTCTGTTAGTCTCAGCGGCTCTTGACAAAGCCCAGTCAACTAAAATCTGTCAACCCTTCCCCCAAAGCTGTTGCTAAGGCGAGTCCCCACCCCCTGGCAGCTTTGTCAGGCCTTGTTTATCTTTTCATCACTCTTGACCGGCTCTGGACTATTTCTGGATCCCATATCTGAGATCTCCCAGACAAATCCCACATCTCTGCCAGCTCCCTGGTGTCTGAGATTCTGAGAGGTGTGGAAAAACATTGCCTAACTGAACCAGCATTCCACTGTGACAAAAAAGTAGATTTGTCCAAAGCAATTCGGGCACACATGAATGTCCCTAGTCACCAAACATCCCCAATCACTGGTTTTCCCCACGGTGAACTTTTGCCAGCACTTACCCATCTCTATGCATTTTTATGCCCTGATATTAATTTCAATGGATTTTTCTCTCCCCTTTACTTAAAAAAATCATTTAAATCCATTTTTAGTTGATTATCCCTTCCCTGAGCTGTTTCTAGAACAGCTGGAAACAACATAATTATTAATTGCAAGAGATATTCCCCCTCACCTGGTGTGGAGTCCCTGTGATCGCAGGCTGGGGCTTACCTTTCTCCTCTCGTTGGCCTCACTTGCAGCTAACCTGTAGTCTGGTGGCTTAGCCTCTTTCCAACCAGCTGACCTCTGCCTGGTACACCCAATCTGACAGAGTGTCTTCTTATTCCCCGTGGGAAGATGGGAGAGGAGCAACTGAAGGGAGCAGAAAGAGGCCTGCCCATGGGTAACTGATGACAAAGGTCAACTGGGGACTTCCTTGGTCGTCCAGTGGTTAAGACTCTGCCTTTCTCTTGCAGGGGTCACTGGTTTGATCCCTAGTTGGGGAACTAAGATCCCACATGCTACACTGAGCGGCCAAAAAACAAGTAAATAAATAAATCTTATTTTAAAAGGTGCAACTGATCTATTCATCCAATATGCTCCCTCTTCCACAAATATGGGCTGCATCCCTGTAGCTACATCTGCTCACTCTCCCTACTCACCTCCCCAGTGCAGAGCACTGAGGATACTATGTTAGTGAGACCCTCGCCTTGCTCACGTTGTATTGGTAGAACACTCCCCCACACCTCTCAGTCATGTGTAAGGCCCAGAAGCAGTTACACCAATTAGAGCATCACCTCCTACCTTTGCAGCTACACAGTTGACTAGCTGTGCATCAGTCTAGAAAAGTCATCCTGAAACCTCGCTCTAGTGTGGGGAGGGGACACACTCTTGCTTTGTTCCAAGAGATGTTCTTTTGAGGCCTCTGTAACGGAGGGGAGTACCTCCCTGGCCAAGCACAGCAGCCTGGCTGGGGAAGGCAGGATCTGTTCACAAGTCTGGGATGTGACAGTTACTTCTAAATCAATCAAGAGTTTTCATCTCCCCAAAGACACCAATGCTCAAATGAACATGGCGGCCACTGACTTAGACGGGGTACATCACATACGATAGTGCTGTTTTCTCGATTGCCTTGTGAAACTAAGTTACATTTCTTGATTCAGAGGTTGTGATGGAAATGTTCTTTGGGGAAACAAAAGGGGGAAATTTTATTTAACAGTTGTGTTGGCCCTTTGCGATTCCAACATGCACACATGGAACATGGGCTGTTCCAACATGCACACATTCAGTAACACATCTAGCAATGTGCTGAACACGGTAACCCAAACAGGTTCTCCCGAGGTCTGTCGTATTTTGAGCTGAAAGATGGGAGTTTTAAAATGTTTTCCTGATTTCTTTGAAGATCTTAGTGAAATCACAGATTATATGAAACAAAAGATCGTTATCTTGTCTAAATGCTAACCTTACTCATCTGTCGGCATATTGGCAAACAGTGCAAAAGTAAATGTTGAACAATTCCATTTAGTCTATGAATTTCTCACCAGAGAGAAATTTTTAGATCTTACCAGGCTAAATGTCCTGTATGCCTTTTACATAACACTGCTAAAAAGAGGTTTGATTTGCTTACCTAGGATATTGAGATTTTCATAATGTAAGTTTAGGTCACTTTTCCATTTCCTGAAAGCATGAAGGAGCACTCAATGAGATTTTTAATCTATAGAAGCAGAAGGAGATAGCCTCCTTAGGCATACGCTACGAGACGTCTTACGGAATAGACATTAAAATATTGACCTACTATATAATAATACTTTCCAAGTGTGGGACCAGAAGAATGTCCTTCGCTAACTTAGAAATACACTGAGAGGGAATTCCCAGTGGCTTAGTGGTTAGGATTCTAGACTTTCACTGCCGTGGCCCAGGTTTAATCCCTGGTAGGGGAACCGAGATCCTGAAAGCTGTGCAGCATGCCCTTGACCACCACCCCTCCTCAAATATACTGAGGATGAGCATGGAGGAAGGGGTTATTGTGAAAGGGAAATCTATATGCCATTTCTCCAAAATTGTCTGATGATCTTTGAAGATGTTGCAGAAAAGGATGAACTGAATGCACCTGACTAGTTTCATTCATGTGCAGGTTGGACAGAAATTCATCCAATGAAAAAAACGACTCATTTCTGAGAAGTGAGACTGCTTCGGAATTCAAAAAATTATCATCAGTAAAGGACAGCCAAGTTGAACACGACTTTCAGAATTCTTTTGCCAGCACTCATTTGAAACCCAAATTCAGTTTCACAAGTTCAAATGGTCTTTGTGTTTTAGAACTACTTTTCCTGAGAAAAGAGATTTAACTTGCGATGACATTCGATATGCTTCAAGATATTTTAAAATGATGGACATTTAAGGCTTCCTTGGTGGTCCAGTGGTTAAGAATCCACTTTCCAATGCAGGGGACGTGGGTTCAATCCCTGATAGGGGAACTAAGATCCCACATGTTTCATGGTAACTAGAGAAAAGCCCACACGCCACATGCTGGATCTAAGATCAGACACAGATAAACAGATCAGACTAGTAAATATCTAAATAAAATAAAATAAAGTGATGGATGCTTTAGACATGGAGAACATACATGGGATGAATTTATAGACACAAAGGACGGACAAACAGCTGGTCTCCCAAACTGAGCTTATAGGTACAAAGAGGAAGGGCATATTTGGAGAGGTAGAAATTAATTTCTACCAGTTCAAATTTCTGCTGATGCAAATAAGTAAAATCCTAAGTATTCCAGGCTCACACACTTTTCTTGAGAGGCTACCTAGCACAGTGTTGTCACATTGAGCTGACACTAGGACCCTGTGTAGTGCAGGCTTGAGCAAAGCAGAACTGCAGGTCAAAGTGTCTAACTTTTTAAACTCTACTTGTCTCTATTCCATTTCACCACTACATGAAGGAAAAGAAGGCTGTCATAAAGGCTGCAGGCAATTCAGAGAGGTGTCACTGGTAGAAGAAGCTGAAAAAGTAAAAATGTGCTACCGTATCATGGGACAGAAGGAAAAACGTCTTTGTTACTTTTCATTAAATACAGGTAATATCTGTTTTGCTTAACTGATACTATTATAGAGTATCCCTTTTAGAAGTCTTACATGTATGAATCTTAAGAATATATAATTAACCTATAAAATTTAAATAGAGTTTAAAAAGATAAACTGCTACGTCAGAGGATAAAAAGAGCACAAAAATATTTTTTTAGGTTTTCTCACATTTACTACATGCTTAGCTCTACTATTAATGACCACCATTGCTACTATTGTTTAAATGATTGTTTTGTGTAACAGAAAGCAAACAATGCAGAATAATATATAATTTCAAATAAACACCTATTTTTATATTTGTATAGTAAAATTTAAAAATTAATAGCTCATATTATGTAATTATTTGTTGCATATGTTATTATTATAAATTTGTGTTTTGGTCTGGTATGACACAGCTGTCTTGGACTGTCTTTCTGAAAAATTGGTCATCCTGTTTGTCATTCAGCATAATAGTTCTGAGATTCATCCATGTCATGTGTATCAGTTATTTGATATTTTTTTTATTGCTAGAAGGTATTCCATATTATGGATATATGCCTGTTGTTTCTTTTAATTCACTCACTAGCTGATGTTGTTTCAGTATTGGGTGATTATGAATAGGGCTATTCTAAACATATGCATGCAGGTTTTCATATGAACATGTATTTTTATTTTTATTGACTACCTCGCTAAGAGTAGAACTGATAGGTTGTACACTAAATATAAAGGTAAGTTCTTATATTGTTTCCCAAAGTGGCTGTGCCATTTTGCATTCCCCCAGCCGTGTGTGAGCTGCTCCGCATCCCAGCAAGCACCTGATTATTTTAGAGTTTTTTAAAAAAATATTCCCTTTCAGCCATTCTAATAGGTGAATAGTGCTATTTCACTGCTTTAACATTTCACAGCAGTCATTCTGATGGACGTGCACAAGTGCCTTGAATGGAACTGAGACAAAAAGAAAACATAAAGAAAAGAAATCCCCCAGTGAAACTGGAGAATGGGACAGGTGTAGGAAGGGCCCTGGGGAATGTCCGTGACTTTGGGTAAAGAATCAGTTTGTGGTTGGGGAGGAACAGGAAGGGGGATTAGCCAGACTCTCCCCTCCCCTAGAAGCTCACACCCGCAACCCTGAAAGTTCTCAAGAAGAAAGAAAGAATGGGGGAGAGGGGAAGAACTCTTGCTCAGAGAGTTCACTCTCAGGGACTTTCATAAACTCTATGAAGACAGCCTGCTGTCCACCTCATCCCATGCCCTCTGTCCCCAGAAACTGCCTCATCACAGGAGCCCAGGGGATGCTGCAGAGTGAATGAACGAGGGTCTCTGGGCCACTGAAGCTGATCCCTCTCACCATCCCTTTGTGAACCTTGCTCAGAAGCAATGACTGCCCTCTCTGCCAGCCCAGGGAAGGCCCCTTTGCTCACCCTGTCAGCAGAAACACACTGACTGAAACCACCCACCCCGGCCAAGCACCATAGTAACCATTTGTGTGAGTTATTTTAAAACAGGAGGTCCTGGTAAGGAACATGGAACTAACAAGCCACCACCAACCGGAAGAGTTTGGGAAAGGTCAAAGGGAGACACCACATGTCTTGCCACCTCCCAGAATCCTTCTCGCTGGAATCCATCTTGGCTGAGCAATGTGTGTGCCACCAGGAAGAATCCCGAGTCAGGATGACTAGCCAAAGACAACCCAGAAACTAATCCTATCACCATAAAACCCGAGGCTGCGAGCCATGAGGCAGAGCAGTTCTCTGGGGTTCCCCTACCCTTCTGTTCTTTGCCCAGGCACCCCTTCCCAATAAAGTCTCTTGCTTTGTCAGCACATGTCTCCTCAGACAGTTCATTTCTGAGTGTTAGACAAGAACCCACTCTCGGGCCTTGGAAGGGGTCCCTCTTCCTGCAACAACCTCAGGCCCAGGCCCAGCTTGTTTCCATCTGGTCATTTCCTCACTGCCTCTCACCCCTGCCCACTCCACTGCTCCCCTCTTCCTACTGCTTCTCCTCTGGGTGATTGACACAACCTCCTGACAACTCTCCCTGCACCCCAGCCCCTTTCTCTCCTGTCTTGCTAATCTATCTCCTCTGCGCTTGATGCCGAATTCACATATCCTAGCTCTTGTCCTGTAATTCTCACATCCAAGCATCTTCACTGGCTCCTAGGTGCCCACACGAGAGAAGTCACTGGGCCGTCTGGGCCTGTCTGCCTTCCTTGCACTGGCCCTCTGGTGGCTGGGATTTTGGTCAAATTCTACCTTCACATGTCTTATCCTCCCCTTACCTGACGAAGCCACACTGATCCAGAATGTCAGGCCCCTTGAGAACCAGAGAGAGTTTGCACTCTGGTCCCTTTATTTCCTATGCAAGGGGACACTGACGAATTTCCTAACCTGAGCCTCAGTGTTCCCCTTCTCTGTGTTTAGTCACTTAGTTGTGTTCAACTCTTAGTGATCCCATGGACTTGTAGCCCACCAGGATCCTCTGTCCATGAGGATTCTCCAGGCAAGAATACTAGAGTGGGTTGCCATGCCCTCCTCCAGGGGATCTTTCTATCCCAGGGATCAAATCCAGGTCTCCTGCATTCTTTACCATCTGAGCCACCAGGAAAGCCCAAGAATACCAGAGTGGGTAGTCTATCCCTTCTCGAGGGTATCTTCCTGACTCAGGAATGAAACCATGGTCTCCTGCCTTCCAGGTGGATTCTTTACCAGCTGAGCTACCAGGGAAGACCTCCCTTCTCTAGAATGGGTAATAAAAATGCCTATGTTTTGTGTGACTTTAAGGAGATAGTTTGTATGAAAGATCTGGCACATGGCATTTAAAGAATAGTAGGTACAATTTTTGGTAATTCCTGCCTCAAATAAGAAAGAAAAAAAAAGGCTAAAAATGTAACAGGAGGGAAAAGGACGGGGTACAACTTTTGAAAGAATGACATAGCCCAAGACAACATAAACTGATTAAAATCAAATGGGGCCAATCAGCAAGCTTCAATCAGCAAGCTAAATGACACAGCCAGAGGCGCCATGACAGTTCTAAGGTGCTATCAAAAGATCAAGGAGTGGGCAGTGGCCCAGTTCCTGAAAACCTCCACCCCTTCTTCAAAATAGATGGAATAATGCATATAAAATTGCCCAGCCTATAAAAACTAACCACACCACATTTGGCGGCCACACTCACTCTGCCATGGCCCACACTTTGTATGTGCTCCTGTCTAACACTGAATAAATCCACTTCTTACCGATCACTTTGTCTCTCACTGAATTCTTTCTGCGATGAGACATCAAGAACCTGAGCTTCATTAAGTCCTGAAACCAGGTACCATGGGTTTTGGCTGGGTTCAAGTCCCAATCTGAGGTAAATGGTTTCAAAAACAGGGGTATAATTAATTTTTTTTTCAAATACCCTTCCAGCCCCAAACTGGAAGATTCTTCTCTAAAATTCATCAGAGGAACCCCCTGGAAGAGTATAGGGTTTCAAGGGTGGATGCTGCTGTTGATGCCGACCAGGGCCCTGTGCGCTCCTGGGCATGGAGGCTTTTTTGTTGTTGTTCCCCATTGCTTATGGGTAAGACTCCATCTTCCAAGACCTTCTCTCAGTTTCAAAGGGTAGAACAGCTGCCAATCAAAGGAGGAACAGCAAGGAAACTACCTGAGGCAAGATTAAAGGACCAGAGACTCATCAATATTAGGAGACTGGCTGGACCACCTAAGATCCCAAACATACCCTCACCTTGTCAGCAATCCCACTCTTTCAAAACTTTATGGAAGATTGTTACTGCTTTGATTCTTACTGCATACTCCTACCTGACTGTATAACCTCTGCCTACTCACTGGGGAAGGGAGTATAGTTCTTCTGGCATTAGCCTACTGTGTTCCCCCTTTGCCTGGCAAAGTAAAAAAGCCACTCTTTTCTTCTCCTGCATAATCATCTCTCCTTATTTCTGTTTGGCATTGGTTCACAAAGAGCCAAGATTTTGGCAACACTGCCTCTGCGTTCAATGCCCCCAACCTGGCCTTTGGGGTATCCCCTAATGATTCATACACCCTAAAGAGGAGCAGGTCAATTGATGTGCCCTCCCATCCTCTCTCTGACCTCTTTCTACCAGCAACCAGCCTTCCTGCTTAGGAGAGAGGTCTCAAGTGTCCAGCAGGAAGTGATAAGGAGAAAGGCCAGAGAAGATCTTTCATTCTCTGGGGTGGGCAGTTGGGTTTTTCCTTATGTGTGAGCCTCATGAGGATAAGCAAGATAAACCAACAGACTGGAAGCTTCCTGAGGGCAGTCACTGAACTGGGGCTGAGCACAGGGCTCCAGAAAATACTAATAATGTTTGGAGCTCTTCTAAGGATACCCTCAAAATTCTCCAAAGTGATGGGCCTCTTCAGAGTAAAAAGTTCCCCAGAATTGATGGTGTTCTAGAGTGAGCATTATGGTAGAGTATCAGGGAGGAGATTGGGGCTTCTAAAGGGGTCTTTTGATTAGATGCCCTCTCAGTTCAGTTCAGTTGCACAGTTGTGCCCGACTTTTGTGACCCCATGGACTGCAGCATGTTAGGCTTCCCTGTCCATCAGCAACTCCCGGAGCTTGCTCAAACTCATGTCCATCAAGCCAGTGGTGCCCTCTCAAGCCTGGCCTCATTCTGGGCTCTATAACTGAACAAAGCATCAGGGTTTCAAAGGGCTTCCAGCTGCTTGAAAAGCAAAAATAAACAGAAGCAGCTCGTATATTAGTGAAGCAAGTCATTAAGGAAAGTAGGGGCTTTTAATATGAGGCAATGTCAGCACAAGGAGACATATACAAAGCAGGGTCATTTTTAGAATTTGGTGAAGGCACATTATTCTTTTGACAATAGGAATAAAGAAAGCAATTAGAAACTCCATGAAAATCAAAAGCTGTACAAAAAGAGCCATCACCCAAATATAAAGCAAATGAAAATGTGGCAAGCCTTTGAGTACTTGATGGAGCCTAAGAAAACTGAACACATGTGACCTTGAGGCTTTCTTAGCCACCCTTTAAATGGCCTGGGCATCATGACCTCAGATCAAAAGGGAAGGAAATCATCCTTGGGTACATATTCCTTCACTCAGCAGTAAACTATACTCCTAGTAATATTGGTTTATCGATTTTTCTTAACTTTTAAAGCCAATCTAAGGATAAAATGCAACTGTGGTAATTATGACTTCAACGCAGCATTTAAATATCATCATTCTTTTAAAATGTCAAACTGTTATAGACAGGTTGAGAGGTAGATGAGTGTGGGGGAGGGGAGGAGGAGAGAAAGGAATGGTAAATTTCTCATTTTGTATAGTGAGAAGGCATTAGATGGTGTCTCCTTCCCTGGTGGCTCAGTTGGAAAAGAAAATGCCTGCAGTTCTGGAGACCTGGTTTCAATCCTTGGGTTGGGAAGATCCCCTGAAGGAGGGCATGGCAAGCCACTCTAGTGTTCTTGCCTGAAGAATCCCCACGGACAGAGATGCCTAGCGGGCTACCTTCCATCAGGTCACAAAGAGTCGGACACAACTGAGCGACAAAGCACAGCACTCTATGGAGTAGGAAGGAAGGGGTACTATTTAGAGCACAAATGCAACCAACAGAAGAACCAGGACTATTTTAACTAGCCCTGCACTTTAGAAGTCTCTGCTCTGACTCTGGCCTAGAGTTGCCATGTTTAGCAGAATTTCAGATAACAAATATGGTTGTTGTCTTTTTTTTTTTTTTTCAGTATAAGTATCATCCCATTTAATATTGGGACCATACTTAGACTAAAAAATTATTGTTGTTTAATGGACATCCTGTATTTTATCTAGCAATCCCATCTTGCACATGCCTCTCAAGGGGACTTTTCCACCTAAGCCTGCACCCCACTTCTAGGCTGGGACCCTGGAATTCTCTGCCCAAATGGACAGCCTGAAACCTACTTCCAGGGCCTCTGTAAGTCTTCTAACCCCATCCACTCCTCCTGAGGGAGAGCTACACCAGGGTGTGTGTCCTCTGAGGCCTGAGTCAGTTTGAGGGAGGCAGGGGATGTGGACAGAGCTTGGGTGTGGGGACTGGGGCATTCACTTCTCTTTGCATAGGGCCCCTCGTGGTACAGGATGGAGCCTGGGGTGGGAAGAGAAACAGGACAGCTGTCAGCTGGGGGCTGTGAGGACGGTGGGTGGGCCCTGCCTGCCTGTCTAGTCCTAGGACTCCAAAAAGTACAAGAACTCTAAATTTGAACTTGGCCTTCAAGTGGTTATGAAAGTACATTTTTCAAGGTAGGAGAGTAGAACATATTATGTAGTTTGCAGGATTTATAACTTCTAAATATTTAGACATATGGTATGTGCGCCCCCAGTGTACCCTTGTCCCAGGCTCTGCAAACGTTCTGGGCAGGCCTGACGTGTGTAACCACAGCAGAACTAAAAACAGAAACCATCCCAACTTGTTGCCTCTGGGGAGGACGGGGGAGGGAAGGATGGGAGGCAGAGAACTGTAATATTTTATATTGAGCCTCTTTGTCCATTTGATTTCCTGTTGTATGATTTGCATTCTTTGTTATGAAAAATCATTTAAGTTCCAAGCTCCTCTCTCAAATCTTCCTGACCCCCAGCTCACACCCTCTCCTCCTAGCCCCTACACCCCTATGCGGTGCAGTGTTCTGTCCTGCCTGGCTCTCTCCCGATTTCTCTGCAGCCGAGGCCACCTCCCCAGCTTGGCCAGCCACCTGCCTCCTCTTCTTGTCTACCCTGAAAGGCGGCCTTATGCTGAGGTCAGCACAGCCCTGTGGCCCTGCGGCCCCAGGGTCAGCGGCCTCAGCAGGAACTCCTGTTCTCCCTCCTTCTCCAGGTGATGCTCCCAGTGGTACCCTCTAGGAAGCCTCTCAAGGTTGGAAGAGCCCTGCTGCCCTGCCTGCAACCTCTTTCTGCAGGTTTGTGTGGAGCAGGATTATATGGAAATGGTGCTGCAGTCTGGCCTGGTAATGGGAAGCAGGTGTCTGGAGGGCTTTCTTCCTGGCTTTCACGCTCCTCCTGGCTGACCCCACCTTTCCCACCCTGTTCTCTCATGGCTCTGGCTCTGCCTGCTCCCTCCTCTCTTCTTTCTCTCTCTTTCTGCCCTTGTCTCCCCTTTTCTCCCTTGGTCTGTTTACATTACTTTGTAGTCTTCTGCCTACTGCCGAGGAGTCCACTTTCCAATAGCAGAGGGACCATTGCTACTCTCCCATTCTGGATCCCAGGCCCTGCTTCAGACCTGGTTTTAAAGTACTCCTGTCCCACCCTCTGAACCTGCACCTTCATCCAAACCTAGCCTTTCAAGCTGACCCCTAACAAATAGCCTTTGGCTTGTTTCAGCACCCTAGAGCTACTTAGGGACAGGTATCCTGACCCTATAGCTCTGGTCCCACTCTGGAACATTAATTCAAAGCCTCATGCATTCACGGCACTCCCCAATCCCACCTCTAGCCTTGGAGAAGGGCTGGGGCTGAAAACTGGACATCTGCTATGTGCCCTGGGTGTGTGGCCAAGGTCTGAACTTCTGGACATTGTGGGATTGGCCTGCAGAAGAACAAAAATAATTCCAGTGAAATATGTCCCAGTTGGCACTGCTGCTGAAAATGGTCCCTGTGAAATAAGGGAAAGGTCAGGAGAGGGCAGTGAGGATGGCCCTTGGAGGTGGGGACCAGAAAGGCCAGCTAAAGAGTGTCCAGTGACAGGGAGGGCAGTGCCACACAGAAGGGAGGGGCTGGTGAGACCCTGGGCAGATGGAGGAGGGCTGGGGCAGAGGCTTCCTGCTAGGAGCCTAGAGGTCTTTCTTCACTAATTCATTCAACACTATTTATTGAGCACCTACTAAGTGACTGGCCCTTGGCAGGCACGCAGGGGTACTTCAGTGAACAGAACCAAGTACCCCCTCACATGGAGCTCATATTCAGACTGGGGAGATGGACAAGAATTACACTTATATATGTCAAAGGTGTTAGGAAGAGGGACAGAGAATTCCCTTGTGGTCCAGCGGTTTAGGATTTTCACTATCATGGCCTGGGTTCAATCTGTGGTCAGGGAGCTAAAATCCTGTAAATCTCACAGCCTTGAGGCAAAAATAAATAAATAAATAAAAGAAGAAGAGGGACAAATAAGGCAGGGTGAGGGGACAGATTCAGGCTTAAATTGAGGAAAGTAGAGAAAACCACTAAACCATTCAGGTATGACCTAAATCAAATCCCTTACGATTATACAGTGGAAGTGAGAAATAGATTTAAGGGACTAGATCTGATAAACAGAGTGTCTGATGAACTATGGACAGAGTTCATGACAATATACAGGAGACAGGATCAAGACAATCCCCAAGAAAAAGAAATGCATAAAAGCAAAATGGCTATCTGAAGAGGCCTTACAAATAGCTGTGAAAGAAGAGAAGTGGAAAGCAAAGGAGAAAAGGAAACAGATACCCATTTGAATGCACAGTTCCAAAAAGTGGCAAGAAGAGATAAGAAAGCATTCCTCAGTGATCAGTGCAAAGAAATAGGGAAAACAATGGAATAGGAAAGAGTAGAGATCTCTTCAAGAAAATTAGAGATACCAAGGGAAAATTTCAATGCAAAGAACATTTCATGCTCAATAAAGGTATAGACCTAACAGAAGCAGAAGATATTAAGACGAGGTAGCAAGAATACACAGAAGAACTGTACAAAAAAGATCTTCATGACCCAGATAATCACGATGGTGTGATCACTCACCTAGAGCCAGACATCCTGGAATGTGAAGTCAAGTGGGCCTTAGGAAGCATCACTAAGAACAAAGCTAGTGGAGGTGATGGAATTCCAGTTGAGCTATTTCAAATCCTGAAAGATGATGCTGTCAAAGTGCTGCACTTTATATGCCAGCAAATTTGGAAAACTCAGCAGTGGCCACAGGACTGGAAAAGGTGTTTTCATTCCAATCCCAAAGAAAGGCAATGCCAAAGAATGCTCGAACTACTGCACAATTGCACTCATCTCACATACTAGCACAGTAATGCTCAAAATTCTCCAAGCCAGGCTTCAGCAATACATGAACCATGAACTTCCAGATGTTCAAGCTGGTTTTAGAAAAGGCAGAGGAACCAGAGATCAAATTGTCAATATCCGTTGGATCATCAAAAAAGCAACAGAGTTCCAGAAAAACATCTATTTCTGCTTTATCGACTACACCAAAGCCTTTGATTGTGTGGATCACCATAAACTGTGGAAAATTCTTAAAGAGATGGGAATACCAGACTACCTGACCTGGCTCTTGAGAAACCTGTTTTCAGGTCAGGAAGTAACAGTTAGAACTAGACATGGAACAACAAACTGGTTCCAAATAGGAAAGGAGTATGTCAAGGTTGTATATTGTCACCCTGCTTATTTAACTTATATGCCGAGTACATCATGAGAAACGCTGGGCTGGAGGAAGCACAAGCTGGAATCAAGATTGCCAGGAGAAAAATCAATAACATTAGATATGCAGATGACACCACTCTTATGGCAGAAAACAAAGAACTAAAGAGCCTCTTGATGAAAGTGAAAGAGGAGAGTGAAAAAGTTGGCGTAAAGCTCAACATTCAGAAAATGAAGATTGTGGCATCCAGTCCCATCACTTCATGGCAAATAGGTGGAGAAACAGTAGAAACAGTGTCAGACTTTATTTTTGAGGGCTCCAAAATCACTGCAGATGGTGATTGCAGCCATGAAATTAAAAGACACTCCTTGGAAGGAAAGTTATGACCAAACTAGACAGCATATTAAAAAGTAGAGACATTATTTTGCCAACAAAGGTCCGTCTAGTCAAGGCTATGGTTTTTCCAGTAGTCATGTATGGAAGTGAGAGTTGGACTATAAAGACAGCTGAGCACTGAAGAACTGATGCTTTTGAACCGTGGTGCTGGAGAAGACTCTTGAGAGTCCCTTGGACTGCAAGGAGATCCAACCAGTCCATCCTAAAGGAGATCAGTCCTGAGTATTCATTGGAAGGACTGATGTTGAAGCTGAAACTCCAATACTTTGGCCACCTGATGTGAACTGGCTCATTCGAAAAGACCCTGATGCTGGGAAAGATTGAAGGCTGGAGGAGAAGGAGATGACAGAGGATGAGATGGTTGGATGGCATCACCAACTCAATGGACATGAGGGTGAGTAAACTCTGGGAGTTGGTGATGGATAGGGAGGCCTGGCGTGCTGCAGTCTATGGGGTCTGCAAAGAATCAGACACGACTGAGCGAGTGCACTGAACTGAGGGGACAGAGTGACAATATGGTGGCTGGGGAAGATCTGGGGAGTTGATATTTGAAAGTCTCCAGAGAAAGAGGAAATGAGCCCTACAGAGTCCATTTTGAGAAAAGAGCAATAGCAGGACCCCAAGGTGGGAGCAGATGATGTGAGAAGCAGAACACAGGGAGCAGGGTGTGGGGTGGGGCAGATCACAGATACACTTCCTGGTTTTCAGGGTCTGAGTAAATGAAACCAAAGAAGAGAAGGGAGAGACCCTCACACCTGAGCAATGGGGAGGGGTGTGTAGAGAGGAAGATGGAGGGTGGGAAATGAAACAGGAGTAGAATCAGCCAGGGGCCAGGCGAGCTCTGTCTGGGCGGGGACCTCTGAGCGGAGGTGAGAAGATGGGGCCTGTCCTGTGCCCCCAGTTACAGCCTTGGGAGCCCCCATGAGGAGCTGATGCTCGAGTTCGCTACCCCTCATACCCGCAGGGTGCACATACCAACAAGCACACATGGAAAGCCAACACAGTGCATGTAAATAGAAATGATTGTGCATGAACACACGCATGCACACAAATTCCTCATGTGAAGGTAGACGTTCATTAGAAATTCTAGAACATCAGGGCTGAAGGACATCAGACAGTCTCATATGACTCCCACATGAAACAGAGAAATTGTATTCTCAATGGCCCAGGATAGACTCTCCTTTCGGGGAGACCCACAGGCTTACCCAAGTCCCTCCAGGAGCAGCTGAGCTCCCTCCCAGTTATTCCCACAAGCTGTGTGGAGAGAGAGTGAGGTTGGGATCAAGACCCACCCGCCCTCTTGGCAGGATGGCAAAGCCCTACTACCACGGCTGCCCACGCATCTGAGCGCCCGCGGTCTCCTTCCTTTCAAAGCTGGTTTCGGGACCCACCGGACCCTCTCTCTCCACCTCTTTTTCTGTGTCTTCCTTTCTCTACCTTCAGCTCTAACCCTGGCTCTTGGTGATTCTGCGCTTTCTTTCACCTCTCCCCCATCTCCTCCCTGTCTCTCTTTCCTTGGTCTCTCAGTTTCTCTCCAGTTCCCTCTCTGCTGGGCTCTATCCCTCTCATTCTATTTTCTTTTTCTTTCTCCCCAAGATCTTTCTTTGCCTTCCAGGAAAAGCTGACGTGGCTCTGGTCACTCAGCGGGAGTGAGGCCTCTTTGGGGTGGGGGCTTCAGGCGGGCTCAGCCGCTGCAGCTGGGGAGGGATTGACCGCCCCATGGGAAGGAGAGGCTGGAGGGGTGGGAGGAGAAAGGGATGGGCTTCCGAGGAGGGCTGGAGAAGGGGGAGCTGGAAGAAAAACTCTGAGAAGAGGCGAGCACCACCTCCCCTGTTAGGGCGATTGGTGTTCCAGCTGGCCTGGGTCTGTCTGGATTTTAACACCAAAAGCCCTGCATCCCAGGACTGCTGGGCACTCTACACTCTACCCTGAGGCCCACAGGAGCCAGGATGGGGCAGACAGGAAGGGCTTCCAGACTTGACTCTCCCTCCCACTCCCCACCTCCCGATTCTCCCTTCCACTGTAGCAGAGCTGCCGGGTATCAAGGGATAGTGCCGAGGTTTGGGGTTTGAGAGATGCTCTCTAGTCCCTGGACTTTGTGCCTGCATCTGTGATGTGGGGACAGTCAGGGTGTCCACACACTCACTGAGGACCCCCATCTCTAGGCCCCCAGGGAGCTCCTGGCCTGGGAAGAGAAAGGGGAGCTGACTCCCGACTGTGTTCTTACCTGCTCACATCATCTCCTGTGGGACGGGCTTTGCAGGAAGAACTTAATAAGATGATGGCACCGGGAGAGCCGAAGGGCTGCCTAGGAGGTGATAAGCCTTGCCCTTGGAGACACGCCACCACTTCTCAGGCTCTGTGGTGGGTGGCCCTGCGTGGCCCACTGTGAAGCGCCTTGGAGGACACGAGATGCTTCTTAGTAGAGGTCCACTGGGTCCCGGTGGCCCTTACTCTATTGTCCTTCTTGGGAGAGGTGGGTCAAGCTGCCCCTTTTTACCCTTAAGAGGTGATGGGATCTGGGCAGATGGGGAAGGGGTGTCAGTGACTGACGGATGCAGACTCGGTTCTGCCTGGGTGGGCAGGTTACTCTTGCTTCTCTTGCCATAGCCCCCGTCCCCTGCCCACACCCCCACCCCAGCTGTTCTGCACGTGATTCTGAGGGTGGCCTAGTGCTGGGTTACCATCAAGGTCTTTGACAATGTGGAATGAGGTGCAAGGATCCCCAGAAAGGCCGGTAACCTGCTCACACACCCAATAGAGTGTGGATCCCCCACAGATGCTCATGCTCATGCTCATGCTAAGTCGCTCAGTTGTGTCAACTCTGTATGGCCCTGTGGACTGTAGCCTGCCAGGCTCCCCCATCCATGGGATTCTCCAGGCAAGAGTGCTAGAATGGGTGGTCACTCCCTCCCAACCCAGGGATCGAAGCCACATATCTTATGTCTCCTGCATTGGCAGGCAGGTTCTTTACCACTAGCGCCACATGGGAAGTATGAGATACATTGTGTGAAAACTCTTTAAAATGTCCTGTCCTAAGGAACGGGGTCTGGACCCAGAGTCCCTATCTGTAAAAGAGGGCGTGGAGAAGGGAACCTCTAAAGTGCTTTCATTTCTGGCATCTGATGCTCACCCAACTCACTCACTCATTGAGTCAAGGGCTAATTATTGAGCATCTTCTCTGTGCCAGGGATTAACAACAACTGGGAGAACAAGTTGTCTGCCTTCAACAGGCTTTCTCCCTAGTAGAGGGGTCTCCCTTTAAACACACAGGAGTAAATATATGTTGAGTGAATTAACTGAGAAAACCTCTAAAAGGAAAGACAGTTCTAAGCAAGTAAACTAACAGGAAAAAAAAGGCAACTTGAAGAAACAGACAATGCAGATAGAAGGACACTTTTTTAAAAAGGCTATTATTAGCTTCAGAGAAATAAAATACATATATATACATGAAACAAGAACTGGGTGTAAGTCTCCCCTCTCGGAGGCAGTTAGAGTTGGGACAGCGGAGCTCAGAGAGTGACGCTGCTTCTCCAGGCAAGCAGCTCCAACGGTGGGGTTTCAGGCATTTTGGGAGATCCCAGAGAGAATATTATAGGAGCAAGGTCCTCAACCTCACCCGGCTGCCAGGTGGACAGTCCTGGGTGATAGAACCATCTCTGTGAGCCTCAGTGCCTCAGATCCCTGTCAGAAAGCTGAAGCCTGGCCGATTCCTGTCCGGAGCTTCCTTCTACCCGACTGGAGTGCAGTCACACCCCAGTCTGCCTCCCAGCCCTCCTCTCCCAGCTCATCTCATCTCTTGTGGGGAGACCTCCTGGGACTTGAAGTGTTTAGGACAGCCCAGCCAGCAGGCAGGCGTGACTTGGGGCGGCAGGCTGGTGAGGAGGATGTGTTTTTCTTCAGAAAAACATTTCTGAAGTTTTGGCTTCTCCCTGAGACTCCGGATCACAGTGGGTGTTTTATACACTTTGGCCTCAGCTTTTCACTGGAACACACCCACCACCCACACAGACACGTGGTCACAGAGACACACATTCATTTCTACACATAAACACACACACACACACACACACACACATGCCCAAATATGCAAATTAGACTCACACATATCCACACAAACACACAAAGACAGCCTCACAACCTGCACAAATACACACACTCAAACATTCCCAAACACACAAATTCACACATACATGATCTCATACCCACATCCACACACACACACACACACAAACTCATTCACACACAGAGATGTCACATCCACACTCAGACATGCACACACAGTCCCTCACATGGTCCCAACTTAGAGAATGCCCTCTCCTTTTTCTCTTGTTCAAAGTGAGGTTAAAAGTCCCCCACCTTCCATGGGATTCAATTTCTCACCCCTCCCTCCCATAAAATCCTTCTGGCCCCATCTTTTCTTGGGTCCTGTCCAGCTAGTGCTGTGTCTTTAAGGAAGTTGAAGCTGCTAAAAGTGAGTGAGAGAGAGAGAGAGAAAAAAAACAAAAAATTTGGCATCTTTTCCCCCTCAAGTTTCTGGTGTCACTTATGAAACACGGGTCCTTGTTGCTGCAGAGAGGCAGTCGTTTTGCTGGAAGGAGGCAGTATACGGACTGCCTTGGTTCCCTTCCTGCAGCCTCGTCTCTACAGATGGTCTCAGGCACCCTGTCTGGATAAGGGCAGGCCCAGGTGTGCAGACTGAAGGTGGGACAGGGACTAGGCTGCCCCTTCCTCCAGCATCGTCATCGTCCCTTGGCCCTGCAGACTGTCCAGGACTAACTCTTTCTTTGTTGCTTGTTGGTTCCATCTTAGAAGAAGCTCTGCTTGACTAAGAAAGAATAGTTTGAAGGTAAGTCAGTGGCAAAAATGCTCCAAGGGCCGGTGGGAGGAGATAGCAGTCTACTGGGCACAGGGACTGGGCACTTTCCTGTTGATTCGGGGCGCTCAGACAATCCCTTGCTTGGATCTATCCAGGGGCCATGGATCCCTCTAACAACTATGGCTCTGGAAACTCCCAGCAGTATTTGGGTTGAGCCACTGGCCTCATCCAAGCCAGCTGAGAAGTCCTGGCAGGGGTTTATTTAGGCAGCTGCCTGGTGTAGTTTGAACCGAAAAGGCCAAGGGTGTGAGTCTGTAGAAAGGATCTGGTGTGTGCTGTGGTCACGGCTGGTAGGAGCGGGAGAGCGGTGGGTGGGGTGGATGGGGGTGGTGTGCACTGCACAAGGGGCCTTGTCTCGGCCAGGGGGCAGAGCATACCTTTGGGGGGCTCCAGGGGGAGGGGCTGTGGCCAGGATGTGGGAGGGCAGGAGGGAGGCTCTGCCAAATGCTGGGGGAGGAAGCGGCTGGAAAACAGATTTCGAGTCACAAAGTCAGCTAGGAGCCAGCTGAGGCGGGAGAACTCTCGGCTCAGAAAAGGAGTTGAGGTCCTCTTCCATCTTGTCTTCGTCCCCTCCTGACTGCGTGACCTCGGGCAAGTCCTGGACCTTCCGTGGGCCTCAGTTTCCCCTTCTGTAGAATGGGGGTGGTGGGCTAGCTGGTGTGGGGGTGTCTTATCTGGATTATGTGAGCAGGGCCTCCTGATGGGGAAGAGCTCTGTGTCAGGGTGCTGAGAGGGACAAGTGCCTTCTGTGGGTCTTTGGGGGTGACCTTGGAGGCATGTCCTTCTCTGCAGGATGCAGGAGCTGCGTCTGCTGTGCCTGGTGGTCCTCGTGGGCCTGGCGCAGGCCTGTCCGGAGCCTTGTGAATGCGGGGAGAAGTACGGCTTCCACATTGCCGACTGTGCCTACCGTGACCTGCAGGCCGTGCCATTCGGCTTCCCAGCCAATGTGACCACGCTGAGCCTGTCGGCCAACCAGCTGCCAAGCCTGCCGGGGGGCGCCTTCAGGGAGGTGCCCCGACTACAGTCACTGTGGCTGGCCCACAACGAGATCCGCAGCGTGGCCGCGGGTGCCCTGGCCTCTCTGAGCCAACTCAAGAGCCTGGATCTCAGCCACAATCTCATCTCCGACTTTGCCTGGAGCGACCTGCACAGCCTCAGCGCCCTTCAGTTGCTCAAGATGGACAGCAATGAGCTGACCTTCATCCCCCGCGACGCCTTCCGCAGCCTTCGCGCCCTGCGCTCACTGCAGCTCAACCATAACCGCCTGCACACGCTGGCCGAGGGCATTTTTGCCCCACTCACTGCACTGTCTCACCTGCAGATCAACGATAACCCCTTCGACTGTACCTGCGGCATCATGTGGTTCAAGACGTGGGCCCTGACCACAGCCGTGTCCATCCCAGAGCAGGACAACATCACCTGCACTTCGCCCCACGTGCTCAAGGGCACGCGGCTGAACCGCCTGCTGCCGCTGCCCTGCTCCGCACCCTCAGTGCAGCTTACCTACCAGCCCAGCCAGGATGGGGCTGAGTTGCGTCCAGGCTTTGTGTTGGCACTGCACTGTGATGTGGATGGGCAGCCGGCCCCTCAGCTCCACTGGCACATCCAGACGCCCAGTGGCACCATGGAGATCGCTAGCCCCAACGTGGGCGCTGATGGGCATGCCCTGCCTGGTGTCCTGGCAGCCAGCAGCCGCCCGCGCTTCCAAGCCTTTGCCAATGGCAGCCTGCTCATCCCTGACTTTGGCAAGCTGGAGGAGGGCACCTATAGCTGCCTGGCCACCAACGAGCTGGGCAGCGCGGAGAGCTCGGTAAATGTGGCCCTGGCCACACCAGGTGAGGGTGGCGAGGACGCGCTGGGGCGCAGGTTCCAGGGCAAAGCAGCCGAAGGGAAGGTCTGCTACACTGTCGACAACGAGGTGCAACCGTCGGGTCCGGAGGATAATGTGGTCATCATCTACCTCAGCCGCGCCAGGGGCCCCGAGGCTGCAGCAGCAGCAGAAGGGATCTCTGGGAAGCAGCTCCCTGGCCTGCTTCTGTTGGGCCAGAGCCTCTTCCTCCTCTTCCTCGCTTCCTTCTAGCCCCACCCCTACCTGAGGGCTTGCTGACTCCTGCCCTGACCGCTGGCTGTCCCTCACAAGTGGTGCAGGGGCCTGGGGGTAGCAATTCTCGAAACCTGCATCAGGGACTTCCCACCTTCCTTCCTCCTCTTCTCATCCCTTCTGGGACACTCAGCACCCCAACTTCTAGACTTGCTCAAAGCTAGTGACTAGGATGAAATTGGATCCCCTAACTCACCGTCTATGGTGCTAATTGCTGCTAACCACACTGCACATGCGCCCCTGTCTCCAGGGCAGCATGCTGACCAGGCGATGCCCTAACCACCTAGGGGGAGCCTCATTGATGGAATTCCAGGCACTGGGACTGACAAGCTGTCAAAGGGTATGGTCGGGTCGGGGGCTGGGGCTTGGGGCTGGGCGGGGAAGTAGCCTGAAGCAGATGGGCATGGGAGATGTAGAATTAGGACACAGAGCAAGTGGTTGGTGTGGCTTTGAGGCGCTCTGACCTGCTTGAGCTCCTGCTGAGCTTCGGTGTTCTCTACGACTTGAGGGCTTGGGAGTCTCTGCCCTCAGACAGGACCAGAAGACCCAGGATGATGCTCATCTCCAGTTCTTCCTCCCTTGGTGTGCTCCTCCATCCTGGATTCCTGCCCTGCCTTCCTCTCCAGGTACACGTCTATAGCCTGCAATTCCCCTCCACCTCGGGAGAGGCCAGCCGGCCTGGGGGTGGCAGAGAAATAAATAGCATTTCTGATGCTCCCCTGCGTCTGCCTGGAGTTTTGTCTGGGTCTAGGAGCCATGCTGCCTCTAACCCCGCCCCTTTCCACATCAAAGGATGCTATGCTTAGGGACAAAAGCCTGTGAGAGAAACTCTGAAGCCCCTGACCAGAGTCCCCAGAACTGCTGAGACCAGCAAAGTGGAGACAGGGAGGCCCAGGAACATAGGGTAGCAGCTGTGAGACTTGGAGTCTGGCCAACCCCCCTTCCCCCTCCTTCTACACACAGTACCTCCCCATCCCCCTTGTCGGCTTGCAGCTCCCGCTGAGCTGCTGTCACCAGAGCACACGTCAAGGATGACTGCACCTCTGACGGGAAACAGCGGGATGGAGCCAAGTCCACTCTGCTGTTACCTTGGGTGAGTCACTGCCCATCTCTGGCCTTGGTTTCCTCAGAAAACAAAGGATGGGGTAGGACATGGTAATGTCAAGGGTTCCATTAACTCTGAGTACCTAAAGCCTTATAATCCTAACCCAACGTGGACCCCTTGACATCTCTGGCTCTGTTCACAGCTGAGCAGGCTTGGCTTCTTGCTGTAGGATGTGGGCCTAAGACCTGAGTCAGGGGCAGCTGGGGAACATTTGTGCCCTGTATGAGCTAGCTACTCGGCTTGTTTTAAAGTAACCTGTGGCCCCGTGCCCTCAGGGTGAAGCCCGAGTCTCTGGTCAGACATTCCTGGCCCCTCTGACTTGCTCTCTGAAGTCACCCCGCCCCACCCCTCTGGGAATGGCTAATTAATTATTCCTTGACCGCTCTGAGATGTGTCATCCTCTGTATATTTACTTATACTATTCCATCTCTCTGGACATCCTCCTGCTTGTCACTTGACTAAGTCAGCTTTTGAGGCTCAGCTTAGGAGCCACTTCCTCCAGAAATCTTTCCTGGATGCTTTTCCCTTACCCCCTCAAATTGGACTAGGCCCCCTCCTCTGGCTCACTGAGCTGAGTGTCCATTGTCCCAAGCTGATCATACTCTGACTGTTTCCATATTAAGGACAGACCCTATCACTGTCACAGGGCTAGGAATACATTTTTCAATGGGCTTCAGTGGGATCATCCCTGCCTTCCTTGCCCTCTTCCTGGGCACCCTTGAAGGTGGGTTGGAGCTCCCTGGCCCCACCTGGTTTCCTGCCAGTTTGAGGCTGTAGTTTGGATTAGGGATTGTGGTAGGGGTTGGCCTTTAGACATCTCTTGAGGCCCCACTGATCCAAGTGTGTGGGGTGGCCACTTTTGCCCCATTCTGAGTGGCCCCAGCCCCACGGTAGTTCCCACCTCAGCCAGCCCCTTGCAGGAGTGGGGGACCCCCCCCGACCAGCAGCCCTTCCCTTTGCAGGCCAGTCTCCTCCCACCTCCATGTGTGTGTGTGTGTGTGTGTGTTAGTCTCTTGTCCAATTCTTTGTCACCCCATGGACTGTAGCGCACCAGGCTCCTCTGTCCACGGAATTAGAGTGGGTTGCCGGTTTCTCCTCCAGGGAATCTTCCTGACCCAGGGGTTGAACCCCAGTCTTCTGCATTGTAGGCAGGTTCTTTACTCTCTGACCCACTAAGAAAGCCCCTCCACCCCCACCTCCATACTCTCATTCATATTGCTTTCTCCTGAAATCTCTCCTCCTCCCCAAATCCTGCCCATTCTTGAAGACCCAGAATCAGTCCTACTTCCAAAGCCCCCACTCACACAGCTCAGGGGTGGCACCCTGGGTCCCCAGTCTCTCCACCACTCGAGAGGATGTGGCCATGAGTTCCCCTCTGCCCTCTCCACCCAGCCAAGCAAGTGACCAGGATACCCCAACCCCACCCAAGCCCCACAAACACAGTGTTGATTGACTGAGAGTTCGGGTGGTTTTCCCCACATAGCCTCCACCCCCCGCCCCCACCTCAGGAAGACTGCTTCTCAAGCACAAGTTTATTACAGAGAGCACACTAACCTCTTTCATAATCTCTACGGGCATACCAACTACGAAAATATCAGGCTCTCAAGTGTGGCCAGCTTGGTGTGGGGCCTGGTTGAGCCATGACTTTGCTGTGGGGTAGGAGCCCATGGCTTCCTCCTGAGCTGCCTTGCAAGCCATGAGGGGCCCCAGAAGGAGATGGGGAAAGCTGCAGGAGACAAGAGGCACTGTGTCTCGTGATGGTGGTGAGGTCTGTCTGAAGCTGAGGGGGCCAAGCTGGAAGGCTAAGTTGTCCTGGCCTGAATCACCAACCCCGGTCAGGAGAAGGCTTCAGGGAAGCCCGGAGGCTGGCGGCAGGAGGGGCCTGGACCTGCTTCCACTGCTTCCTGGACCAAGAGGCAAAACCACCGCTCGCCTTCTCCAGAGCCCTCACTGGCTTCCCAAGGTCAAGAGGGGCAGACCGGAGCCTTCCCAAGGCTTGAGGCTCATAGTGCTGACAGACTTCCATCCAACCAGAGCGACCCCTGGCTGGTCCTGTTAAATCCCCGGGACCTGCGGGCAGAGCTGGGGCCAAGCAGAGGGCTGCCGTGGCCATGGTGATGATGCTGGGAGAGCCGGGGAGGGACGGGCTGGAAGGTGAGGACACGGCGGTGTGGCCTTCCCCCGCCTCAGAGCTGGGCACCATTGGCCCGGGCACCCGGCAGGGCTGTCTTCCGGAAGGCCTGCAGAGCTGGGTTGTGTAGCAGCGTGTATGCCAGACCCCAGCGAGCCCTGCCTTGGCGGGCCCTGGGCCCCGCCCCCTTGGCCACCAGGTCCTTGGTCTGTAGCAGCTGAATCCCTGAGAAGAGGCCTTCTGTGAGTCACTCAACAAACACCCAGCCAAACCTCTCCCTCCCCCCACCTCCCTACCCAGCACCAAGATGAGGGCAGAATCTGAAAATCCCACGTGTAGAGTTGGGGAGGTTGATGAGACAGGGGCTCCAGGTGCTATTTCACAGGGTGGGAAGCCGGGAGAAATGCGGGGCTGCAGAGGGGTTTGTTCAAGCTCAGGAGGTCATCCTCTGGGTGGCCGGTAGGAGAGGGAGAGGAGGAGCTCTGTGGAGGGGACTGGAGGCAGGGCTGGGACAAGGGACTGGAGCCAGCTCAGTGTCCCCCTCCCTACTACACCCAGGCAGTAGGGCAGGGGAAAGACAGACTGCTTAGAAGGAGAGTAGGGGGTGGCCTGGGTCAGGGGGAGGGTGACGGAGCCCCTTAGCAAGACAGGGGTCTCATTCCCCAAGTGAGGACTAAGCGTGTGTGCACATATCTGACAGACAGTGTGTGTGTGTTAGCATCAAAGAAAAAGTTACCCTGAGATGGGCCAGGAAAATTCTCACTTCTTCTCTCCCACAGGCAGTCCAGAGAGGAAGTAAGCATTTTCCTGGCCCTCTCTTCCTTGCATGGGTTGCGTGCCTTCCTCCTGGGCATGCCAGGTGGGTTCAACTTCCCCTCCATATCCCCAGTGGAAAGGCACACCTTCCTCTTCCTCCCCCAGTCTGAGGCCACCCTGGGGGGTCACGCGGGGCTGGGGCCTCCGAGTTCGGAGGAGCAGGGCGCAGAAGGCTGTCGCGGCTGGGTGTGACTGGCTGACCTCCATCTTCAAGAAGCTGCAGTATGTGTGGTAGCCTGGGTGGGTGGAGGAGGCAGCGCTCGTCAGGGAGGGCCCAGACGGGGAGTGTCCTGCACGCCCTGCACGCGAGCGCATGGACACCTGAGCGCACGCACTGCGAGGGGCCCCCTGCACACACCCAGGGCTCAGGGTTACGGACATCCTCCAAGGAGACTAGGTCAGGGCAGACCACCCCCTCCCTGCTCGGCCAGCCTGAGCGCCCCCTACCCTCGGCTTCTGCCCGGTGACCCTACCGGGGTCAAGGGTGGCAGCCCTAGTCGGCAGCAGGCTGAGGTCCATCCGGCCAAGGTGGACGGCGTTGTAGAGGGCGGAGAGGAGCACTCTCCAGGCGGCCACCGTGGTGCCCACCAGCACGTTGACGGGGAAGAGAAGGAAGGTGGCTGCAGAGAGTGCTCGCCTGCGGTCAGGGAGAGGAGGGCTGAGGCAGGCCCCTACACAGAGGCCCTTCCCTGGGGTCAGTGTCAGACCGAGATGACCACAGCTGCCGTGTACTTCCTGCGCACACCTCTGTGCACCTGGCTCGGGCCTTATGTCTGCTCTCTTAACCCAGCTCACCCATTTCCCCAATCTGGGAGGACCAGGGAGATGGGGTGACTTAGCTAAGGCTGCCTAGCTGGTCAGTGACAGATTTGGGGTTTCACTCCAGGTCCACTTGGATCTTTCTATGATCCTGGTGTCTCCCACCTCCCTCCTCTAGGTTCCTTGTCCATGATTCTAAGCCTCTCCTGGGGCCAGGATCCTCCCTCCACCTAGCAGAGAAATGACATGGCTGTTAATCTCCTTCCTGCATAGGGGAGAGCAGGGCTGATCCCCAAGACAGGGAAAGCTCAGGGGGTATTTCTGGCCCTGTGACAGGTAAACAGAGGCATTTTGAACTAAGCTGGGCCACGGCCACCTCTCTCTCTGTGGATAAGGCGAGCTCTTTTTACCTCCCACTGGGGTCCCCTGTTAGAGAAAGGGAAAGACGGCAGTGGAGAAAGGCAAAGAAAGGAAGACAGGGAAGAAGCGGCCAAGGGCCAGAGAGAGCCACAAGCCCAGGAGCCACCTCACCGGTTGGTCAGCCCCGGGCGTCCATGGTGAGTATCCAGGAAGACCCAGTGGGCTGCCACGTTCTGCAGGGTCACAGCCAGGACCAAGGTCAGCCAGAAGGGCCTGTGGGAGGTGAGGGGATGGGGAGGGTGTCACTGTTAGTGGCCCTTGGGGAAGGGGTCCCAGAACCCTCAGCCCCTTCCTCACTCACCATGAGGACTTCAGGTAATGGAGGAGCAGAAGGTTCCTGCCGTGGAGCATGGGCATGAACACCAGGAAGGCCAGGGTCAAGGTCCCCAGGAAGAAGAGGATCTGTTGTACCAGGAGTCCTGCCAGTGTTGGGAGGAGAGACGCAGACATCAGCCCACCTCCGCCACTCCCAGGCACTCAAAGCTTTGGAATTGGGTAGACCTGGTTTCAGATCCCTGCTCTGCTGCTGTTTAGCTGTGCCACCTTGAGCAAGTTACTTAACCTCTCTGAGCCTTGGTTTCAAGGGAGAGTGGCCCCTACCCAGGATGGCCGTGCTGAGGAGGCAGTGAGACAAAATCTGTGGCCACTCTTGGAAAACCACAAAGTGCTTTACAAATGTTATTTTTCCCCCAATTGCTCTTGCATCCTTGAGGACAAGACAGTATTTGAAATTAATGTTTACATTCCTACTGGCCAGAGTCTGGATCACGGTAGGCACCTGAAAGCTGTCTATTGAAATGATGGGCTAATTGTTTACATGAGATGTGTACAAAAGGGCTTCAGAGGCTTAAAACTCACCAGTTCGAGGAATTATGACTTTTAGTGCTAACAGTCCCTCCACTCTTTTATCATCTTTTCCCACCTTACCCAGAGAGGTGAAAACTGAAAGAACCAGCAGGGAGGGAAATCAGGCTCTTGCTGACTTCAGCCTGCTCACATTTGAGAGGACTTCACTCACTGCAGTGCCCAAGGGGAGAATCAGAAACTCAGAGCATGGAAGGGTCCTTGAAGTCCATCTAGTCCAATTCTCTCAGTGTAGGACCCCCTTTGCAGTCCACATTAATGGCCACATAACCATGCTAGTGGAGGATGGGGAAGCCTGGCATGATACAGTCCATGGGGTTGCCTAGAGTCGGATGTGACTTAGCCACTGGACAATAATAACAGTCATGCTTGAATATTCCCAGTGATGGGGATCTCATTACCTCCTAAGAGCCCATCATGATATAGCTCTCCCTTACAAAAGTAGGAATGTGCCTCCTTCAACTTTCCAGCCCTGGGTCACCCTCTGTGCTAACACCTGGTGGCACCCAGGAGCCAACCTAGTGATGGATGTTCTTTCACCAAGGGCTCCTGCACCTAACCCCTCCCCCTCATCCCACCTGTGTGGACTCCCTGAGGGCAGGGGAGGCATGGTGGTTCCTTCCTTTCACTTCTACCCCAGCGCCAGCTCCAGCACAGGCAGACCTGCAGGGCCAGCCAAGACCTGCAGCGCATTCCCTCTCCTACCCAGGCCAGCGTTTGGGGTCAGATGGAGGTCAGTGCTGAGGTCAGGTAGAGCGGGCAAGGGGGGCTCACCAAGGCAGGTAAAAGCAGTCTGGTAGGCGGTGAAGCTCATCCAACAGAATATGGCCTGGCGGGAGGGGCGAGGGCTCTGTGTCAGGGGGCCTATGTCCAGGGCACCCCCTCGGTGCAGAGTTTGCAGGTTGGTCCTAGGGTGGGAGTGAGGAAGGGAGGGATCTCAGGAAACACACATGCTTCCTTATTCCCAGCTCTGGGCCAGCCTCTGGCTGAACTTCCAGTCTAACCCACAGCCACGGGCAGGGAAGCCCAGGGCTGTGGGAGCCCAGCGAAGCCTACTAACCCAGCTTGGGAGGTCAGGGAGGGCTTCCCAGAGGAGGTGATGCCTGAGTTGAGTCTTAAAGGATGAATAAGAGAAAGCTGGTAGAGGGTCAGGCAGGGATCAAGGTAGACACATTAAAACAGAAGACTCAATCTGAGCCAAGTCAGGAAAATAGGACACAACAGTAGGGATGGAAAGTGACTTGCAGCTCAGCCACCAGGGCAGCAGGCCACGGTCCAGGTAGGCAGAGGCTTGAGAACCTTAGCCACCTGACGCAAAGAGCTGCCTCATTGGAAAAGACTCTGATGCTGGGAAAGACTGAAGGCAGGAGGAGAAGGATGTGACAGAGGACGAGATGGTTGGAAGACATCATTGAAGACTCAATGGGCATGAGTTTGAGGAAGCTCTGGGAGTTGATGAAGGACAGGAAAGCCTGGCGTGCTGCAGTCCCTGGGGTTGCAAAGAGTCAGACACGACTTAGCAACTGAACAACGACAAGTAGCACCAACCCAGTAAGCAAAGACCCTAGAGCAGGAACCCTGAGACCTGACCAGTGTAAAAGCATGCAGACCAGCTTTCTGCTAAGTCCCTTGGCCCTCCCCTTCCCATCCACCCTACTCCTAACCAGAAGTTCTCTCCTCTGCTCACACTTCTTCAGCGCTCCTTACCTTTCACCATGAAAGGGCGAGGTAGGCGGCTTGGCATTCAATATCCCACAAGAATCTCTTCAGTGCCCCAGGCACCAGCCGGCCCACCCCCTCACCCACACTCACACTTGCTCACACAGCTCCTCCTGCCCATGGCACCCTGCCTCCCTTATCTCCCAGTAGGATGCCAGCTCTCTCATGTAACCCCTCCTCAGAGGACAAACTCCATACTTCAGCCCTTCATCAGCCGTGCTCTGCATTACTCGTGATGTTTCTCCAACCAGACAGGGACATCCCACCTTCTCCACCCATGGCAGGGCAGCTGGCCTCAGGGACAGCTCAGTCCTGCAGGCATTCTCCCTCCCTCCAGTCCCAAGATTTTCCCCTCCTGGGTCAGGGGTCCTGCAGGCCCGACCTCTCCCCCACATCTGTATCAGGGGGTGTCAGAGCCTGCCACTAACCTGTGTGTCACCAGCGAGTGGACCAGCATGAGGAAGGTGAGCAAGCACGACAGGACCAAGGCCGAGATGTAGCAAACTGGGAGGCCGAAAAGGAGCAAAGCGGGAGGTCAGGGCCGGGGTGGGTCTCCTGGGAACCTCTGAATTGCTATCTAGGGGGTGTCTGGGTGAGAGCCACCCCTACCCCACACCCCAGAATGAGCCTCGCGTCACTTTCCCTGTTCTCAGATCCAGTGTAAGTCAACAACTTCGGTTGGCCCATACTGCCAGGTGACATCTGGTGGCCAGGATGGGAGAGACCAGCTCTGAAGTTGCAGACCTGGCCCTCACCCTGGTCTTGCTGCTTCCACTGCTGTGTGGCCCCCAGTAAGGGACGCCATGGGGGTCTGCCTGGCATCTGCCTCCAGCTCCATGACCTCTTGGCTATAAGGTGTCAGGACATGATTCCACCACCCAGCCTCAGCTTGCCCATACCAGGCACACCGTTGGGCTGCCCATCTCCCAGCGTGTCGTGAACCCTAAAATCCCATCAGGGCCAGCATCAGTGGCCTTGGTTCAGAGCACAGAAGATCCGAGCACCCATCAGTGTGACCTGAGTCCATCAGAATGAGGGAAGTGACCGCTGCTACCCATCTCCTCCCCATCCACCCAGGCCAGGAGTTCCTTGTATCAGCAGCAACTGGGAGAGAATGCATGGTGTGCTGTGAATAAGCCTGGTCTTTAAGCAAAGCAGGGCTGCAACCCTTCCACCCTACATCCACAGCCAGTCTCACTCAGTACCCTCCAGAACAATCCCACAGGAGAGGCCCAGGGAGACGTGGAACCCACAGAGAAGCTGACTCAGGGCTGGTGGGCTTGACCCACCAGCCACACTGCTTGGAAGTTATGGAGCGGGTTGTGCTATCTTTTCCAAGCAGATCTAGGATAAGCCCGGGAGGTCTGGACCCTGATCTCATTATTCATCTGAGAGAAGTGTTCCTGGTCCCCATCAGAGACTCAGAAGGGAAGCAAACACACATGGGAGAGACAAGCCCTGGGTCCTTGCAGCCACAGGTACTGGAGATGTGGGTCTTAGCACTGACAGCATATTAGGATCACCAGGAGCTATTTCAGTTCCCACGGCCCAGAGACTTCCAGTGGCCCAGTGGTTAAGAATCTGCCTTGCAATGCAGGCATCACAGGTTTGATTCCTGGCCAGGGAACTAGGATCCCACATGCTGCAGGGCAACTAAGCCCACGTGCCACAGCTACTGAGCCTGCGTATCACAACTGGAAAGCTGGAGTGCCCCAAGGAAAGATTCTGAATTCTGCAACTGAGACCCCACGCAGCTAAAAACAGAAAGTTTTTAAAATTCCCATAGCCCAAGCTGCACTCCAGAGCAATTAAGTCAGAATTTCTGGGCACAGGACCCAGACCTAGCCTTTGGGAAAGCAACCCCAGTAATTCCAATGTGCACTCAGGATTGAGAACCACTGAACTGGGTGTTGTTTTTTTTTTTTCAAAGTCAGAGCCTTAATGATCTCTTTTTTTCAGCAGTTGATTGAAATCCATCAGGCTAACCAGCACTTGTAGAGCGCCTGCTCTACAAGCGGTTCTCAAACTCAGTCTTGTATCTGAATCATGGAGAAGGTTTGTCCAATCACACACAGAGGCTGGGCCCCACCCTCCAGGGTTCTGAAGTCTGACGAGAGCCTTGGGATTTCTTAAAAGTTACCAGGTGATTCCCAGGCACAGACAGGAGTGAGGACAGCCACTACGCAAACCTGGGGCCGCTGTGCCTGCCCCTTTAGGAGGCATGCAAGGAGGCAGAGGCAGGCCCTTTACTGAACATAAGGCTAGAAGAAAGCCCTGGGCATGCGCAGCTCTGCCCAGCTCCGTCTAGAGCCCTGCCCTCCTAGAGCCAAAGGTATCAGCAAAGATACACTCTGGACTGTCTCTGCCAGGAGGCGAGGGATTTGCCTGCTGAGCCTGCCAAGGTGAGCGAATAGGCTAACTGTGGTGAGTTATCGAATCCCCTGACCCCTAGCCTGGCCTTTGGTCTCCAGGTGCCTACCTCTCGCTCCTCTCTCCCCTCAGTTGGTTCCAAATTTGGTTCCCTCCTACTCCTGGTATTCATAAAATCTTCCTGCTCTTCACTTTCTCTGGAACTCTGCGCCTTCCCCCTTCTGGGCCCGGGTTTATGGATCAGTCTGTCTCCCACACCCAATCAGGAGCCTCGAGGACAAAGATGCCTTTAGAGCTTCAATACCCATCTTGCAGGTAGGGAGACTGAGATCCAAAGGAGTAAACGGCTTGCCCAGGACACACAGCTGGTAAGTGATGGAGCACGAATTCTAATCTAGCCAGCCTGACTCAAGAGTGCAAGCTTTCTGTGAAAGATGCTAGGCTTATGGTCCAGGTGCCGGGTGGGTAGGCCTAAAACAGGCTCTTGAAGCTCAGAAAACATTAGCTTTTTAGGCTGAGAACAGACCAAAGGGCTTCAGATCTCATCTCAATTCTACCCCTGGCTTGCTGAGTGCTTAGGGCATATCCCTAAACCTCTTGGGCATCAGTTTGCCTTGTCTGTGAACTAGAAAGGTAAACACTGATATACTTGACCCCCACATCCAAGGAGATCCAAAGTGGGAGCATTTGGGCTTGGAAACCACAGCACGTGATTACAAATGTCAGGTGTGTTGAGTAGAAACAAAATCCCTTGTCTTGGACATGTGTGTTTCTTGATTTCCTGCTCTGTGAGAGGAGATCAACGATGCTGACCCAACAGGGCTGCTGTGAGCAAGGTCTTAGCTTGGATATGGACTGATAAGGGTCATGTCTGCTCCTACCTGTGGCTCAGTTTGTGACCAACTTGGAAAATCTTGGAGATGTCATTTTCAGCCTATCCAGAGCTTGTCACTTGTGGGCTTCAGCCACAGCTCCAGGACAGACTCTGATAGGGGAGCAGATGTACTCAGGAAAGTGGTGGTCAGGGAAGGAAGCAGTCACTGCACCTATCTCTGCCCATCCCTACTCCCTCCCTGATGGTCTTGGTAAGGAAGAGCAGCAGAGCAGTCATACCTCCACCTGCAGTAATAGCAGCCTAAGCTCCAGCCATCACACGTTACTCCTCAAGAGCCAGGCTGATTGTGCTAGCCAGGGACTCCCTAGCCAGAAGAGAGTATAGGCCCCATGACATCTGACCACCAGGCCCTGTCTCAAGGTGGTGGATAGTCCCAGCCTGGGTGTTAGGAGACTTTGTTCTCTTGGCTCTACTTCTGCCTGGCTGTACAACCTCATGCCAGTTCTCCTTGTATCAAGTGAGGATGGGTCTCAGTCTCCTGCAAAGGGCTGTGGAGGTGAGGTAGGTAGGTAACAGGGCTAAGGGCTAGAGGAGGCATCAGACCACAGAAGTGGGGAGGTGGTGCGCCTGGTATAGTTTCAGAGCCCAGGAGCTCATTCTCATGGGAAGGAAGGAGAAAGGAGGTGACTTGAGAACAGAGATTGGAAAGAAAAAGCATTCGTCCCTCCTGACCCCACCTACCTGCCATAGGATTAGTTCAGAAACCTGGCTGCCATCCCACCACATTGCCTCCTTTCCTGCTTCCCTCAAAGCCTATGGCTGTCCCCTCAGCTCACACACACATGCCCTCCTCCAGCTCCACACCTACAGAGTGGGGCAAAGTCGCTGGGGGTAGGGGTGGGAGGGTTGAGGTGAGAGATCCCACACAAGCTGACAGGGGGCCAGTGAGATGACCCCTTCAGGTCTCAGAGACTCGGAACTGGAAGCTCCAGCTGTCCCCATTTGTAGATGAGACAGCCGAGACTCAGAGACGGGACGCCCAAGGCACCCCACGTGTCCGCGGCTCCCAGGACAGAGCTCAGGAATCCCAGCTTGGGTCCCCACTGCGGCGCCTCGGGGACTCCTGGGAGGCCTCACCTTCTAGAGCCCACAGGTGGTGCTTCACCAGCTCCACCACCTCCTGCCTGTCCTCTGAGAGCACGATCCCAAAGCCGGCCAGCAGGTAGGAGACGTCCGTGGTGATCCCCGCCCTCACCTTCTGGATGGTGGGCACCACGCCCACTAGCAGCAGCAGGGCCACCTGGAAGACCCCCGAAATCAGGGCGCTAGGGCCTGGCTGTGCTCACACCAGGCACTCCCATCCCAGGAGAAGTGTTTTTTGAGACTTCAGGAGATAAACTCCAGCAGCCCATGGGCTGTAGCCATGTGCTCGTCACTCATCACAGTGCTCATATCTGTTTCTTAGAGCAGCATCCTGGCGCCTCTGATCAGCATGTTACAGAGACGACTTTAGCCTCATCAACCCCAGACATGCTTTCAAGCAACACAAGTGCGTTCGTGCATCTCCGAATCACCTCCCTAAACTTAGCATGAAATTTCCAATTTTTCCATGAGAAAGCAAAGTGTCCCATCAATGAACTAGCCAGACCTGGATTCGAATTTTGGCTACCCTGAGATGTTGGCCGTAGGAACCTGGCCAAGTCAAATGCATCTCTCAGCCTCAATTTTCTCCATCTGTGAAAGGGAGAAGACTCATCCCTACCTCCCAGGATTTTCAATTTTTTGTCTTTTTTATAGGGAGGGCTGGTGGTGGTGATGGGGATTCATCAAACATACATTATCTCACTAAGTCTTCTGACTGAAAGGAAGTAATTTTATTTCCTCCATTTCACAGCCAAGCTAGTGGGTTCAGGGATGCTGAGTAACTTGACCAACATCACTCAGGAGGTAAATAAAGGAGTGAGGATTTAAATCTATGTGTACATGACTCCAAAACTCATGCTCTGACCCTGTGTGAGCCCAAAGGGCTCCCCTTAGTATCCCCTCCCTTCTGGTAGGCCAGCATTCCCCAGAAGGCCGGAGCAACAGGATAGGATCGTGGGTAGGGCTCTTGGAGATCTGAACGGGGGAGCCTGAGTCATCTCAGGGTTGGGGGCTGGGAGCAGGGGTCCAGAGGCAAATGGCAAGACAGAGGCAGGACATACCTGGTAGATGGCCGTCCCCGTCAGGGTGACTGAAAGCACCAGCTTCAGGGGTAGTCGGAATCCTGCAGTCCCCAAAAGGAGGGGCATGGTGAACCCCAGCACCACCCAGGCCCAGGAGCCCCCTCCCGCCCAAAGGACCCAGGAATAGGGCCAGGGCTCACAGGATCCTGGACCACCGAGGCCAGTCAGGGGCTTCCCCTTGTCCCAGGCTGGGGTTGTTGCTCCTGATGACAACGGTACTAAAGGTAGGAGCTGGCTTTCTACAGCAGCTGTTCTGTGCGAAGGAGGGGTAAGGTCACCTGTCTTGGCCTCAGCTCCCCACCCCATACCTCGCTGTGGAATGTAGATGGAGTGTCTGAAGTAGATCCAGGCCCGGGACGCGAAGCCATGCTTGCTGGTGTGGGAGCTGAGGAAAGACCCAGGCAGGAGGGAGCTCTCAGGAGAAGCTCCTGCCTCGAGCCTGGGCCCCAGGGTCTGGTTGATCCTTCATCTCTGCCCCACTTTGCGGCCCAGTGCCAACCTCCCAAACAAACCTGCCTGCCCAGGCCTGTCCCCCAGCCCAAAGGATGTGCCTGGAATCTCACCTGCTTTTCAGCTTCTTCTGGCAAAGGAGGGTCCTCAGATATTCTTCAGAGTAGCTGCTCTGCAGCCCCTGTGGGGACAGAAGGACAAGAAGATGGGACCTGTCTTGAGCCATCCCTGGGGCCCTGGCTCAGGGTACCATGGTGGGCACCCAGTCGGTGCTCCATACAAACCTCTTGGCTGTGGTAGGGTACAGAGAAAGGGCACCTTGTGGGGATAAGGGCCATGCCCCCCAAAGCTGCCCTCCTCTCCTCCTTAAACAAAAGACTAATCCATCTCCTAGCTAAGAACTCTCTGTGCTGGCAAGTTTTTCCTAAGGGCTATTTCCAACTCTCCCCTGCTTTACTCAGGCTCTTAGCATCACTGCTTTCTTCTTGGCCCTCTGGCCTTTGCTAGCTGAGATGGGGGCTAAAGGGAGACTCTGTCCCACGAGTTTATCCCTGACCAGGACACAAGCTGGGCCGTTGTGGGTCAGAGACCCCAGGCCTCTCCTACTCCAGGGAGATCACAAGGGTGACCTGATTTGTCTAAGCCACATTCCAGGTCTTAAGCTGCCTGCCAAGTGGCAGAGGCCCACAGTAAGATGCGGGGAGCCCCTGACCCCTGATCATTTGGAAAATATAGGCCAAGTCACCCATTGCCATGGGAACCCTGGGATCCAGGGCAGGTGTGGATCAGCTCAAAGACTGACTGTGTCTTTTGAGGATTAAAACTCTTTGACCAAGGGCCAAAGAGGATTTTATTTCTCCTAAGACTTCCCAAGAGGAAAGGCGTGCAATGGAGGGAGAGGCTGAGAAGATCCCCAGGAGAGGAGGGAGAGGGAAGGGCCTGAGCAAGGCAGAGACGTGCCTGGTGTATCCTGGGGAGCTGCTCCCCTCCTCTGAGCGTCTGGAGGGCAGTAGCAACAAGTACCGAGGACCCTACTGCTACCCTGGGAGTGTGAAACCTGCAGTCAAGTGGGCCAGTGGGGGATCCAGGGCCACCCTGGAGACACTGGGCCCACCTGCCTCTTCTCCCCTCCGTGGGGACCTCACTCCTCTGGTTTCAGCCCCAGCCCCTCTGTTGAGCTCCAGGCCCAGGGTCCAGCTGTCCACCAGACCCCTCGGCACCACGCACGCACAGTTGTACATCATCCCCCGCACACCTGCTCTCATCTAGGGCTCTGTATGTCGCCAGGAACTGGCGCCACCACCCACCCGCTGTCTGTCCTGGATGCCACCCTTCAAGCCTTTCTTTCAACCTCCCCATCTGCAGAGCAACCAGCCTTTTGCATCTCTGTGGGGAAGTTTCCCTCCTCCATCTCTCTTACCAGGAAAAGACTTGACTCCACCTCCACTCATGCTCTGGGGTTGCAATTCTCACATTGCACTGTAAATATATGTCTCTGTATCCATCGCCCCTAGCATGCTGCGAGCCCGGAAGTCCAACACAAGTCACCCGCTGAGTCCATAGCCCCAGCTCAGGACCTGGCATAGGACAGGTGCTTGGAGAATGGAGACTATGATTGCCATATCTTGTAAGAATTCTCCCTTGCCATGACATATTCATCCCCGCACCCACCTACCCAAAACCTCAGAAATATTTACTGAGTGTCTACCATGTCTACCATCTCTACTGTGATGCTGGGAAAGTTTGAAGGCAGGAGGAGAAGGAGGTGACAGAGGATGAGACAGTTGGATGGCATCACTGTGTCAATGGACATGAGTTTGAGCAAACTCTGGGAAATGGTGAAGGACAGGGAAGCCTGGTGAGCTGCAGCCCATGGGGTCACAAAGAGTCGGACATGACTGAGTGACTGAACAATAACTCATGTGTTAAGACCTACCCGGTGCTGCAAATCATGCAAGAATGAAACAGATGCAACCCATCTCTGCAACTCATGCTTTTTCCTGTGCCTGCCATGCCTTTCTTTTTCTCTCCCCACTTCAGATCCTCCCTGTCCTTCAGTTCTTGCTATGTCTACTTCCTCCAGGAAGTCCTCCCAGCATGACTTAGTTCTTCCAGCCCTCCCCTTTATCCAACCTAGGGTTGACTCATAATGCAATTCTGCCCTGGGTGCTCTCTGAATCATGTCAGTATCTGCAAAGCTTCTAGTAGGCACGAGGCTCTGGCCTGTCTCATTTCTCCAGCTGGATCCTCTGTGTTCCAGAAATAGAGTTATGAGTTCCCTGTCTTCCAGCCCACTCTCCTTTGTGGAGTCCCCACTCTGCAAACTGCTCAGTGCCCCAGGCATCCTGGGTGACAGCCGAGGGCCTGGCACCCTCAACGACTCAGCAAATGTTTTCTGAGCACCTGTTATATTCTAGGCCCTACACCAAGCAAGACTGCACGTAGGAGACCAAAAGACCTGGGCAAGTCCAAGGTGTCTTGAGTGCTGAGTACAAGCCCACCCCAGCCCTGCGCCTTTACCTTGGAGCCTGCAGCTGCCCCACGTCTGAAGCTTCTCACCAGTTGCACTGGGTACCAAAGGCTCAGGAATCCGAGGCCCAGAAGGAGAGGCAGCGAGGCCAACAGGGAGTAGTACTTGTAGATCTGGAGGGACAGACAAATGCCAAGACACATCTACCTTCTGCCTCCTTTCCCCATTGGAAGACTGGGATCCATTTCCCTTCCCAGTTCACAGGGGCCCCTGAAGATGATCGAGCGTGCATCGCAAGGCTTCTGGTTCTATCTCTATACTCCAACCTGGGCCACTTGGCACCGACTCCTACTTCTCCTTCTCTGGCCCCACAGAGGTGCTTGCCCCTCCCCCTGGCCCCTAGACTCCCAGGGCCCTTTCAGGAGCCAAAGGGATGTTTTGTGAGCCCCTCCTATCCACCCCAGGGGACTGCCATGGGACCTGAAACAGGAGAGAGCCACCTTCCGTCCCTATGTTCCTGGTGCCTTGACACTGGCCTGTTTTTTTTTTTTCTATTATATTTTGCAACCTGAGCAACTTCGAAGAACATGCCCTGCCTCCCGGGGCTGAGGCCCTCCTGCGGTTGAACACAATTCCATATGTTTTTACTGAGAGCTTAGTATGTGCCAGGTCCTGGCTGATGAAAAAGACCAACCAAGTCCTTACTCTCATGAAAACCACCCAAGCTTCAACTCTACCCTGAGGGATTCGTGTTATCAGCTCCATTGTGGGAGCCAGGTGGGGTGGGCAGGGGAACCTGAGCCTCAGAAAGGTGATAAGGTGTTCTCAAAGAACCTGGCACCACCTGGCATCATTGCATATATTTGCTTGTTTGACTGTGTGTCCCCTTCCAGCAAAGGCAGCTCTTGGGATGCCAGGGACTTCATCAGTCTTATTCATAGCTCTCCTCAGTGCTTGGAAATGCCCCTGGTACAGAGAATATGCTCAAATATGTTTGTGGAATGAACTAAGGAAGGAAGGGATAAAGCTGGATTCAAACTCGGGTTGTCTGACCCTGTAGGCTATACCCACACCCTTTGGGCTCTGGACCAGGCAGGTTCACACTGCAACCAGGCCCAGTGAACCAGGTTCTGAGATTCTGGTATTCTCTTTTTAGCCCTCTGAGACCATTCCCCAACTCAGCACTGGCTTTCCATAGCTCTCTTCACTCCCTCTCCAGCCTGGCCAAGGGATGTCTGGAGATTAATAATAGGGAGATTTCAGGGTTCCTTTCCCTCCTTCTCTGCCCCTTCCTTCCCATCCCCCTCCCAGACAGGAAGCTCCTGAGGGCAGGCCGGGCTGTCTCTCCCACAGCAGGGCCGAGGCTGGAGCAAGCACTTGGGTAAAGGCATGAATCCCATGCCCAGTGGAAGGCAGCAGGGAAGCGTGTAGACAGAGATGAGAGGAGCCTCGCCAGCTGACGCAGCTCCCCCATGCCTCACTGTCCGAGGCCATCCCGAGTCCGTGGTTACCTTCGGTGACTCAGGACACTCTGCCCTCTGCCAGACCTGGACCCCCAAATGAGCCCAGGACAGCAGGCTGCCGAGCAGGTGGGCGGCTCCATGCCTGACGGTGGCACAGGCAGCCAGCGGATAGTAGAGGGCAGGGTAATAGAGCAGAGCCAGTATCTTCCATGGCCCTAGAAGGCAAGACAGGAAGAGAGACACATGATGGAGGGGCAGAGAGATCAAAGGAGAAGGTATATATAGAGTGCCTAGCACCATGCCTGAGTTAGTACTAAATAAATTCAGTTACCATTTTATTACTGTTCCCATCTCTGACCCTTGGCCTCCACCACTGTAGAATGGAGCTAATATCTGCACTTTCTGGAGTCATTGTGAGGATCAGATGACCTAAGGAGGCCATGTTGGAGGGCAGTGGCTCCTCTGGATTGTGGCTATGCTTTCTACCACCACCTCCTTAAGCCCAGCTCAACTCTCCAGGACCCCTCCTCCCTATTCCCCTCCCCATGCTCCTTCATGTTCACATGAGACTAGGCTGTCTGGGGTCTGGGGGACTCAGCCTGTGCCCCCACCCAGGGGGGTGGAGTTTGTACAGGAGCAGGGAGGGCAGCATTGACCCAAGGATGGAGCACCAAGATTTCAGGCACTGCGGTGGAACAGTTGGTGAGGGTGATGGGACAGTGTCTTCTGGGCAATGGCTCATGACTTGGATCAGGAGCCCCAGTGCTCTGAATTCCCACCCACCCCCTGCCATCAATCCAACCCGGGGTCTTAGCCATGCTGGGTACCTTGGCCCAGTGGTGAAGTGAGGCTCAGGAAAGGCAGTGGATCCTTGGTGGGAAGCAGCAGACACAGGGAGCTGAAGAGGATCATGAAGACGGCAGCAGGCACAGTCCGGGGCCTGTCCCCAGCCATGAAATCCACAGGGCTGGTACAGAGCAGGGGCAGGACAAGAGGGAGCCACTCAGGCCCTGCAAGCCCTTTACCACCCCGTGTTCCAAACACTGGGGAGGTGCAATCCTTCCGTTTCCCCATCTGGAAAGGGAAACTGAGGCCCCTTCATATTTTCATTCCACAAATATCTGTGGAGTGTCTCCTACAGATCCAGACCCAGGCCCTATGGCAAGTGACTCAGGAATGCGCCTCCCTCCCCCCAGCACACAGGCACAGAAGGAACAAGCCTGAGCACTGAACCTCACCCCCCCCCCCCGCCCCCCACTCGGGAAGCCTCAGGAAACGGCCGCCTCCACACTAATCGGTCTGTCTGGGCTGGCAGACCTTCAGAGAGCTGGAGAGTCACAACATCCTTATGCAACGGCCGCCGCCCTGGCCTGGGAGTGGCCCCAGGGCAGAGGGCAGACAGCGGGCACGGCTATCCCAGGCATTGCCCCTCTGAGCTCAGGGCAAGCCTCTGAGACCCTCTGCTTCGGTGCTCCAGCTTGCCTCCCTGCCCAGAGGGCTACACCCTGCTTCATTCTCCCCTGGGCCCTCCCCTAGGCAGGGCAAGCTCTTTTTCCTGGCCAGCCAGGGCAGCAGAAACCCCCCCGGCTCATTCCCGTCAAAACCAGCATGGCAGGCCCCACCCCGGTGTGCAGTCTGAGCACAAGGCTGTCTACGCTGGGGCTCCACCTACCACCTCCCCCCATTCTTCAGTCTTTCCCACACACGCCTGCCCAGTCCCGACTCCTCAGGGTCATCCCCATCCCAGGCTCTGGGGCTGCAAGGCTGAAGGAGGCAGGGGCAGAAATTTCAGCCAGAGGGGCTTGAGGTCAGTCCTTTATAAACCTGTGTCAGGTCTAGGAAATACCCTCGGGGAAGAGGGTGAAGATGGCGCGGAGTGATCATGACTTGTCCAGACCATGGGTTGCCTGAGGGGGTGTGTCCTGGAGCTGGGCCCTCTTGGGCTCGATCTCCCTGGGGTCTGGAACAACAGTGGGTGCCCCTGAGCAGGTCCCTTCCCTTCTCTCTGGGGATCCCAGGCAAACCTGGAGATCTCAGTGAAGGGAGAGGAGGATGGGAGGGCCTCCAGACTGAGAAAGTTCTGGGTGTCACTGAGGCCCAGGGACCTAACAACTCACCACCCTTCCAGAGTGGCCCTGTCAGCTGGGCCCCCCAGAGAGGGGAGCCCAGGCCAAGGCACCAACCTGGGCAGCCCGGGCCTGCCATGCCCACAGCGGGGCCAGAGTTGGCGGCGCCTCACCATCATGGCCAGCAGAAGCAACACGAGGATCTGAAAGAAGAACACAGAGATGGGGCTAGGGTGCCCAGGCCTTCCCCAAGGTGCTGAGTCAGAGCCCTTGGCCCTGGGAACCCCCTAACCCCCATGCACACTTGGGCAGCATGTTGGGGACTGGCGCGGAGGTGACAGAAGTTTGAGAGGTTAGATTCCATCTGCATCCTGGTTTGGGTCCCTACCCTGGGAGAACTCCCAATACCACCCCTCCACCATCTTTAGGCTCCCAACATCTCCCTTTACCACCCCAGCCTACATCCCCCTGTTCAGGCTGGCAGTAGACCAGTTTGGACTCACCGACAACACGGCCAGGCAGACATGGTAGAGGCCAGGCGGCACGCTGGGCTGGCAGGAGGGGACCAGCCTGCAGAGCAAGTGAAGGCTGGTCAGGCCAAGGTAGGGAAACCCCAAGTGTGCAGCCAGGCCTGGGGTTCCAGGCTCCCTATGCTGGGTCTCTACTCATCACCTCCCTTGACCCCTTTGATCACTCACACACAGTTTCACTTCTCAGGGCTGTTCTGGGCTGCATGACCCTACAGGGTGCCAGTCCCATACCAAGGCTTAAGGTTACAGGGCTGAAGGAGACAGGGGCTCCCAGGGGAAGATATGGGAGAAACAGAATGGGTCAACGCAGCCTTTCTCTCCGGCAAGGCTCGCTTCATTTCTCCCTCCTCCAGGAAGCCTCCTGGACTGCTCCAGGTGTAACAAAGACCTCTTCTCCGAACAGCGGCTGAGCATACAACCTGAATCCAGCAATCAAGCACTTGGATCTGTGATCTGCCTTTCCTTCACTGGTATCTGAGTTTGGTCTGTCTGTGATTGGAATGCTCTACCTTGGTCTTCCAGGATTTATGTCTCTACTTGTTTTACTTTTGCTAAGGGCTGAATCATGTGTCAGAGAAAGGTATCAGGTGGAAGCCCTGAGCTCAGGATTGGACCTGAACCTAGAAGAGCAGATAGGTTGGGTTCCTGCGGGAGGGTTAGACCTCTGGGTTTGCCCAGCTGGAGCCTGGGAGTGCCAGAGGGAGGCCACCAGAGTGGGTGGGGCCACCAAGTTCTGGTGGAAGAGGCATCAGAGGAAGTCCCTGCTGCAGCCGGGCCTGCCCCGACCAGGGGTGGGGGTAGGGGGCTCACCCACCCTGATGGGCTCCTTCCGCTGTGTGGACAAGAAGAATCTCAAGCGTGAGCCCAAGGACTCTGCACTATAACAGCCTAGGCTTCCTGAACTTGGAAATCCCGGAGAGTGAAGAGCAGGAAAGAACCCAGTCCTGTGGGCTTGTCCTTTTTTGTGCAACTTCTTGGCCCAGGCAGCTCCAGCCTCTTTCCAAAGCAGAACAGTGCTCGTGGTAGAGTAGAATAGGTACCCCAGGGGATCAGGTTCCTTCTGTCTGCACTTAGGCCTCACACACCCCACTTACAACTCTGAGGCACCTTACTGGAGTATGTGGGGTGGGGTTCGGGTGAGGCAGACTCCCTGACCATCCCCAAGAGTCCAGAGCCACCACTCCTGACCATCTCTGCTGGCATCTCATCACTTGACAAAGTCCTACTCAATCCTGCCCCCACCCCCAGACCCAGCCAAAACAGGGGCTCAGCAAACTGTCCCTGCTGCCTGACCCTTTCCCATTCATCCTAGACCAGGAGGCACCCTGGACCTCCTCCAGGGCCCTGTCTGGGGGAATCACTGGCCTTTCTGTACCACCTGGCACCCACCTCCATCTACCCTTTATTTAGCTCCATTTGGCTGAGACTCATGGACCCTGAAATGTTTGAGGTCTGGGCAACAGAAATTTGAGTGAGCAAATGTTTGGCTGACAGCTCATGGACCCATGTTTTGTGCTATGGGGCAGGAAAGATGGCACAGACACGAAGAACACCATGGCAGGGACGGTGGGAGTTTGATCCTTGAAGGAGCACAAGCAGATGCTGAAGGATAAAGAGGGGGAGACATTTGGGGCAAGGCCTCAGAGCGGGTGGTATTTGAGTTTGGAAGATGGTTAGCATCTCTTCAGGCAAATAAGGGCCAAGGGAGCTCCATGTAGAGGGAAGAGCAGGAGAAAGTGCAGTGACAGGCAGCAGAGAGTGGGACTGGAGCCACACAAGGTTTTCAGCTTGATTGGAGCCCAGAGGGCAGGCTGAGAGTGGGTTACAGAAGGCATGGGAGGCACTGAGGGTGTTTAAGCAGGACAGTGTTCCAGATTTTAGGAGATTTCTGTGGCTAGATTTGAATAAACACAACAGCAAGGACTTCCCTGGTGGTCCAGTGGTTAGGGATCCACCTCCCAACGCAGGGGACGTGGGTTCAATCCCTGGTCAGAGAACTAAGATTCCACGTGCTGTGCAGCAACTAAGACCCAATGCAGCCAAATAAATAAACATTAAAAGCAAAGAAAAGCAACCTAGTACTTACTAAGCATGGAATAAGCGCCATGTACCGCTTGTTCCACATACTAACTCAGTTATTACCTAAGAGGTGGATGCTATTAGTATTCTCCTTGTGTAAACAAGGAAAACAAGGCTCAGAGAGGCTAGGTGTCTTGCCCAAATCACACAGCTAGTAAAGCACCAGAGCCAAGATTCGAACGGAAGTAGTCTGACTCCGGCAGCCACAGGTAAAGAGGATGTGAAAGACAAGGAGTATGCAGAAGCTATTAAGTTGAACCATATGAAACTGCCATTTCTTTACATCAAAGACAGTTGAATATCAGCATTTTCAAATGGCTCAGCATAAACAGTCTCAGAGGTATTTAGGAGGAGAATTGACACGACTTATTGTGGAGGAGTGGAGGGAAGGGACATTTCTGGGATGGCTCTCGGGTCCTGGGCCTTATTCTAAGATGAAGAGTGAGGACCAGAGTTGAATGGAGTCCAAGGAAGCAGAGGCCTGGTCTTAGGCAATTCAGAGGTGGTGATGGGCACTCAGGGACAGAGGCCAGACTGCCATGTGGTGGGAACAGTGGGACAAAGGAGAAGCTAGAAAACTGTTTTCTAGAGCTAAAGTGAGAAGCTGCAAAGGGCCCCACCCAGAGGGTAGAGGACAGCTCTGGGGGTGAGAGAGAGAGGCTTACTGTCTGGGGCAGGGGTCTGCAGACCTGGAGTCCAGGGAGGCCTGGAGCCCTGCTGCCTGGCCCTGTCCCCCTCCCACAGCAGAGTGACCTGCACATCACCCTGGTGTTGGCCTCGCCTGGTAGGAGGGCAGGCCGTGGAGGAAGCCTTCCAGTTCCGCCTTCCAGGCAGCACTTTGAAGTGGTGGGGAGGTGACTGACATCCTGGACAGCTGCCACAGATGTGTTTGTGTCCCCAGGCTCTGGCTGGGGAGCTCGATATTGATGACGGGTGTATGACACACGAGCACATGGCAAGTAGCGCCCATAGCCTGGCTGGAGGAGCCTCTGCGGAAAGGAAGGAGCCAGCCTGGCTTCAATAGATCAGTCCTAGATCCAGAGAAGACCCCAGCCAATGCATCCCATCCCCATCAGACTCACCCCCACCCCCAAACCTCTCTAGCTAGGCCCTGGCGCCAAGGGGACACTTGGGTAAGTGTGACCAGGAGGTTGAGTCCATCCCGGACACTGTCACCAGTGCCCATGACTCCAACTCCAGCCCAGTGAGGCACAGGGGGATCCCATGTCCATAGCTCCTCCAAGTTTTGGGGCACCACCTTACAGGGGTGTCTGACTCACACAGGAAGAAGTGAGTCCAAATTTGCCTCCTTGGGATTCCCCTGGGCTCCCAGCTTCCCACTCCCACCTCCAGCAAGAAGCTCAACTTGGTTGGGCTAAGTAAATAGAATCAAACAAAGCTCTTCATTCTCACCTGCAGTGGGAGAAGGGAGCTACAAATGCGAGATGTCACCCATCGCAGAGGTAGTGCTGCTGATCACCCAGTCCCTGCCACGCATCCAATTTTATTCTAAGGCCATGTCTAAATACCGGAGCCAAGGAGCTGGCTGCAGGCACCCAGCTCCAGCCAATGCCTGGGCCCTGAGGTGGCTAAGGACACGGCTTCCAACTAAGGCCTTAACTTGGGTGGAAGTCTGTGTCTTGCTGGGGCTCCTGGGCCCCTCTCCATTCTTTTGCTTCTCTCAACTCACACACAGCAGGAACCTGGGGAGCCCTGGGCTTTCAAGGCCAGCCAGGCAAGGGAGGCGGGTACACTGTGCTGACAGCAGGACTGCCTCCCAGGTGGTCAGAACCCCAAGTCCTCCAAACAACAGGCTGGGGTGGGGCCTCCCTCCCTGCCAGGTGACCCAGGCCTGGTCAGGCCACAGCCCGGCCCCTGGGAAGGCACCAGAGCATTTTCCCTTCTCCAGCTTTGGTTGCTGATGGAGAACAGATGTGCACACATCTGGCTCGACACCGCCCACCCCCGCACTTCCAGCCCACCTCACCTTTCCAGTTCCCCAAACCCTCAGACAGAGCAGGGAGGTGGGGGAAGGGGCTGAGGCCAGGAACAACAAGGGGAGAACTGGGCTCTGGGGCCCACGCAGACCAGGCGTCCTTGGCAGCATGGGGGCACAGGGAGGCCCAGCTCCTCTGCCAGGGTGCCCAGACTAAACAAAGATAGAGGGATCTGGGCAGAGGCAGCCGTGGGCTGAGTCCTCTGGCCACACAGGCCTGGGCGGAGGCCGCCTCCCTCCCCTGACCTGGCCCAAGCACTCCTGCTGAAGAGAACTGGATCTCCTATCTTCACGGAGCCTCAGACCAGCCTGCGCCAATGGGGCAGCCTGTTCCCCCAGGCTTCCCCCTGACCTGGGCCTGCTCGGAGAAACTGAGGTTCATTAATAGCGCATCCAAGATGGTCACCACAGAGACCAGTAACCCCTTGAAGGCAGGCCTGGCTTCCCTCAACCATTCACCCAGCACTCTCCGTCTTGGCCACAGGCCAGAGTTACCCAGCCTAGCTGGATCTGAGTTTGCAAGAGGGGCCCCAGGAATCTGTTTCTGAAACATACCACAGGGAGTTTCCTGGTTGCCAAGTGGTTAGGACTCAGGGTTTTCATTGCTAGAGCCCGGATTCAATCCCTAGCCAGGGAACTAATATCCCTCAAGCCATGTAGCACAGCACCACCATCCCCCCCCAAAAAACCAGTCAAAAAATAAACACAACACACAGGTGATAGTTAGGTGCCTAGCCTGGCCGAGGTCCCCCACCTCAAGTATCTTAACACCAGCGCAAGGGCTGTTCTCACAAAACAGTAGGAGTTGAAGCCCAGAGAGACTGTGACTTGCTGGGGGGTCCACACAGTGAACGAGCAACAGAGTCCCTCTTAGCAACCCTTGCTCAGGGTCTTCCCCACCCACCCCCCAGTATCAGTAACCTCTGCCACACCCCACATGCTGGCTAAGAAGAGCAAGAGAGAGTCCGACTCACCCCTCGGGCTGGAGCTCCTGGCCACCCTGGGGCTCGTCGATGTACCAGCTGTCATAGGAATCCTCGTTGTCAGTGGCCCCAGAGGAGGTCTGGTTCCCTGCTGCCTGGGTGGACATCCTCCGACCCCTCTCCTCTGACCCCAAACAAGAGGGGAAAAGCCACTACAGATGTGAAAAGAGGCTTGGCAGGAAGGCAGAGAAGAAAGCAAGAAAACCCAAACAAAGAAACGTTTCTCTTTAATCGTAAAGGTTACTTTCTTGCTTTTAGCTAGCTCTCTGGGAAAAGCCTGCTCGGGAGTGAGGGCCCCAGGAGGAGGGAAGCGCTTCTCCCTTCTCCCGTCCCCTCTTGTGCCTTCCCGCCCAGCCTCCTGCGGTCCTGCAGGAGGCTATTATCCCTCGGGGTTGGTGTCCCCTCGGAGTCTCTGGGTTCAAGCTAGAGCACCTGTCTGTCTCTCTGTGTGACTGACCATGGGTAGGCTTTGCCTCAAAGCCCCATTTTCAAGGAAATTTTATCCAATCCAAGCTGCCCACAGAGACCTCCCCCCTTCCTTCCCCTCCTCCCACCCACCCAGATGGACCCACAGACACAAACTCAAGGAAGGACCAGGGAGGAAGAAGCTTCGGAGATGAAAGGGTGGGCGGGCAGCGGGCGGGCTCAGCACACCCGGCTGGACTGTCCCAGCTGGGCTCCTGTTCCCTCCCGCTCTCAGGGGGTCCAGCCCAATCCCCTCCTCTTTGTTCAGGTTCCCTGGAGACCATCCCCCAGCCTCAGCCTGCCCCTCACTGGCCCCTGTGGGCGCCAGTGATGGGAACATACCTGGGGTACTTGCAAGCCCCCCTCCCAGAAGTGGAACCCTGACTCCACTGGCGGCCCAAGCCTGGGAGGAGCGTGGCCTGGAGGACCAGCACCTGATTGCACCCACATACCTGCCTTCTGCGCCTGCCCCAAATCGCTCACACCTTTGCCCGCACATCTACTGGGCCCCTACTTACAAGTCAAGCATTCCAGCAACCCAGGGAGACTGCTGGGGCTGGGCCAGGGGTGGAGGCAGGGGAGGGAAACTGTCTGTTCCTTCTCCTGGAGGAACATGTGTCCCTCGCGGGTAAAACCTTTTTGTTTCTCCAACTTGATTTCACAAGGAGATAACTCACCCCCACAAGGCAGAAATTAGTCCTTTAAACTCGAACCAGACCCATGGGTAGCCCTGCCTGCCTCCTGTTCCTCCCAGAGTGTGGGGTACGGGTGAGGAAGGCAGGAGTGGGGGTTCCTCTCCCCTTCCTGGTCCCCAACTGGGGGTGGGAGTGGGGCAAGATGCAGGTGAGGCAGAGGACGGTTCTCAGGACTCTACTCCCTGAACTTTTGAGGATCCCTGTCCTTTCAATACCCCACAGGTGCCTGGGCTACTGCCTTACCCAGCTAAGGCATTCATTCAACAAGCTTCGGAAAAGGACATTTATCTGTTTATTGTTTTAACACAAATTCACTCAACACCTACTAAGTGCCAGCACTGTTTGGGGCCCTGTGACAGGAGAATCTACAGTTTAGGAGGACGCAGCAGTTTAGAAGGTGGTAAATAAGTTCGAATTTGAAGGTTACAAAGGGAACACAGATTGCCCTGATGTATACTGCAGGAAACTGAATTTGGTCTGATAGGACAGGTTGGGTGGGCTGGAGGGAAGCATATTCCTGATAGAGGGAACAGCCTGAGTGATGCTCAGAAGGGTCAGAGCTTGAAATCCTAAAAGTTCTCCTTCCAAATTCTGTAGCCAGGCCCACCAAGCCTTCCAGAATTAGGACATGATTTTGTTCTGTTGGCCTTGGCTCCTCCCTCTCCTTCCCAATGGTCCCTCTCCCTGGAAGAGGGCTCTGGCCACCCCTCCCCTCCCCTACAGAGACGTCAGTATCTTGCTGACTCAGAGCTGAACCTGAACTTTGATGCAATGCAGGAACCCACACTGCCCATCAGATTCCAGGCATTTGGGGGTGAACCCTGCCTCCCAGGCCCCTTACGATCTCCTAAGGACAGAGGGGGTCTCTGTCCCTCTGCCCTCCTTCCCCTGATACACATTACACTGGGGCCACACAGACTATCCAAACTGGGTTTGGCTCGCTGCCTGTCCTGGTGACCATGACTCCCCACGGGCCTGTCTTGTGCAGTCCGCTGTTTCTCCAGGCAGGTTTCCAGAGCCCTCTGCTCCAGCACCTGAGCCCACCTTCCCTTCACTGCTGAGGAGTATTAGACTCGTAGTTTGCATGCATGTCCACTAGGTTGCTTCAGTAATGTCCAACTCTTTGCGACCCTATGGACTGTAGCCCACTGTCTATGGGATTCTCTAGGTAAGAATACTGGACTGGGTTGCCATGCCCTCCTCCAGGGGATCTTTTAGGGAACAACTAATTCTCTGATGTTAAATCCCCCTCCTGATTCCTCCAACAACTGGAATCCAATCTGTGCTAGGGAGCTCACTTGCTCTACTAGGAAGAGAAGTTCGGAGCTGGATAAATGCCCATCAGAAACTGCTTCCTACCCTGCAGAGAGCCTGAATCTGCCTTCCCAGTCGGGTTTGTTCATCCCCTCCTTCATTCAACAGCTCTGACTGCAGGCCGATTATGTGCCAGGCAAGGTGCTCCACGCTGAGGATAGAGCAGTGAGCAAGACAGAGAAAGTCCTGCACCCCAAGGACCCTCATGTGTAGTGGGGGCCGGGAGAGAGAACATGTGTCATGTGTGCTGAAAGGGAAAATAAAATGAGAGGAGAGAGTAGAGACAGACAGACAGAAGCAGGCTATTTTCAGCAGAATGCTGAGGACAGGCCCAGGTGAGAAGGTGATGTTTGAGCAGACATCGGATCGAAGGTGGGTACCCAGATGGGCACTGAGGAAAGGCATTCACGCTGTCTGGAGGGGCTTCCATCAGCCTCAGGGGCTGCAGCCAGGCCGGCAGGGAGGGGCCCAAGCTACAAGGTCCAGGCTTAGCCCCTTCCCCATAGCACCTTTCCCTGATCCAAAGCCTGCTCTCCTTCCAAAGAGACCTCAAGTGAAGACTGTGCCTCCTTCCAGGGCTAGCCCGGTGCCCATGCAGAGAATGCAGGGATCACTTTCAGGAAGGCCCTAAACAGAGGTGAGGAAATGCTAAGCTTCGCCTCTCTCCCCAGGTCTGGGCACAGTGGAGAGAGGGCAGCCTTCTGCCCAGTTACCCCAGTCAGGGCCAGGCTGAAAATGGTAGGGAGCAGGTCTAGAAGAAAAGGTTCCATATGGCAGGGAGAAGTGCCCTGATTGCGCAGGCAACCTACCTGGATTCGAGCCCTGGGATGGGCTGTGTGACCGTGAGTGATGCCCTTGGCTTCTCTGAGTCTCAGCCCTGTCTCTCTCCCAAGATGGGGTAGGTTATCCAGCCAGGAGATTCTTTGATTGTGGGCTCTCTCCTCTCTCCAAGGCCCCCGCTCCCTGCCCTCAATGACTTCATGGCCCAGGAATGTGGAGCCAGCACACCAGGCACTGGTTGTAGTAAGAAGGTCAAAGCCACAGAGAGTGGCTGGGATTGCCCAGGGTCCCCCATTGTCTTCCACCCACCCACCCTCTTGGCCCCCCAGTGGAGTGTCCTCCACTGTGGTGGGGGCAGGGAAGCAGGCTGGGTTGGAGATCCATGGCTACTGGGTGGTTGCGGAGCTCAGGCTGGGAAGGGGACCCCACTTCTTGAGCCCAAAGCACCACCCCAGCTTGAAGGTAGGAGAGCTCACGTCTGTCAAATGGAAGGTTATCACTGAGGTGTTAGGAAGGACACCAGTCAGTCAGATTGCGAGCTGGTGAGGAAGAGTCTTGAGAAGAGAAAGATGGCAATGACAGGCTCCTGAATTCCCCCAAAGGCCTGGAGGCGGACAGGGCAGGCCCTCTGGGGTTGGCTGTATAGGAGGACTCTATCCAGAAGGGTCAGAGACCAACACCTGCCCTCAGGGGAGGAAGGGATGTTGAGTGGAGGTACTTAGAAGACAGACAGTAAAATCTTGGAGAAGGGAGAAGAGGGGAGAAGGAATAAGGAGACGGTTTGAGCAGTCTTGGAGGCTTCCTGGCGGAGGGGGCCTGGCGCAAGGCCCAGAGTCCCAGAGGCTCAGACTGTAAAGAATCAGCCTGCAATGAAAGAGACCTGGGTTTGACCCCTGGGTCAGGAAGATCCCCTGGAAGGGGAAATGGCAACCCTCTCCAGTATTCTTGCCTGGAGAACCCCATGGACAAAGAAGCCTAGCAGGCTGCAGTCCACAGGGTTGCAAAGAGGCGGACAAAACTGAGCAACTAACACTTGGACAGTCTTGGAGGCTTCCTGGAAGAGGGGGCCTGGAGTGAGGCCTTGAGGTCAGACAGGGTCAGCAATGGCAGCAAAGATGAAGTGTGTCATAGGAGACTTGAGAAGCGGAATTTGAGAGGCAAGGAGAGCACAGAGCAGGGGTTAGAGATGCCTGGCACACTCAGATGAGGCCAATGCCAATATCCAAGGAACAGCCCAGACCAATAGGGCTCCCAGCTGAATACAGATCTGGGGGTGTTCATGCTGAGGGGCTCACCAAAAGCTTCTAGGCTTGAGCAGACAAAAGTCATCTGCCATTTGAGCTTGGCACTGAGCTGCCCGGCCCTGCCCCTTGGGCTGGAGTTGGCCCGTGCAGGCCTCAGGACAGGGCTTCCTTCCTCTCCGTGTTTTTGTTCAAGTTGATTAAATCTGAGGAATTTTTGCATCCAGGAACAGAGGCCCACGTGTGTGCCTTCAGCAGCCCATGGTTATCAAAATCCTTAAAGGGCAAAGTGCTAAGCTTAAAAGGAGCTGACAGTGGGCCGGAAGGCATGAGCAAGAACCTCAGACACACCCCCAAGGACCCGCAATTCCTCCAGAGCCTCCCACTCAGCATCTTAGCAAAATCCCCAGAACTTGAATAACACAAGAAACTCCCAGAACCCAGTGTCAACCCTCTATGAGCCCCCAGAGCATCAGTAACATGCCAGAACATCTAAAACACCCAAGAACCCCAGCCACTTTCCAAGGACCCACAAACTCTGGCCAATCAGGCATGAGTGGGTCAAGATGGTCAAAACCATGGTGGGTAGCTTCAAAAGGCCCAGAGACCCCTCACTGCTCACCACACTCCCACCCCAGCTTTTGCCTTGGTAGTCCAACCGCACCCCCAAAGTTTCTGCAGCGCTCAAACCTCAGTAACACCCCAGAGCCTGAGCAACACCCCAATCTCTGGCAGCACAGCAGACAATGGCCAAGGAGTGCTTCAGTCCAGGAGTAGGGGGATGGCCAAAGTCCCTGTCTGTGCAGCCCAGCCCCCTATGACCCTGTGGAGAAGCAGCCAAGGCGAGTTCAACCCTATGGAGACCATGAGCTCTGGGTATGTCCCCATCTACACGGCGCGCGCGCACACACACACACACACACACACACACACACACACACACATGAGCTCTGGGTATGTCCCCATCTACACGGTGCACACACACACACACACACACACACACACACACACACCCACCCATATTGAACTGCCCCCGGCACACACAGGTGCCTAATCCTGGCTCCAGACCCAGCCTGACCCCATTCAGTGGTTGGAAGGCAGTGTTACCGGCTGCTCAGCTCATGATAGGAAAGTGTGGAAGGCAGTGTTACCGGCTGCTCAGCTCATGATAGGAAAGTGTGGATAGTTCTCTACTCCTACCTCCCTTGCCACATGGGAGCATCAGTAGCATCATCTGATATGCCTTTCTTGGAATTCTCCTGCCCCCTCACCAATAGCATTACCACAGCATGAGGGATTGAAGCCAGAGTGTGCTGGCATGAGTGTGGGCACTGGTGGGAAGGAGGGCATCCAGTTCTTTCAGGGGAGCAGTTGTTCTTCCCCTCCCAGAGTGCTAGGCTAGAACTGGTCCAGCGGAGGGAAGGCAGGGAGGCAGATTTCAGCTCAAGACAAAGGTAGCTTTCTTAATCTCACAGAGTAGTGAGCCCACCACAAGAGGAGGCAATCAAGAATCTGCTAGTAACATCAAGATGCAACAGATGGTTTCCTGCCTTCAAAGGAGGACTGGTCAAAAGGCCATGAGGATTCCCCCAGCTTTAGAGGCCTGGATTCTCCCTTCCTAGCACATCCTCCCTAGGATGGTACCACAGTGGTCTGGTCTTGAGATGTGGGCTTTGTGCTACCCTCCTTCCTCATGGAGTACACCAACTACTGGGCAGATTGCAAGTTCTCCTCCTTGTTCCCTGCTGACCACAGGACAGGACTCTCCATTAATCTCTTGCCCACTTGCAAATCCTATGTGCTCAGTTGCTTTAGTCGTGTCCCACTCTTTGTGATGCTATGGACTATAGCCCATCAGGCTTCTCTGTCCACAAGATTCTCCAGGCATGAGTACTAGAGTAGGTTGCCATGCCCTCCTCCAGGGATCCCAACCCAAGGGTCAAACCTGTGTCACTGGTATCTCCTGCATTACAGGCAGATTCCACTGGGCGACCTGGGAAGCCGATGAAGACCTTATGCAGACACAACTGTTCTGATGTCCCGCTGCCTTTTGGAGCTTGCACTAGCTTGCCAGGGTACCCCAAGTCCAGCCATCTCCAGGCCTCCAACCTCATCCCCCAGAATTGCTCGACCCTACCATCTCCGCCTCCTTCCCACCCCACGTCTTCATTTGTGCTCTGCCCCCCACCATACCTTTTCCTTGCTCGCCAACCTTTCACGATCCTACCTGGCCTGCAGGCTTGGCTCCAGCCCCACTGCCACAGCGTTCTCTTGACTGCTCCCTTCTGTATCTCTTCCTTCTCCTTAGCGATCACCCTGGGGAGTTCTGTGCCTCCGGGCAGACAGAGTGCTCCCCACCACCTGAGGCCTCCTGCTCTGAGCACCAGCCCCAGCTCTGGCTGGGATCCCAGAGGGATGACTGGCTGTACCGCCGTCTCAGCACTTGGCCCTGAGCAGAGTCCCCAGCACCTGCTTTAAAAGGTGTTTGATCTCCTCCCTCCCTCCAGGAAAGGCAGCTCCCTCCTTCCCACCAGTCCTGGCCCTGCCCCTCCTCCCGCCCCCCAGGCCTCCCCCACCCCCCAGGCCTCCTGCCTGTGATTCCGGGGATCAGAGAAGCCCACCCCACCCCCATCTCTCCGGCTCAGGCCCACAGCCCGGCTGGGGCCCCACACAACACACAGGGCAGCTTGTTTTTGGCAGAGACTCTCCAACCCCCAAACCATTTGCCCGAAACTTGATCTCCTTGGCCCTCAGTCACCTCGATGGAGAAGCCTGCATGGGGCTTTCTTTGATGGCTGAGTTTCCCCAGCTGTGACCCTGGGTGGGTTCAGGAACCCCCTACCTACCTCCGTTTGTCACCATCCATCACTCCCGGGGGGCCATTGCCTGATAATTGCACCAGGCCGGAGGGGAACCACCAGCTAATCTTTCAATAACCCGATCAGCGTCCTGCTGATGCCCAGCTGGGCTGAGGGCCCTGACCCTGGGAAGAGGGGAATCTGTCACCCTTTCATGGGGCCTTTGGGCTCAAATTTCAGGTAGGATCCATTCCAGGGGGAGAGCCTAAAGCATCTCTCAAAGACCTTTCTCTCTATTCTAGAAGAAGGCTGGGGTTCCGGGGGCTGCTACTGGCTCCAAGCACAACCCCCAAGGCTGCGGGGACAGTCACCCCATCCCTGTCCCTGAGTTGGGAAGGGGAGGTGTTTGGATCAGATTTTCTCATCCTCTTCCCTCCCCCTCCCTCTAGCAGGGGTGACCTGGAAGGGTGCGAACCAGATAGGAAAGGAAAACAAGGCTCAGAGGATGCTAACATATGGTGCCATGGTAGTCAGGGAGGGAAGGAATGAAGTGGGGACCAGAAGCAGGCCCAAGAGAAGGATACCAGGGGAGGTGTCTTCTTCCTCCTCAACCTGGGAAGGGGATCCAGTCAATGAAAGGGTGGGGCAGCCTAGGCAGCCGTTAGGATGTGAGACTGGCTTCTGGTGATGGCACAGACCCCAGAACTGGACTTCCCTGGTGGTCCAGTGGTTAAGAATCCACCTGCCAATGCAGGGAATGCGAGTTTGATCCCAGGTGAGGGAAGATCCCACATGCCATGGAGCAACAAAGCCTGTCACCACAACTACTGAAGCCCACGTGCTGAGCCTGTGCTCTGCAACAAGAGAGTAGCCCCCACTCGCTGCAACTAGAGAAAGGCTGCACACAGCAATGAAGACCCAGCACGGCCAAATAAATTAAAAAAAAAAAAAGACCCCAGAACAGCGGGCACAGAGATGAGGATGGTGCCAGAGCTGTGCCTGCCAAACAGGAGGGAGGGAAGGAAGGCAGAAGGGAGAGGGAGCTGTTCAAGCCAGGACAGAAGGGGTCTCTGACCTGACTGTTATCTTCCCCATGGAGAAGAAGGATTTTTACAGAAAGGGTTAAACTCCCAACACTAAGAGAGAATTCAACTTTGGCCCATTTTTAGGAATCTATCCTCAAGGACCACTTATATACATATGCAGAGAAGATGCCCAAGACGGATAGTAATATACAAATTTGTCAACAAGCCCAATATCTATCAATAAATTTTGATAAGCATGTATGGTAAGGTACTGTTCAACTGTCACAAAGAATGAGGTACCTCCTTGTGAACCAACAAAATAGAACCTCCAAGACAGAATGCCATGTAATAACCAAAAAGGCAAGTTGCAGAACGGTGTATATGTATATTCCTTTAAACTAGGTACACATTTTGTGTGTGTTGTATGTGTATCTGTAAACACATAAAAAATGAAATGGACAGACACATAGCAAACTGTCCACAGTGATCACACTCAGGGGAAGGATGAGTTTGGGGAAATGAAGGGTGATTTTCACTAATAAAAACTATTGTCTGTCTTTAGTAAACAAAGGAAAATACTGTAGGCTGTGTTGAAGCTGCTGTGAGGAGCTGTGACACCATCACTGAATTGTGTGAAATGGATTCTGTCCCCAACCTAGCACTGCACGTTTCACAGTATTCCTTGAAGTCAGATGCAACCCTGTGTTCTAAGTATTAGCCAATAAGATGGAAAGAGAAATGTTGAGTGTGACTTCCAAAGAGGTGTTCTTTTAAAGAGGGGTGGTTTCTTCAGCTCTTCCTTCCCCCAGCTGGTTGAAATGTGCTTGTGATGGCTGGCCCACAAGCAGCCATCTTGGACTATAAGGCAAAGGTCATGAGTTAAGCAGGAAAGAGGAGTAAGTTAGCGGCAAAAACAGAGTCCAAGTTAAGACCACATTCTAGGGCTGGAGGAGACCTCGGAGACCCCTGCCTGAGCCCACATCCAGAGGAAACTGAGGACCAGAGTGGGCACGTGATGTGTCAGGGGCAGCGACTGAGCTAGCAGAAGCTTTGCCAGAGATCCCCCACCCCCATCCCACCCACACATACACAGAGCTCATGGTTCTTTCCCCAGAAACCTCCCTCCCCGGAGCTTTAATGCTGCTCCCTTCTGTGACTAGGAGATTCCCTCTGGGGCCCAGTCTTAGGGTTGAGTGAAGGCCCCCACAGTTGCTTAAGTACCGGCCTGGGACATGCCTCTCAGTACTGACTATGGTGAGAACATAGCAGAACCTCTGCCCACCAGTGGGTCTGTCTGTCAGTATCTCCTATTTGGTCTCTCTCTCTCTCTCTCTCTCTCTGTTCTTCTGTCTTCTTGTCTGTCCCCATCCATTAGCGCCTCTTTCCATCCCAGTTATTGTCTCCCTCTAGCCTACCCACTCTCTGTCCATCTCAGTCTGCTTGTCTGCTCTGTCTGTCTCTACCTCATTCTCTCTTGTTGATCTCTGTCTCTCTCCAGTCTTCCTGTCTTTCCCGTTCTGTTTCTCTCCTACTCCTGTATTGTTTCTCTTTCCATCTCCCTCTCTCTGAGCTTGACTGTGAAGCACACCTCTCTCCTCAATATTTCGGGCAGTACCTTTTCTTCGGTCATGCTGTGTGCTGACTCAGTGCTGCCCCTGCCAGCTCCTGCCTCCTCTCTCCCCCTCTACCTGCTCTGTCTGCCTTTGGCCCCCAAGCAGGCTGGACCCCCCTCTTGGGGGGTTGAGTCCTTGAAGCCAGTGGGGCAGCTGGGCACACAGAAAGCAAAGCTCAGTGTTGCGGATGCTGGTGGAGAGGCTAGCAACTGCTTCCTCCGGTGACCCCAGAACTTTATCCCTCCTGACCAAGGCTGTCAGAGGGGGCCGTTGGGGTGAGCCCAGGGACCATGGGTATGACTCTAGCTCAAGCTTGGCTAAAGGCCAGATCCAGAGGGCTTCAGGAATGACCTAAGACCCTCCAGTGTTCCATGCTCAAGCCTGGAGGAAAAAGCCACCACGGGAAGCGCATGTAAACTGATGGGTTCGGAGGCTTAGGGACTGGATCAGTCACCATTCAGAGAGGAGAGTTTCAAGGTAGCCATGCCCCAATCCTGACCATCACAATCAATGGAGGGAAGAAAGGCTTCTAATTTTGCCTTTATCACTCACTCACTGAGTGACCACAAATAAGGCCCTTTCCAGCCCTGGGCCTCAGTCTTCCCATCTGTGCAATGGAGAGAAACAGGCTGCTGTGTTTCACTTTGTTGGTCTGAGTCTGTGATCCTATCACCCCATGAACCTCTGGTACTGTGGATTTGAAGGGAGTAGGGTGTGAGGCTCAGAGGGTTTTGCTCTTGGGGAGGGGAGGCTAACTGGAGAGGGGCTGGGAGCTGAAATCCTCGTGTGAAGCAGTGAGGATCACATGATCCTGCTGGCCCGGGAATCAGGAAGTGAGGTCCGGGTCTATCCCTTCACTCATGCACCTTTCCCTTCTGTAGAAGGGGATAACAGTCCCAGCCCCCAGGCCTTGGGAGGACCCAGTGAACTCCACCTGGTCCCTTCCAGGAGGACTCAGCTCAGAGTGCAGAGCTGAGGGGTGAAGAAGCAGGGAGCTGGAGGTGGGCCTTGGGAGGTGGGGGTCTGCAGGCCCACAGGAGCCATGGGGGCTGTCGGCAGGGGAGCTATTGTGGGAAGCAGGAAGGGGGCTCTCTGGAGTGAGCTAATCACAGGCTGTGGCTCGTCCAGACAAAGCCAGCAGCCTCTGAGTGGCCACTCTCCTGGAGAGGAAAGGACACTTGAGGGCCCCACTGAGGCCTTGCACGCTGGGACTGTGGAAAGCAGCCTGGAAGTCAGCCCCGTTGCCTCCTCTCCTCACCCCACACCCCCTGCCCCTTCTTGGCTCCTTCTGTGGGAGTCAGGCTTCTTCCTAGAGTTTAAACCCTTTGAAAAACCACAGAAGGCTGAATCAGGGAGGCAGCTGGGAATAGAGAAAATATTAGGAAGGGAGTCAAGATCTGGTTCTGCTCTACTATCCTGGGCTCAGTTTTTCCAGCTATAAAATGGGGGTACCATCCTGTTCTGACCTGCTAAAATTCATGAGATGTCCAGACTTTCTTGGTGGAACAGAGGCTAGGCTCAGAGAAGCCTGAGAATGAGGAACAGGCCTGCTGCCCTGCGACTTGCTGCCCTCACTCCTGGCACCAGCATGTCCCCTGAGACACCAGGATGCATCTCTTAGTCCAAGTTGGGGTCAAATGCCCAAAATGGTCTCATTATCACAGACGGGTTCCAGATGAAATGGCCAAGAGAACTATTTCCGATTCTTTCAGGCACTCGCGGGCTTCCCAGGTGGCTCAGTGGTAAAGAATCCCCTTGCCAATGCAGGAGACACAGATTCGATCCCTGGGTTGGGAAGATCCCCTGGAATAGGAAATGGCAACCCAATCCAGTATTCTTGCCTGGCAAATTCCATGGACAGAGAAGCCTGGCAGGCTACAGTCCATGGGGTCATAGAGTCGCACACGACTGAGAAGGCACACATGCTTGCATGCACAAGCAAAAGCTGGGTTGGGTCTGTCCTTCAATTCTTCCTTGTTTCCTCCCTCCCTCCCTTCCTCCTCCCACTCTCCCTTCCTTTCTTTCTACAAGACATTAAGTTCCCCCAATCACCTATCCTTTGCCCAGCCCTATCCTGGGCACACAGACCTGATTCCTGAAAAACCTTCAGTTGAGCATGGGCAAGACATCATTAGAGACAGGAGAGGAATATGCAGTGTGTGGCAATCGGGTGGAGTCAACAGCCTGATTCCAGAGGAGAAGGCTCTCAGGCAGACTGGAGGGTGAGTAGGGTGACATCAAGGGAGCCTGGGCAGTTTGGGCAGAGAAAACAGCACCAGAAAAGATAGGATGGGGAGACAGGGCAGGCCCAGCCTGGGGCAAGAGTGAGCCTTCCCCAGGACACTAGGCTGGAAGAAATAAGTCAGCCACCAAAGGACAAGTACCATGTGATCCCACTTACCTGAGGTGCCTAGAGTACCTAAAGTAATCTCATTCATAGAGACAGAAAGTAGCCTGGTGCTTGCCAGAGGCTAAGGGAAGGGAAGTGGAAAGATGTTGTGTAATGGTGTAGAGTTTCAGTTTTACAAGATGAAGAAAGCTCTGGAGCTTGGTTGCACAACAATGTAAATATCCTTAACACTACTGAACTTGCACAAAACATGGTCAAGATGGTCAGTTTTACCTTGTGTATGTGTGCGTGTGTGCGTGCGTGCATGCGTGCTAAGTCACTTCAGTCATGTCCGACTCTTTGCGACCGTATGGACTGTAGCCAACCAGGCTCCTCTGTCCATGGGACTCTCCAGGCAAGAAAACTGCAGTGTGTTGCCATGTCCTTCTGCAGGGGATCTTCCTGACCCAGGGATCGACCCAGGTCTCCTGCATTGCAGGCAGATTCTTTACTGTCTGAGCCACCAGGGAAGCCCTTATTTTGCATATATTTTATCACAAGTTAAAAAGAAAAACAAAACACAGCCATACATATACACCAAAACATGAGTTTTACCCAGAGACTAAGGAGGGGACGGGAGGCTAGAAACGGAAGGGGTGGGGTGTCAGATGCAGAGGGCCCTCTAACCACACTATTGCTGACATAGTCATCTCAGATCCTCTGTGGAAAGTTGGAGGGAGGGAAAGAAGAGAGGAAGGGGAAAGAGGGAAGCATTGAGGAAGGGACTCAGGATAAACCAAAGGACAGCAGAGTGCATGGGCCAGCCTGCAAGAGCAAGGGTCTGGGTGCAGTGCACAGAGGTTTGTCCGAGGGCAGAAGAGACTGGTTCCCATCTTGTAACAGCTCTGGGGGTCACTTCAAACATACAAGAGATGAGGATCGCTGAGCCTCTCAGACTTCAGACCTAGAAGAGGCATACCATGGCTTCTGGACCCAGGCTGGTTGGTCAGGCCCAGTTGTGGAGCCAAAGGTTTCTAGGTAACCTCTGCCAGCCAAAAGGGCCAGACTGTGGCCTTTCCCAATATGACTTACAGAGTTTTAGACCACCAGAATTCATCTGGGAAGACTTATCCATCTGACTCCTCCCCACTACACAGCTTGGTCCACTGATACCCAGAGAGGGAAAGGAGTCTGCCCAAGATCATCTGCAAGTCAGGTGACTACACCTCTGGTCTTATGAACTCTCAAGTCAGGTGACTACAATTCTGGTCTTATGAACCCTCAAGTCAGGTGACTACAACTCAGTTTCTCCTTGGAGGAGCTGAAGAGACTGAATTTTAATCACTGCAGAGGAAGCCTAACCACTTACACCAGGGCCCTTAGCTGGACTGGCCAAACTATCTTTAGACTGTGTGTGTTAGTCACGTCCGACTCATTGTGACCCCATGGACTGTAGTCCACCAGGCTTTTCTGTCCAATTCTTCAGGCAAGAATACTGGAGTGGGTTGCCATCCCCTTCTCCAGGAGATCTTCCCAACCCGTGATCAAACTCAGGTCTCCTGCATTGCAGGCAGATTCCTTACCATCTGAGGCACCAGGGAAGCCCACCTGTAGACTGGTTCTCTTATTTTTTGAGAATGATGCCTTCCAGTCAAGATGACTTCAAATGAATGCTTTTGGATGAAATCTTTGCTGTCCATAAATCCACTCTTTAGTCTCAGGACTTTACTTTTAGAGTTTTAAGGTACAGAAGTCCTGAATAGTATTTTTGAAATCCATGAGCCAATCCCAGGACATGTTTAGTAGGGGGAAATGTAGATAGATTTAGAATCTCTAGGTTCAGATCTCAACTCTGCTTCTCACTAGCCACAGTATCTGAGATTCTCTCAGCCTCAGATTCTTCAACTGTAAGATGAGGATAATTATATCTATCTCACAGAGCCATAGAGTGTCTGGTACCCAGTCTGCTCAGTGAAGAGCATCAGAAATGATGGTGATGATACTGGCTAAGGATGAGAATAACAACAGTGGTGGTGATGGTAGAGATGGTTCTTACGGAGGAGTGCTCAGAATCCCCCCTCTCCCACTGGGTATCAGCAAGACCCAGAGTGAGGAAGGATGGGTTTCAGCTTGACAATTCTTTGGTCAAGAACTGTGGCAAGCTCTAGGCTCTCTGTAAAGAGACACCGTACCCATATTGTATGTTTTGATTCAGAAGGTTAACAAACTGGTTCTAGAAACAGGTGTTAAGGGTATGTATGTTCCCAGGGAACAGACAGTTCCCTAACTCAAGATCTCCAGGGAATGAATAGGCATGTGGAAACAGGCTTTCCTGGAAATGGGAAGTCCTGATTACCCCATACCCACATGCTCCCCACACAAGGGTAAGTATTCCTTAACCCTGACCCTGTTCAAATTTTTCCGTAGAACTTATCAACATCTAGCAAACATCACAATTTATTTATTTTCTATATTTAGTGTTTACTTGTATCTGCCCCACCTCCCTCCCCTACTTGAAGATAAGCTTCAGGAGGGCAGGAATCTTTGTCTGGCTCACTGCTACACTCTTGATGCTGAAAATAGTGCTTGGCACATAGGACATGCTCAATAAATATTTGATGAATGAACAGAAGCTAAATGGGAGGAACCCACTGTTGTCTTTGCTCCCTGGGACAGGCCCAGCTCCCTAACTTGTTACCTGGGTTCTCCACAAACAGAGAAAGGTAGGGTGTGGCCCTGAGTGCCCAGCAAGTAGATTTTTAGACTGGGCCCAGATAGAGACTGTGGGTGGAAGGGGGCTGTGTTGAGCCCAGTGGTCAGTCCCCAACACAGGCAAGGCCTTCAGGGGGCCTGAACATCCTGAAGGGGGCCTACATCCCTGCTGAGTCAGAGGCTGAAGACTGAGGAAAAGATACTGGACCTAGAGTTTGAGGTCTTGAGTGTGGGGTTTAACGAGGAGGGCAGGTATGCCCTGTAGCTGTCAACTGAGAACCCCCTGAAGGCCTGCTCTGGGGCTGGGGTGCAGCTGCAGGTGATTGATGGGGACCTCCTCCCCACCTACTCTGCTGTCACTGATGTCATTGAGCAGAAAGACCCTGGGCAGAGGCTCACCCTCATCAGTAACAAATTAGTCTTTACTTTTCCTAAAGGTATGAAGTAAAGGTGGTGGCTAGGGAGAGACAGAGACCCTGCAAATCCTGCCCGGCCCTTGTCAGGGACTCCAGGGAGCCTCAAGGAAAACAGGAGGGGCAGGAGCAGAGCTCTGGACTGAACCCACAGTTCTGCCAGTGTGACTGAGGGCAAAGCTGACCCTCTGTGAGCCCCCGCTTCCTTCAGGGTAACATGGGGACAATGATGCTGGTCAGGGTCAGATGAGGAGGGAATGAAAGGAGAGATGAGGAATGGCTTTGTGAAACTGTAAGAGCTGAGCACACAGCAGGTCAGGGGCCAGTCCTGTGGCATGCAGGACTGTGGGCATGCAGGGTAGACAGAGAGATTGAGACCTGGGACCCACTTTCTGGAAGATTCCAGCAATCAGGGAGAAAGGCAGAAATTCCAAATAAAGAATAGTTAAGTGATTTGGAAAGAGGAGAAAATCCATGCCTAGCTTGTGAGGCCATCCAAAGAGGCTTCCTGGAGGAGGAGGCAGTAAGGGAATGGGGAAACTAAGTCCCAGGCTTTCATGTGGTCGAAGATCAGGGTCAGGCTGAACTCCTCCCTGGGTGACAGGACCAAGGATCACCTCACAGGCTAGGAGCCCTCAGCTCCCCACATGAGTAAAGGGAAGAGGCCATGGATGGGGCCTGACAAAGGGTCATCCTCAAGAAACTCTTAGTCAAGCCTGGCTTCAATTCAAAGGCCAAGCTGCCCGGGTTTTCCAGGGGCCCTGCCTGCCGTCCTCATCTCCTGGGGGAGGCAGAGAGAGAGATTCCAGAGTCCATCTCTGGGACCCACGTTCCCTACCCAGGTTTCTGCAAGAATGATGGACAGCATGATGCGTAACTGCATGTGGAGGTGCTGAGCCTGGGCAGGGCCTCGGGAGGGCTGCCCAGTGGGTGGGCACGGCCATCTTCCCCATCTACCTGCTCCCAGACCAGCAACGTACGAATCATTCTGCGCGGAACAGGGACACAAGGACTTGTACCGCTACTGCGGCAACCTGGCTCTGCTCCAAGCCAGTGCAGACCCCAGAGCCCACCAATGAGGGGACCTGGCTTACAGGGTGGCCTTCCACGTGCACCCAGCCCCTCAGCCTCCTGCCACAAACTGCCATCCTGGTGCCAGCCAGCCGGAACCAATGTCACCTCACCCAGAGCCCCAGCTGCCCAGGCTGCAGGTAGGTGTTCCCTGAGTGCCCATCAGGTTCTAGCATCACTGCTCCCCTAGTTAGAAAACCCTGTGTCTCTGATGAGCCTGGATGTCCCCACAGTCCTTCACTGAGCAGAAGAGCAGAATTTCCCAAGGTTGCCTCACTGGGTTCTGAAGAACAAGCAGTCTGAGGTTGGAATGGGGAGTTCCAGTTTGAAGTGGGAGACAGAATGGAGCAAATAAAGGCCACACAGATCAAGGACATCACTGGGTGGGGTTTCTTTGCCCAGTGGGTGAATGTCCCCAGAGACACTTCAGTCCTCCAACTCACTCTCACATGTTCTCACCAGGTTTCAAGGGAGGCCTGGAGTGACAAGGAGATAGAAGTCTCTCTTTTCCCTCCCTCAATCCCATCTAGCTCCCACCACAACCAGGGGGGACTCAGCCCTGAACTGGAACCCTGGGAGCCTCAGGCCCAGGTGAGAGAATCTAGCTCTTGTCCAAGCTAAGGAGGATTCATTCCCCAAAGAGGTAGTGTTCTGCAACCAGACAGTGTATCTGGTGGGCCTCACAGCCAGTATAGGTAGAAGCTAGTAGAGCAAGCAGCCCATTTCACAAGTGGAGAAACTGAGGCTCATCCCCTAAGGATGCTTGATTCTATCTAGTGCCAGCCAGATTTCCTCAGGACCTTAGTGCACAGTAGTGCATGGGATCCAAATCTGGGTCAAACCCTGGGTTCAAGGTGCCACCTGAAGACAGCCTGGCACAATGTGGGCATCCTATGGGCCCAGAAGTAAAGTGCTGGGAGGAGAGCTCTGATGAGGGAATGTGTGGGTATGAATTTGAAGCCTGGGAAAGGCTTTTCAAAAGAGATATCATTTGAGGTGAATCATTCATTCACTCAGGCTTCCCTGATAGCTCAATTGGTAACGAATCCACCTGCAGTGCAGGAGACCCCAGTTCTATTCCTGGGTTGGGACTATCCACTGGAGAAGGGATAGGCTACCCACTCCAGTATTCTTGGGCTTCCCTTGTGGCTCAGCTGGTAAAGTATCTACCTGCAATGCCAGAGACCTGGGCTCAATCCCTGGTTTGGGAAGATCCTCTGGAGAAGGGAAAGGCCACCCACTCCAGTATTATGGCCTGGAGAATTCCATGGACTGTATAGTCCATGGGGTCGCAAAGAGTCGGACACGACTGAGCCACTTTGACTTTCATTTTCATTCATTCATTCCCTCATTGATCCATTCATTCATCCATCAAACATTTGCTAAGTACTGACTCTCTCAGATTCCATGCTAGGTGAGTAAGATTTAGGAATGGTACTTGTGGGCTTTGAGGAGTATATTGCAAGGAGGAGTGACCAGAATAAGCTGACTGAAAAGGAAAGGGTTTGGCTGGCAGAAGAAATGAGCTGAGGTTGAAACCAAAGTTTACAACCAAAAGTGCCTGGGTCTCCTGCGGTCCCTCCATCCCATGATGCATTGGTCTGGGCTGAAGTGGAGCCCAGGGTGGAGCTCAGTTGGGCTGGGTGATGGCTGATGGATGGGAGAAAGTGGAAGGAACAGTGACAAAAGAGCTAGATTGATATTCAGGTCAAGAGGCAATGGGGAGCCACCAGAGGGGTTTGTGCATAAGAAAGACAATCTGATCTGTGGTTTAGACAGAGGAATCCGGCAGAATGTGCCAGGACAACTGGAAGAATGGACCAGGGACCAGAGACCAACTTCTCTTGCCCAGGTCTCAGTTTATTACCTGGACCACTTTGGCCTCTGTTTATTTATTCATTAGTCAGTCAATCAGGAAATACTGTTGACCACCTACTGTATGCTCAGCTCTGAGCTGGGTGCTGAGGGTACAGTGCTGAGCTTGTGAATAAAATAGATAAGGCCTGGATTCCCACATGTTCTAGAGTTTGTCACAGGATGAGATAATGCAAGAAGCTCAGAGCTCAGGGAGAAGCAATCCCATGCTGTCTAGGTCTCTGCATGCCCTGGCCACCTGATCCAGGGGCCACGTGGACAGGTTTTGTGCCTCTGAATGCCTCTGAGGGAGGCAGGGACTCCTGCAGGGAAGGGGGGCTGGGAGATGGCTGAGCCAGCCTCTGCAGCTCTAATTTCTGTTATTTAATGCCATCATCTCCCTGCCATTCTCCCTCTTAAAGTGTCAGATGTCTGCTTCTATCAAGACAAGAAAATGGCTTTCAAGGGAGAGGAAAATCACTTTCCTCTTAGGGGAGGGGTCAGCCATCACAACCCTGACAACAGGGCCAGGAAGCCAGTGGGGGAACAGACAAGGGAGAGGCATCCTCCAGAGGATAGAAGGGCCGTCTCAGCTCAGGCAAACTCACCCAGTAGTTCGGGCTGAGGAAGGCGGGTACCTTTCTGGCATCTTTGGGGGCTCAGAGACACAACTGGTGGGACAGAGCACGACCAGGCACTCAGGGAGGGGTGGGCTTGCAGGTGGGTCCTCTGGACCTGTGGGCAACTCCTTGGGGAAGTGGATGTGGCCTAGAAGCACAGGGAGGGAAACCATCCTCTCTCCCCTCCTTGCAGATAGGGAAAATGAATCCCAGGAGGGAAGGATTTTAACCCAGCTCTCTTTGATTCTCAGATGAAGAGGAGGAGAAAGCAATCTAGAGGGGTTGAGGCTGGCTAAAAGACAGTGAGCAGGGGGGAAGGAGAGGAGAGGAGGGAATTGCATTCTCGAATTCAACCCAACGTCAATATTCAGTTCAAGGCCAGGAATGGATTTCTAGGCTCCAGATGCTCATGGATAGACCCAAGGCCACCTCCTTCAGGAAGCCTTCCGTGCATTAATTTTGTTCCTTCCAAACTAGCCTCCGCCCTGTCTGCATCAGTTATTTCAGTCATTCAATCTATTCAATTGTGAACTTTATTGTAAACTCACAAGTTGTTCTCCAACTTGTATGTCAGGGTTTTTTTTTTAAGCCAGAACTAATAATGGTCATGGATTGAGAGACGGGGTAAGGGTGGAGCAGGGGACAGAGGGCAGGGGATTAGGATTGCCATGATTAAGAAAGAGGAAGGGGCAGGAGGTAGGGCTCAGTGTGAAGCTGCAGTGACTGACTTTGAATCACTTTGCTTCTCAGCCATGGTCCACAGGTTATGCCGGTGCTAGTCACAGGTTTCCAGAAATCCTGGAGACTCTGCTGGGACAATCAATTCCCCTAAACTAACATCTTTTCTTCAGTCCTCAAGTTACCTCCTCTGTGTGTGGGGAACTGGGAGAGGGGTGGGGGTAGGGGGAGTGGGGGTTGGTGGTAGGGAGGGCTTACCACCTCCTTGAGTATTTCCAGTGTATACGGCCAGGCAACAGACCCCAGAGCAGACCCTAGACCCTTGGGGCCTGACCCATGAATTGAGGGACCAGGATGTGCAGGCAGTGGCTGCAAAGGGAAGATTAACATTACCACACATGGGAGGGAACCAGCTCCAGGCTTCCTGCCAGATGCAAGGGGTGCTCCGGGGGTGCTCCGGCAGTTTCCTTTCCAGGCAGAGCTCCGCCAGACTCATCCTGTCCCTGACGCTGCCTCCTTCACCTCTTGGCTGGTTTGAGACCACAAGGCTGCACCAGCCCAGCACCCCAAGGCCCTTTCTCCCCCGGGCAAGAGACAGTTGATCTGAATAGAAAGGGGGTGGCCTGTCCAGTGCAGGGCAGAGGAAGGTACCCAAGGCTGAGGGGAGCAGCAGGTTCTAAGTCGCCCAGCTGGTCTGACTCTTTGCAACTCCATGGACTGTAGCCCGCCAGGCTCCTCTGTCCATAGAGTTCTCCAGGCAAGAATACTGGAGTGGGCAGCCATTCCCTTCTCCGGGGGATCTTCCCAACCCAGGGATCGGACCTGGATCTCCTGCACTGGAGGCAGATTCTTTACTGTCTGAGCCACCAGGGAAGAATGGAAGGAGGAGCAAGGTGCAGGCCAAATCTGGCTGCTGAGCCCTTGGCGGGGGTTGGGGGCTCCTGCTCAACTCCTTTAAGAGTATATGAGGCCTCTAGGCAAATAAGGGGTGGCGGGAACGGGAACGGGGTCGGAGGGACAGGGGCTGGGGAGGAGGCCACCGCAGCTTTGGGCCGGGGGCTGCAGGGCCCTCGGGGGCTGCGGCCCCTCCTCGCACTGCACTCACCTCTCTGAGATCCTGAAGGTGTAAGGACAATCTCCTGCGAGTCAGGCGGAGCTATTTAAGAGGGAAACTGTGGCCTGGAAATTCCCAGTGATGAAATTTCTGGAAACATGAACTTGAAAATTCCTTGCTGCGGCTCCGTGAGCCATCCTGGGGGCTCCTGCACGAAAGGCCCCGGAGCTTCCTCCCACGCAGGGGTGGGAGCAAGAACGGGAGCGCGAGGCTGGGGAGGTGGGCTCCCTCCCCTCACATTTACCTCTTGCAAACAATCGCAGTTTTGTTTCAAGGAAATGATTCTGTTCCCGAGGAGCCTTTTAAATGATGCTTTCAAGGGTCTTTTTTTTTTTCTTTTAATTCTTTCCATTTAAAACATTTTTTTTTTTTTTCCGCCCTGGAGGGGGAAAAAAAGAGGAGAAAAAGCTAATAAAGCAATCACCAAATGCTGAGCACCTGGCTCTAAGCCTGCGGATTCTGGTTGTAGCTTTGGCACCAACAGGCTGGGGGGCTTTCATTAAAAAGAAGTGGAGGGGAACGGGCAGTCACGGCCTCGACCCGCATCCCTGCCGCCGGCTGTCCGTCTGGGCGTCCGTCTCTCTTTGTTCCCGCCGTCCTCCCCTCCCCCACCCCCTCGGATTCTCTCCGTCCTCTACGGATCGCAGTTCCGGCTGGCTCTCCAGCCCCGAACACTTCCAGCCCCAGGCATCCTTCTGCCTTCGGGCCAGCGCACTCCAGGCCTTCACTCTCTTCCCCTTTCTGCTCCGCTTTTCAATTTATTCTGCCTTTTATTGCTCACTATTGCATAGACTATTGCCCTGGAGACAGGAATGGTTCTAGTAGGGAAAGGCACACAGGGTGGATTTCATTAACATTCCTGCCCGGTTCGTCTGAGGTGGGGGCGGGGGCGGGGAGCTGGCCCGGCAGGGCAGCTGGGTGCCTCTTTGATCCCACCCCTACACCTCGGTGCCAGACCTTCAGGGTCAGGGTCCGCTGCCCAACTGTACCCAGTCTTGTGGTGGAAGGGGAGGGCCCATAGCCCATTTCACAGGTAGAGAAACCGAGGCTTGGACTGCTACTAACAAGATGGGAAGGGTGAAAACAGGTTAGATCAGGACTGCCAGCCCCCTCCCCAGCTAATGCCCCAGTTCCTCCGTGTTGGGGGCCCCATGTCACCCTCCCCTCTCCCTTCCTGTGCTACATACATCACGTGACAAAGGCTGTGAGCAGGTCAGCTCCTCCTTGCAAATGAGGCAGTTTTATGGGCTTTAGAAAAACACTCCAATTGTTCCCTCAATTACCCTGAGCGGATTGAATATATTAATCTCTCTCTTAACTGGAGTGAGAGACCCGGCTGCTGCCCCTCCCCCAGCCACCAGCATCCCTTCTCGGGCGCGTGCCAGAGAGTGACTCCCAGTCCCTGCTCCCCTGGCCTGGGCCCCTGAGCAGGTCAGCCTGGGTCCAGGTAGCATACTTCTGCTGTGCCTAACACACACACACACACACACACACACACACACACACACACACACACACGTCTGCACATGTGTGCACACTCACACATGCACACACTCAGACGTAAACACACACACACTCATACACAGACACACGCAGCTGCTTTACATTTCTCTCAATTCGTATTGATTTTCTCCTTTGCCGCTATTTGGAAGAATCTTTTCCTTGTATAAAGTTGATCAAGGGGCCGATGGGGGCGGGAGGGGAATGTGGGCAGCTCCCCCTTCTGCTCCTGTGACAACTGCCTCCAGCTTAAACACACTCTGCCCCAGGCAGCCGCGCTCGGTTAAAAGCTACCTGAGGTTTCCCTTTGTAGCTCGATTTTCTTTTATTTCTGGGGAACAAAGACTCTGTCAAGGCGTTCCCAGAGAGCGCTGTCACCCATGCAGGGAAGGGTGTAGACCTTCCAGTCATCCTGGTGGAGAGGCCAGGATGGTAGGAGAGGTGAAGCTGGCCCAGGCCGGCCCCAGGGAGGGCGGGGGTGAGAGACAGGGCCAGTCCCCCCGCAGGAAGAGAAAGGCGCTTGGATATTTGTACCACAATGACCCTGCCAGCTGCCTTCTGTCCCCTCGTGCTCTTGGGTGGTACTGAAAGATTTTCTGCCCATGGGGGTCTCTGAAGGGCCTCAAAAGTCCCTGAGTAAGACCTAAAAATATGTTATTTGGGGGTTGGGGGCATATTTAGGTCCTTGCCCAAGCTGGTCTCTTCACTCCCCTGGCCAGTTTCCATGTCTCTGTATATGCCTCTGGAGTTGGTGCCTGACGCTCAGAGGAGTGGGGTACAGGGGAGGTTTGGGGTTCAGCCACCTTACAGTGAGAGGCAGGCATAATGGGGTCAGGTGGATCTGGGTTCAGGTCAGTCTCTGGCATTTATGTAGTAGCTGGGTAACCTTGTGCAGGGTGTATTCCCTCAGCCGCCATTTTCACATCTGTAAAATGGGGTAGGGCCATTCCTACGCCCTCTATTGCTGGGGAAATTAAATGAGCTAGTATATGTTTAGCGCTGCCCTGCAAGCAGGGTTTAACAAACGCTGTCCTAGTCACGAGTTGGGATGTCTGGGCAAAGCAGATGGGTCTGAAATGGCCTCAGTTTCTGCATCTAGGAAAGAGGGTAGCTCCTTCATGCCTAGCTGGCCTCCCAAGGGGAGGGCCTTGGGACCTTGTGAACCCCACTGTCTCTGGGAGCCGGGTACCGGGTTTCCGGGTGGAGGAGGCTGGATCAGCTGGGGGTGCTGGTCTGGGAAGACACTCCAGCAGCAGATTGTTGTATCGGAACACACCAGATGGCCCTGCTGCCCAGCCCCCAACGCTGCCTTCCCTCACCCCAGCCAGGGGCTGTCGCTGACTCACCCCTCCTAGAAGCTGTGTGTGTGTGTGTGTGTGTGTGATATATGTGGGGTGAAGGGGAGATGGAGAGGAAGGGGGTACCTGGCTCTGATGTCCTCCTAGCCAGCCCAGGCTCAGATGCTGATGGGTTCCAGGGTGGGAGTGAGGGGGGCTGTGATTGCCTTCTCATTTCCAGAAATTACCTTCATGGGAAAGGAGGGAGGAGAGGCAGGAGGGCGCAGTTGTCATGACCTTTTAAGGTCATCTTCCTCTTTTCTCCCTTACTTGCACCCTTGGAAAGTGGAGGCTCCCCCAACAGACACTCTGGAACACAGCCACTCTCACAGATGTGCAGACACACAAAGACATGCAAATGTTGAATATACATAGACCCACCACATCCTGGACATGCAGAGACACCCCCCCAGCCCCAACATCACAATGATAGACTCACACCAGCTCACTGATGGATGTACTTGGGGCACACCCCCTCCCTCACAAACACAGGCCCATACCTCCTTGGGGACCTTCTGGCTTTATCTCTGTAGGAATTCTCTAAGTTCAGCCTCTACCAGATGAGAAAGAGGCTTTGGGACACAACATGTGTGAAGTAAGAGGTGAAATTAAAACCCTGTATGAAACAATCTTTAATAACTGGTCTTTAATGAAACAGCGGGTTGAGGAGGGCAGGAGAGAAAGAAAGCTGACTGTGCCCAGTTGGCCTGCCCTGGCCCTGGCGAGGGCTTGGCCCATCAGGAGTCAGCCAAGACACCCCAACCTGGATTCCGAACTGGTACTGCAGAGTCCCTGGGCTAGGAACAGCTGAGGCCAGCAGGATGGATGGAGGATGAGTTGAGGACATCCTTTCTCCTACCTGGATCTGACAACTTGTCCTTGGATCCAACGGTCCAACCTCCTTTAGCCCACAGTGGTCCTCTGTCCATCTAGCCAGCTAGCCATCCACTCCCCCAGCAATAAGCAAGGTAGCTAATCTCTTAGCCCTTAGGGAGCTGCCAGGCTAGGTGGGGAGAAGAGATAGGAGAAGTTGGAAGATAATGACCTAACAAGCACACTCTGAGGTCTGCTGGAGCTTGGGGAGGAAGGGATGGGCTTGAGTTGGGTAGTCATCAAGGACTCAGTCTGCTGTAGGAAAGCCAGTTCTGACTAGGAATCAAAAGACCTTGGTTTAGGATTCCATTTTAAGGTTGCTTAAGAGCTGTGTTATTGTTCTGTCACTAAGCTGTGTCTGACTCTTTGCAACCCCATGGACTGCAGGCACGCCAGGCTTTCCTGTCCTTCACCATCTCCCGGAGCTTGCTCAGACTCATGTCCATTGAGTCAGTGATGCCATCCAACCATATCATCCTCTGTCGCCCCTTCTTTTCCTGCCCTCAGTCTTTACTAGCATCAGGGTCTTTTCCAATGAGTCGGCTTTTTACATCAGGTAGCCAAAGTACTGGAGCTTCAGCTTTAACGTTACTCCTTCCAATGAATATTCACGGTTGATTTCCTTAGAACTGACTGGTTTGATCTCCCTGCTGTCCAAGGGACTCTCAAGAGTCTTCTCCAGCACCACAGTTCGAAAGCATAAATTCTTCATTGCTCAGCCTTCTTTATGGTCCAACTCTCATATCTCTACATGACTACTAGAAAAACCATATCTATAAGAGCTGTATGACTTCAAGCAAGTCACTTACTTCTCTGGGCCTCAAGTTCTTCATCTATACAATGAAGGACAGAGCAGTGTCCACTGACAGGGAGGTTGTGAGGTTTAGACAAGGAAGAGGGTAGAACATTTCTTGGTTGATTATAATCCACCTTACGAATGTCAGGAGGTGGAGCATCTAATCCCTCCCTCAAAAAATGGGTGTGATTCCAGTAGGGATTGAGGAAAGTGGTTTTCAAGTGGAGAGGACAGGATGAGCAAAGGCGTGGGAGCCAGAACATGGAGGTGTGTGATGGAACAGCAAGCAGTGAAAAAGGATGGAGTGGAGCGAATATGCTTGTGGGGATGGGGAGTTGGAGGGAATGCCGAGGCAAGGGAGGGTCGGTGCCAACTCCAGGCCTCTGAGCCCTCTGCTGTCACATTTGCCAGGCTGCAAATGCGAAGGCCTCAAAGTCCATTAGAGCATTGTATGGATCTTGGGAGGTGGGCAGGGTAGCCTTGATAATGTTCATTTCCTGGGGCAAGAAACTGAGTCCTTAGGAAATAAACCACTTACCCAAGGCTACCTACTGACTCAATAGCAAAGTCAGGCTGGCATCCCAGTCTCCACGATATATTTTGTTTTTTCTGATACAGTAATCAGCGCAGAGGTGGGAATGACCTGCTGTGTTCTTTCCCAGGGAGACTCATTCTTCAATGGGCTTTCTAGACAACGTGACAGCACCATGGGCAAGCATTTGGAGGAAGAGATTTCTTCCTTGTGGCCCCATATCCTACCACATCCAGCCAAGACAGATTGCTCAGGGTTATGCTGACCCTAACAACAAGTGCTCATTGCACCAGATGGTTTGGGGGCAGGACTGGGGAGGAGGTTGGGGCGGTCAGTGACTCAGAGTCCCCGGGCAAACTCCCTAGACCGCTGGAGCTGGCTGAGGACACTTAGAAAAAAGTGTTGCGTAAATAGCCCTAGTGCAGAATTAAGCCCTTACCCACCCTATCTGAGGACTGAGAGTGAGTTACAGCCAAGGAGATGCTGTGGATAAACATCAACTCTGGATTCCCATATGAATTCAGATCCCTGCTCTGCCTTGTATTATGTGTTCCTGATGAAGTCACTTCACTTTTCTGACTCTCTGTTTTCTTTTCTGTAATATGGGAATAATAATGTCTACTTTGCAGTGTGACTATGAAGATTAAATAATATGTTAGCCTGACTGCAGTCCAGGAGTCCTCCCTGGAGGAGAGGGGATTCCGACTAGATTCCACTTCCAATACAGATAAACTGAAATACACCACTGGAAGGATACAGCCTCGGAGGCAGGAGTGGGCCACACATCAGCACCCCTACTGTCCCTGTAGGGTGCATCAACTCTCATGCAAGAATTATCTGTTAAACCCTGTTTCTGCTCTAGGCCTGGCCTCTCAGAGCTCTCAGGGAGATGAGACCCCACAGAGAAAACAGCAGTCATGGGGATGGGAGGGGAAGCTGCTGGGCCTACCCTGGTGTGGGGTGAATGTTCTTTAATCTCTGCACTGCCACTTTCCAGCTATGGGAAGCTGTCCCCTCTTTCTACATCTATAAAATGAATAAAGATGATAGTCCCCGAACAGAATCACTGAATTGAATATATAGTAAATTTAATTGGGAGATTAGATTTAACATAAATATACTACCATGTGTAAACTAGTTAGTGGGAAGCTGCTGTATAACACAGGGAGTTCAGGTCAGTGCTCTGTGATGACTTAGAGGGGTGAGATATGGGGGTGGGAAGTCCAAGAGGGAGGGGATATATGTATACATCTATGTATGTGGATAGCTGATTCACTTCATTGTACAGCAGAAACTAACACAACATCGTAACGTAATTATACTCCAATTTAAAAAATTATGGACAAAAAAATATATATTAAATGCTTAGAAAACTTCAATGATAATTATTATGCCGAGTGAATGGCAGCTTGCCAGATAAGCAGGGGTTGGAGGGCTACATTCTAGGCAGAGGGAACAGCCTTGGCAAAGGCCCAGAGGCTTGAGAGGGTGTGGTTTCTTTGGGGATCTCAGGGAGGTCAGTGGTGGTGGATGGGAACAGGTAAGGGACTAGGCCTTGGGAGCATGCGTAGGAAGGAGTGAACTGAGTCTGCCCCACCCCGCACCCCAGTAGCAAGCCTGCCCTTGTCACTGTTGGGAGGTGTTGGAGGCTGGGTAGAGCTGAGACCCTCGGGTGGGGCTACAGGGTGGATATTGTTTTAATCTTCCTCTTAAAAGCATAATTGCTTTTTGTCGGTGGGTGTTCTGGGAGGCGCCTCCCCACGAGATTGCTTTCCAGGCTCCTCTCCTGCAGGAGACAGGCCAGCTCTGCACTACTTTAATACGCTGCAAATGCGATTTCATGGCCGCAAATGAGATTAGGGCCAGAGGCTCTGCTCTCTGGTAGAGATGGTGGGCGGGCGGTGTGGGCCAGGGGCTGGTGCTGAGCACAGAATGAGGTGGAGGGAACCAAGGGATCCCAGCAGTTGAGGCTTGAATAAGCAGTTTCTTGTAACTGGAGCTCCCTGGACCTGCTGGCTCGTTCCAGCTGCAGAGCAGGCCCTGAGGCCCTGTCCTGGGGATGGGGTGCTCTGGGCTGTCTCCCCCACCCCCAAACTCCCTGCAAGTGCCTCATTAAGGTAGAGGGCTGTGATGACCAACGCCAGCTCTACAGCCATATGGCTTGGGTCTAAGCTTGGCTTTTCAGCACCTGCTACTGCCTCTGTTTTTTCATCTGTAAAAGGGGTTTGCAGTTGTACTGACCTCACACGCAGCTGTGAGCACTAAGTGAACATATATAAAATGCATAGACAAGTGCCTGGCACACACACCTTATGAGGTGTGTGAAGTCGCTTCAGTTGTTTTTGACTCTTTGCAACCCCAAGGGCTGAGCCTACCAGGCTCCTCTGTCCATAGAATTCTCCAGGCAAGAATACTGGAGTGGCTTATCATTTCCTCCTCTAGGGGATCTTCCCAACCCAAGAATTGATCTTATGTCTCCTGGAGGTGGGTTCTTTACCACTACTGCCACCTGGGAAGGCTGCTTATGAAGTTCACACTGCAAATATTCATTCTCTAGTAGGGGGAAAATGGCCCCTGAGGGCTTGCTATCTGGAAGAGGGAGGGCTATTTGAGAAGCAGGCATCAATATCCCAGCTGAAGTAGGGGCATCTGGAGAACTGGCAGGGAGGAAGACAGCATCTAATCTTAACATCTTCCCTCACTCATTCAATGAACACCCACCTGGCACCCATCCTGTACCAGGCAACAGCCTGGGCCTTGGAGACAGGTCATCACCAGGCACAGTCTCTGCCCTCAGAGACAGAAAAGTCATAGTGAGCCAGGCCAGGGGGAGGCCCGGGGACTGTGGGTCTGATGCCTCTGTGTGGAGGTGGGGGCGGTAGGGGAAGGCGTCGGGGAAGATTTGCTGAAGGTTATTGCATTTGTGTACTGAAGAAATATCATGAGTTATTCAAGCTGGTAGAGGGAGGACAGTCCATCCAGAGCTTAGGTGAAAGGCAGAAGGCTGGAGAGACCAGTGCCCATTCAGGGGACCGTAGGCATGTAGTGTGGCAGGAGCATGGGTGTGAGGCAGGGATCGGCTGCAATGAAGCTGGAGGGGCTGGGGCGAGAAGACTGAGGGACTCTTGAGTCAGCACCTCCTGAAAGTGTTTATTGAAGCAGAGGAGGGACATGGTCAGATTGTGGGTGGGAAGAGTAGGGGTGAGGGAACTGGTTGAGCCTACTGCCACCTCCGCCCACTGCTCTGTCCCGAGTGGACCCCTTGTCAGGGTCCCTCTTCCACTCACTTCTGACAGAAGCGAATGGCAGGTGGCCTTTCTTGCTTACCCCTTTATTCAGTCCTTTGTTAACAAGTTATTGATTTTTCCCAAGAAAAATGCCCAAAAGCCACATTGCATCTTTAACAAAGTGATTCACAGCGTGATGATGGGACCGGGGCTGCCCCGAATGAGAGCTCTTGTTACCAAATGCCAAGAGGACTCCTTCAATGCAGTGCTCAAAAAACGTGCCCTCTGAGCTCAGGGACACGGTATTGGTGTCAGTCAACAAGGAGAACAGCACACCCATAACAATCATTGCAAGTCTCCCATTGCAGAGTTGCGGCTGCAGGGGCGCCAGATTGGCACAGATTGGCATAAACATGAGGGAAGCTTGTTTCTGGGCTGTCTGCCATGTGCCAGCTGTCTGTTCTCTCATCTGATCCTCACCGCACCCCTCAAGGTAGATTATCCTTGCTGTTTCGCAGATGAGGAATGGAGATCCAAGGGAGTCAGAGTGAGGTGAAGTGTTAGTCATTCAGTTGTGTCCAACTCTATGCAACCCCATGAGCTGCATCCCATCCATGGGATTTCCAAGGCAAGAATACTGGATTAGGTAGCCATTCCTTTCTCCAAGGGATCTTCCTGATCTAGGGATCAAAGCCTGGTCTCCTGCATTGCAGGCAGATTCTTTACCGTCTGAGCCACCAGGGGAGCCTGATGAGGCAGTCAGAGGACTTGCCTGAGTGCTTGCCGCGGGGCCTGGAGGAGGCAGGGTTAAAGCCTCACCTGGCAGATTTCAAGCCCATTGGTAGTGTTCTTTGCTGCCCAGCGTGGTGGTGCTGGGCCAGTCTTGTCAGGCCTGAAGGATGGAAACGGGGTGCAGGACAGGACTGAGATCGTCAAGTACTCCATGACAAAATGTGGAGGCACATGCGTTATGCCCAGCAGCCATTGACTGAGCAGCTCCAGGTCACCTCTGCACAGCTGAGCACCAGAGGAAGCTCAGAAGGGGAGCCCCCCAGTCCTCCAGGATCTGCCCGCCAGTCAGCAGGTGGGCTACATTGAAGGGGCATAGCTGGAGCTGGGAGCAAGCTTCCATCAGTGATCCCAGGCATAGCCTCTGGGCACTGGGACCCTGTCAAACAGCCCTGCCACCCATTTGTGTTGGATAGAATGGGCTCCTCTGGCTTCTGCCCTGGCTTACAGGGGCCTGGCCCACCTTGCCCAGCTAAACCTCCAGGGTGCTCCACCTCTCTCTCCTTTGACTCTGGTGTCTGCAGGTGGCACACTGTCACAGAGCATCTTTCTGGACCCATTCAAAAAGTCAAGTGTTTCCATCTCTGAACATCACCTTTTTCTTTTTCTAATTTATTTTTTTACTGAAGTATAATTGAATTACAATGTTGTGTTAATTACTTCTGTACAGAAAAGTGAGTCAGTTATCATATATATATATTATATATATATATATATATATACACACACACATTCTTTTCCATATTCTTTTCTGTTATGGTTTATCACAAGATATTGAATAAAATTCCTTGTACTATACTATATTCTTGCCTGGGAAATTCAGAGGAGCCTAGCAGGCTACAGTCCATGGGGTCTCAAAAGAGTCGGACACAACAGCAACTCAACAACGACTGTACAGTAGGACCTTGTTGCTTATCCATTTTATATCTACCAGTTTGCATCTGCAGTCCCACACTCCCAATCCAACTCTCTCCCACCCCTCTCCCGCTGGGCAACTACCAGCCTGTTCTCTATGTCCCTGATTCTGTTTTAGAGATAGTACAGGTTCATTTGTGTTGTATATTAGATTCCACATATAAGTGATATCATATGGAATTTGTCTTCCTCATTCTGATTTACTTAGTATGATCATCTCTAGCTGCATCCATGTTGCTGCAAATGGCATTATTTCATTCTTTTTATGGCTGAGTAATATTCCATTGTATACATATACCACATCTTCTTTATTCATTCACCTGTTGATGGACGTTTAGGTTATTTTCCTTGTGAATTTGACCTTCTTCGTGTTGTCCCAGTTTTAGGAGTGAGGGATGGAGTAAAGGAAAAAGCAATATGCTTTGGTGGTTATGACCACAGGCTTTGGAGCCAGCAGGTCTGCATTCGGATCCCAGCTCTGGTGCTTTGAAGTTTGGACAAGTCCCTTGATTTCGCAGAGCATCTGTTTCCTTGTCTTAGGGTGGAGTAGCAGCAATAATCCCTGGGCGCTGTGAGTGTGAGGATGGAATGAGTCAGTGACTAAGCGCTGGGCACCGCACCTGGCACATAGTAAGAGCTCCCTCATTAGCAGGCAGTGAAGGGTGTGAAGGTAGCTGGGTGTGAAGATGCGGAGGTGACGAGGATGGCAGTGGTACCGGGGTATCATATGGGTGCCCGGGCCCACAGAGAGGGGCTCACACAGCAGGTGCCTCAGTCAGGGGCCTTGTGGGAAAAAGAAGGCATTCAAATTCAGTCATTTGAGGGGAATTGATCAGAGGGGTTGTTTGCAAAGTTGAGGGTGATGTTTAGGAAAAATAAAAGGGACAGTGAGTCCCCTGGGGGCTAGGAAGTCAGAGGACCCCTTACTGCCCCTTAGCCCTAACAGGCAAGAGATGGAATGATGACCTGGAAGGGCAGCTATAGGAGAATGCTGCCTGTCAGGCTGGGTGGCCCTGGGGAGGGGACCACCAACCTAGAGAACCAGCCAGGAGGATCTTCCAAGCTCCCTGATGACCCTCCCATATACCCAGCCCAACCAGAACCCCATGAAGTAGTGACGTAGAGAGCCTCTTGGGCACAGGGCAGGGCGGAGACGCGGGAGAATGGGAGACACCCAGCACTGTAGGTGACAGGAGAGGAGACTCAGCTGCATCTCTATCCTCGCTCACCAGCTCTCCACTTGGAACTCTCTCAGAAGAAGCCGGTGGCCCAGTCCCTGGGCTGCTTCTTTGGTGTGGGAGGGGCTGAGGGCAGGAACAGGGACAGGCTGGAGGGAGCCACAGACCGAGGGGTTCCGGGTGCCCCCCAGCAGATCTCTGGCTGCAGTGACTGAAGTTCAAACTCTGCCCAGCACCTTAAGGGGTAGGATGTGAACCAGCCCCCAGCCACCCCAGTGGGAGTTGTAATTGAAGCACAAGGCAGAGCCAGTCTCCCCTACTCACCCCAAATCTCTCTAGAAACTTCCAGGTTGAGCCTCAGCTGATGTGAGGTCAGAGCAGCTGTGGATTCACCACTGTAATTAGAGGAAGGGGTCCTCCTGGAGTCTGCCAGCCTTCAGCCAACAAGTGAGCACCTGCTGTACACGCCACTGGGGCTCAAGGAAATGGCATTTGGAGTGCAGAGACCCTCTTAGGGAACTGCCTTGGCTGACAATTGTCAGTAACTCAGGGAGAGGCAGGGACTTGACCTCAGGTTTATTTCCTGTTAGGAGTGAACTCAGCAGTAGAGGTGCAGGCAGGTGTTAGCGTGAACAGAGGACTGTTCAGAGCAGGAGAGAAGGGAGTCAGGAAGGGCTCCTGGATGACATGTCTTGAGCTGGACCCTGAGGATTTAGGTAGGAGGGAAGGAGAGCTTTCTGGCGAGGGGGCTGCCTTGAGAATGGTGGCTGTGGGAATGGGCTTGGAAGCCAGGAACAGAGTGAGTCTGGGGAAGAGAGTAGGTGGGAGGCTGGAATATCTGGGGTGGGGTGAAGGCTCAGGTGCTGGGTAAAGATGTGCAGACTGTGCCCTGCAGACATTTTTTTACTTCTCTGGCTCACTTCTTGTGGGATAGAACCTGCCAACGCAAAGTTGTTTAGTAAGGAAAAGAGCAAGCATTTGGGGAACACTTAATAAGATCAGCACTGAGGGCTTTGCCTGCATTGTCTCATTCAGTCCTCGTAGCTGCCTGATTTCCCCACTGTACAAATAAGAGAGCCGAAGCTCCAAGAGGGCTAGTATTTGAACCAGGGTCACACAGTTATCAGCTGCTACTTGCTACAAACCCCACTAAATTTCCCACTTCATCTACCCCCTCCCTGTCCCAGAAGACCAGTTTAGCTGCCCAAAAGAAATGGAGATAAAATGTTGGGATGAAGGATGGGGAGTAGTGGTAGCAAAAGAATGGGGGAGATGGAGGAGTAGACTCTTCCTGATGCCCAGCGAGCCCAGCGCCAAGCCGAGGGGGGAAGCAGGACCCCTCCTTCCCCAAGAGCTGGCCTCAGAGCCGGAGCTGTGGCTGTAGGCTCTCTAATGGCTGTGTTTAACCCCTGGCCCCAAGCGTTCTCTCCTAGGGGGAGGGGCTGGGTAGGATTACCTATTAGCTGTGAGATCAATCATTACCTGCTTCCCCTCACAATGGAATCTCCCTGAGTCATCAAAGCTTGGGGCTGGTCCTCCGGGGCAGGGGAGCAGAAGGTCTTCTGGGCTCTTAGGAAGGAGGTTCACATCCCTTGGCAGGGGGAGGCCAAGTTCCTTTTACTGGGAAAGGGGGATGAGGCAGGTAGAATAGCTGAGGGTGGGGGGAAGTGGAGTAGCTGGGGAAGGGGGTTCATAGTGTTGTGAAGTAGGAAAGCCACGTCCAGTCCCCTGGCTGGTGGCCGTCTCCCTGGTGATGAGTAAGCAGTTCTGGGGGCAAGGTTAGTGAAAACAGGAGTGAGTGTCCCAGAGGCCCTTGGTCCAGGGAGCCAGGCAGCCAGTGAGGCGGTGGGAAGGCCCTCTTTCCGGCGTTGCTGAGTGTGCAGGGATCACTAGCACTCTGGAGCCAGACCGCCTGGAACCAGCCCTCAATTGCATTATCTTCTTCCCAGGCAGGAAGGTCACCGGGTTGGGAGCTGCAGAGACAGATAGTTCAGAGGCTAGAAGGGCAGCTGGGTGAGACCCTGGAGCCCAGGGGTCACCAGGAGGAGCTGCAGGGCAGGGCAGGGACCACAGCAGGGCAGGCAAGGCAGTTAGGGTGCAGAATTGAAGGAGGTACAGTGGCAGGAACACTCACATCACCCTGAGAGGCAGTGCCTCTGAAATGTTTGCTCCCTGGGAGTCCTCTGCAGGGCCCTGGATTGAGCCACAAACAGCCCCTGGAGAAGCGATGATGCCCTCCCCCCACCACAACATGCTGCCAAAGCTTTGGGACTGATAGAAGGGGAAGACACTCTAGGGAGACTGGGGAACCATCCCCTGAGGCCTTCTCCATGCATATTAGATTGTCCTAGGCCTGGGAAGGGAGAAAACTGGGAGTGGGACTCACAGCTTCCATCCGCAACCATCTGAGTAACCTTGGCTGGTGACCTTTCAGTTCTGATCAAAGATGAGTTCTCAGCTTTTCTGCTCTAAACTAGGGAGAAGCGCATCCTCCCTTCATGGATCACAACCTTGTTGTGGCGAAGGGGATTGTGTAATTCAATGAAGCTATGAGCTGTGTGACGTTTAGAGCCACCCAAGACGGACGGGTCATAGTGGAGAGCTCTGACAAAACATGGTCCACTGGAGGAAGGAACGGCAAAACATTCCATATACTTGCCAGGACCCCATGAACAATATGAAAAGGAAAAAAAGATATGACACTAGGAGATGAACCCCCCAGGTCGGAAGGTATCTAGTATGCTACTGGGGAAGAGTGGATGGCAATTACTAATCGCTCCAGAAAGAATGAAGCAGCCGAAGTGGGAAAAATGCTCAGTTCTGGATCTGTCTGATGATGAAAGTAAAATCCAATGCTGTAAAGAACAATATTGCATAGGAACATGAAATGTTAGTTCCGAGAATCAAGGTGAATTGGACATGGTCAAGCAGGAGATGGCAAGATTGAACGCCAACATTTTAGGAATTGATATCTTAGGAAATGGACAGGAATGGGTGAATTTAATTCTGATAACCATTATATCTACTACCATGGGCAAGAATCCCTTAGAAGAAATGGAGTAGCCCTCATACTCAACAGAAGAGTCTGAAATGCACTGCTTATGTGCAACCTCAAAAATGACAGAAGGGTCTTGATTCATTTCCAAGGCAAACCATTCAACTTCCAAGTCTGTGCCCCAACCACAATACTGAATAAGCCGAAGTTGACCGATTTTATGAAGACCTATAAGACCTTCTGGAACTAACACACACACACACACATAAATGTCCTTTTCATCATTGGGACTGGAATGCAAAAGGAGAAAGTCAAGAGATACTTGGAATAACATGCAAGTTTGGCCTTGGAGTACAAAATTAAGTAGGGCAAAGGCTAACAGAGTTTTGTTAAGAGAACATACTAGTCATTGCAAACACCCTTTTCTAACAACACAAATAGCTGACTCTACACATGGACATCACCAGATGATCAATACTGAAATTAGATTGGTTATAGTCTTTGCAGCCAAAGATGGAGAAGCTCTGTACAGTCAGCAAAAACAAGACTGGGAGCTGACTGTGGTTCAGATCAAGAGCTCCTTATTGCAGAATTCAGGTTTAAATTGAAGAAAGTAGAGAAAACCACTAAGCCACTCAGGTATGACCTATATCAAATCCTTTATGACTACACAGTGGAGGTAACAAATAGATTCAGGGATTAGATATGGTAGACTGAGTGCCTGAAGAACTACGGATGGAGATTCATAACACTTTACAGGAGGAGGTGATCAAAAACATCCCAAAGAAAAAGGAAGGCAAAGTGACTGAAGAGGGCTTACAATTAACTGAGAAGAGAAGTGAAAGGCAAGGAAGGAAAGGAAAGATACACCCAACTGAAGGCAAAGTTCTAGAGAATAGCAAGGAGAGATAAAAATGCCTTCTTAAATGAACAGTGCAAAGAAATAGAGGAAAACAATAGAATGGTAAAGACTAGAGAGCTCTTCAAGAAACCTGGAGCTATCAAGAGAACATTTCTTGCAAGGATGAGCACAGTAAAGCACAGAAATTGTAAGGACCTAACAGAGGCAGAAGAGATTAAGAAGAGGTGGCAAGAATACACAGAAGAACTATACAAAAAAGGTCATGACCCAGATAACCATGATGTGGTCACTCACCTTGAGCTGGACATTCTGGAGAGTGAAGTCAAGGTGGCCTTAGGAAGCACTACTATAAACAAAGCTAGAGCTAGTGGAGATGACAGAATTCTAGCTGAGCTATTTAAAATCTTAAAAAATGATAATGTTAAAATGCTGCAGTCAATATATCAGCAAATTTGGAAAACTCAGCTGTGGCCACAGACTAGAAAAGCTCAGTTTTCATTCCAATCTCAAAGAAGGACAATGCCAAAGAATGTTCAAACTACTGTACAATTGCCCTCATTTCACATGCTAGCAAGCTGATGGTCAAAATCCTTCAGGCTAAGTAGGCTTCAGCAGTATGTGAACCGATAACTTCCAGATGTACAAGCTGGTTTAGAAAAGGCAGAGGAACCAGAGATCAAATTGCCAACATTAATTGGGTCATGAAGAAAGCAAGGTAGTCCCAGAAAAACATCTACTTCTGCTTCATTGGCTATGTGAAAGCTTTTGACTCTGTGGATCACAATAAACTGTGGAAAATTCTTAGAGAATTGGGAATACCTGACCACTTTACCTGTCTCCTGAGAAACCTGTATGCAGGTCAAGAAGCAATAGATACTGGACATGGAACAACTGACTAGTTCAAAATTGGGAAAAGAGTACAACAAGACTGTTTATTGTCACCCTGCTACTTAACTTATATGCAGAGTATATCATGTGAAATGCTGGGCTGGATGAAGCACAAGCTGGAATCAAGATTGCTAGGAGAAATATCAACCTCAGATATGCAGATGATACCACTGTAATGGCAGAAAGTGAAGAGGAACTAAAGAGCTTCTTGATGAGGGTGAAAGAGGAGAGTGAAAAAGTTGGCTTGAAACTCAACATGAAAAAAACTAAGATTATGGCATTGGGCTCCATCACTTTATGGCAAAGAGGGAAAAAAATGGAAGCAGTGACAGATTTTATTTTCTTGGGTTCCAAAAATCACTGCAGATGGTGACTGCAGTCACGAAGTTAAAAGATGCTTGCTCCTTGGATGGAAAGCTGTGACAAACCAAGAAAGCATATTAAAAAGCAGAGACACCACCAACAATGGTCCATATAGTCAAAGCTATAGTTTTTCCAGTAGTCATGTACGGCTGTGAGAGTTGGACCACAAAGAAGTTTAAGTGCCAAGAACTGATGCTTTTGAACTGTGGTGCTGGAGAAGACTCTTGAGAGCCCCTTGGATTAGAAGGAGATGAAGCCAGTCAATCCTAAAGGAAAGCAACCCTGAATATTCCTTGGAAGGAGTGTTGCTGAAGCTGAAACACCAGTACTTTGGCCACCTGATGAGAAGAGCCGACTCATTGGAAAAGACTATAATCCTGGGAAGGGGCTTCCCTTGTGGCTCAGTCGGTAAAGAATCTGCCTGCAGTGCAGGAGACCCTGGTTTGATCCCTGGGTTGGGATGATCCCCTGGAGAAGGAAATGGCGACCCACTCCAGTATCCTTGCCTGGAAAATCTCATGGACAGAGGAGCTTGGTGAGCTGCAGTCCATGGAGTCACAACGAGTCGGGCACAACTGAGTGACTAACACTAATCATGGGAAAGGCTGAAGGCAGAAGGAGAAGGGGGCAGCAGAGGATGAGATGGTTAGGTAATAACATCACTGATTCAGCGGACATGAATTTTTGCAAACTCCAGGGGATAATAGAGGTCAGAGGAGCCTGGCTTACTTGGGGTCACAAAGAGTTGGACACAACTTAGCAACTGAACAACATCCTCCCAGCCTCTCTCTCTCTCTTGCTCTGGAGTAAGGAGTGAGAGGTAGGCTAGGTGGCCTCCGTAAAACAATAGGCTCCTGCCTCTTGATGCCAGGGTGGGCCTGCTTTTGGTCCTCAAACCAAGGAAAATGAAAAGAATCCTCTGTACAGTGTCTTAAGCAGCTGGCAGAAGAATGAGGCAGGCCACAGGAGTCTTCCAGACATCGCTCAACTCCACTCAGTGCCTGTATCTCACCTTTGCTAGCCCAGGATTCCTGGTCATCCTTTGAGGCCAGTTCAGACCTTGCCTCCCCATGGAGCAGACCCCACCTCGGGCCAAGGGCCAGTCACTCCTCATTCTGCCATCTCACAGTGGCAGAACCATGCCTGACATGTGGTAAATACTCAATAAAAAGAGTTATTATTTTTGTAACCATTTCTTGTGGAGTTCAGAGTTGGGTTAATCATGACCTTTGGTTTATGCTCTAGAACCATTGTTGACCTGTACATGCCCTCTTTAGTCATTTGTTTTCAAGAATATAATGAACACTCATGAACTGGCCACCCATTCTAAGAGACAAGGTTACAATAACACATCCACCTATTTCCCATTCTCTCCCCCATCTTCCCACCCACCCTCCAAGAGGAAACCATTCTCCTGAACTTTGTGTTTATTATTATTAAACAAACAAAAGACCATAGGCATCCACAGAGGCAGGATGGCTGCAGATTCACTAACAGAAATAGCTGTTCTCCCAATTGAGTTGCAACTTCCTTGCCGGCAGCGGCGGGGCTTCCTCCTTTCCTGCAGAGTAGTCAGCATGTGGCTGGGTACACAGGACCATCGGTGAATCTTGGTTGGTGGGCTGTTTGGGGTCCCAAGGGCAGGAAGGATGAGGACTGAATGCCGGAGAGCAGCTCCAGGAATAGGGGGAGGGTCTTCTGATTGCCTTGCACTGGGCCTGCCAGGTGTCTGTGTGACTTCTGCCTGCCCTGTGCGGTCACAGTGTTGCCCGGGTGACCCAGCTGGGTGGGAAAGCCCACTGCTTTTCCAGGTCTGAGCAAAGAGAAGGCCACTCCTGTCTTTACCTTCTGGGGGTGCCAAGAGCCAGTTGCCCAGCTGCTGACCCTGCCCAGCTGGCCATGACCCAGAGCCCCCAAGGCACCTCTGCTTACAGAATGTCTCCCTGCTGAGAAAGCCCCAGATCCCTGCCCTCCCCCTTCCCCTACCCAGGTCCCAGAGCCCATGCCTGGCACCCCTGAGACTACCTTGACATTCCATAATGTTCGCCAACCCCAAAGACTCCAAGGTGCCCAGGCCAGCTGTCTGGGCAGGACTGATCACTCAACGATACCAGGTACTGGTCCCCAAGATTGTTAAACAAGGCTAAACACTCCTGTTCCAAGCGGAAGGCATGGAAAAAGAGAAAGGTGAGACCTGAGGGTATGGGCTGTGAACCGACATGAACTCATCTCTCCTACAGAGTCCTTTGTTTCATTTGCTCCTGAATCACAACAGAAGCTTCCTTTCTCTGGACCTGTTTTCATAACTGTGAAATGGGGATGGAAGTTGGTTTGGTGACTCTTCCAGGTGAGGTTCCTAGACTCCTCAAACACGTGGGATCTGAAACGAGGTGTACTTGCAGGTGTTATCAACTCAATCTGGTGATTTTTGCCTGTCTCCTTGTGACCCAGAGAGAAACACAGCTTGAAATGAGTATATCACCTCCCCTCCACACACGCACACAGTCTAAAAAGGAGTTTCTGCTTTCTTGTTGCTGGGGGTCACAGAGGCTCTCTGCTGCGATGGTTCATCATCATCCTCCAAGATCTTCCAGGAGATTTCCAGCCTGCTGTACTGGCAGTGCACATGCCCCACTGCTCCACAGTCTCCCAGCCCTGACCCAGGCCTCTCCCTCAACCCCAAATGCTCCAATGACTGGAGAGAAAGGATTTTTGTCTGCTCCGGTCACTTCAGAACTGTGACTGATACATAGTAGGTGCATAGTAACTCTGACAGAGCAGCACGACCCCTTACCTTGTGCTCACCGGCAAGCCCATGCCCATCACTGAGTCACTTACCAAGGCATACAGGTACTTGCTAACTTGGGAGCACTCTTTTTGTAATTACACTCAGGTCAAATAAATAGACCCCACTGCAATTTCTACTTTATTACCCTTGACTTTGGTGTCTCTGGTTCCTGGTGTTCTCTACCCCCAGCTGGTTCCTCCTCTTGGCTCCACCCTCCCTCCCCCTTTAAGCCTCTTTCTGGAATGTCACCACAACTTGGGGCCAGGCACTCAGCTGGATTGACCTGGGGCCCCTGAACTGCCAGCTGGTTCTGGAAGCTCATTCCCACCCACCCACCCAACTGGATCTGGGAATCTCAGGAGCCCTGAGAAGGAGTCAGATGTGTTTTGCTTGGTTCACAGCTTTGGGAAACATTTTTGATAGTTGACTAGACCCCCCTATAAGGAGGTCTGTAATATACATAATCACATGTCACATATTAATAATACATATTAGTATTTCTTTGTGAATCCTCCATTCAGGTTTTTTCTGAGATGGTAATGTTTATAGGTTTCAGTGTTCTTTGTGCTTTAGGGATAATCATCCTTTTATATATATTGCAGATATTACCTCCAGTTTGTCTTTTTTCTCTTTTTGTATTGTGGTGAATTTTGCACCATTATAGAAGTTGGTATGGATTTTTAAAATTTATTTTATTTTTTGGCTGCGCTGGGTCTTCGTTGCTGAGCACGGTTTTCTCTGGGTTCAGGGAGCAGGGACTCTTCTCTAGTTGGGGGAGCCGGCTTCTCACTCTGGTGGCTTCTCTTGTTGCAGAGCAAGGGCTCTAGGACATGGGTTTCAGTAGTTATAGAACATGAGCTTAGTTGCCCTGAAGCATGTGTGATCTTCTGGGACCAGGGATCGAACCTGCGTCCCCTGCATTGACAGGCAGATTCTTAACCACTGGACAACCAGGGAAGTCCCCTGGTATGGATTTTTAATATAATAAATCTATCGGTCCTATTTTTTTTTTTTTTTTTTTTATGATTGCTTCTGTGTCCTTTGGAAAAGCCTCTCCTGCTCCAAACGCCACAATTCCTTCTGGTAGTACTCTTTGCTGGTACTGGCTACTCAGGTTATGAGCCTACATGAATATACACTTCGTGGTTCAGAGAAATCATGTCACCTCCAAAGACTGGCTGGTGAGAGCAGGGTAGAGACAGAGGATGTGGAGGTGTACGGATCCTGGTTCCATTTCCAGCTCTGTGCCTATGCGCTAAGCTGTGCACTTTGGTGGAAGGCCTTTTGTGTCCCTAAGCCTACTTCCTCACCTATTAAAAGGACCTCACCATGACCGTCATAATTCCCAGGCAAGTTTAGAAACTGAAACGAGAAGGAACACGAGGGGCATTTTTAACTCCAGGCCCTTGTGATGCAGCTGGAGAAACAGGGGCCCCTGGAGTGAATCAGCCCAAACGACTAATCAGGGGATTCCTCCCATCCCTCCCAGCCCAGCATCCCCTCCTCTTGCCCCAGTCAGAGCCTCTCCAGTGGCATGGCTTTCAGATCCAGGGATATTCTGGAGGATGGAACTTGCCTTCCTTGCTTCCCACGGCCTCCCAGATTGTTGGGGCAGAGGAGTGGCCAGGGGAGTTTGGAAATCTGTCTCCTTCCACCTCTCTCCCCACCAGAACCGATTTAAGTGCCTGCCACATAGACCATTAACTGCTTCACTGCTGGTGCAATCTTCCTACCCCCTCCTTGTCCCCTCTCTCCACCACACACATCCCCAAATGCCCTGAGCGATGGGCAGTCACAGGTCCCTCAGGACATCTGCTAGCTTATCTTGGTTTACTGTGGGCATGACAGACTGTCTGGAGGGTGAGACGCTGGAACTAACAATTTCTGAGCCTGCCCACAAGCTGGAGCCCAGTGGTGGAGCAGAGAGAGCTGTGCTTTGGCATCAGGCAAGTTGGGGTTCTCATAACCCAGCCCCTGCCAGTACAGGCTGAGTGGCCTTGGGTGCTAGTGGTGAAGAACCCACCTGCCAATGCAGGAGGTGTAAGAGATGGAGGTTCAATCCCTGGATCAGGAAGATCCCCTGGAGGTGGGCATGGCAACCCACTCCAAGATTCTTGCCTAGAGAATCCCATGGACAGAGGAGCCTGGCAGGCTATAGTCCATAGGGTCGCAAGGAGTCAAACACACTGAAGCGATTTAGCATGTATGCAAACCAGCCAAACTTCTGCCTAGAAATCCTGCCTACTGATTTCTGCACCCTGGCAGTGTTGGGTGAGTTAACAGAGAGCAAGCCAATGGTGAGTGTGTATCCAGGTCTGCCCGTGGGCCTATAGGAAATGTCTTCAGGGGACGTGAATTCCCTCCCCAGGGCTCAGCTCATCCCCACAGATGGGTTTGTAGGACCTGAGACTTAATTTCATCATCAGTTCACTTCCCCATGTGGAACCTAGCATGTGGACATTTCCTATTCCCTGATAAAGTCTCCAGTGTAGGCCTGGGAAGGGCAGGAGGTGGGGAAGGCCTTAATCCCAATACAGGCACACATCTGAGGGAAGAGGGGAAGGCAGAAAGGTTGTGCCCCCTCCAGGTCCTGCTTGACTCCAGGCCTCCCTGGCCTTGGGCCAGCCCTCCCAGTGGGCACATGCCCCAAAGTGAAGCATGCGCAGTTCTTGCCAATCCCCCTCCCGGATAGCTGTCCAGAGGAGAGGCACTGAGGATGCAGAGGACATAGAGAGGCATCATGCACGGCCTGGTCTGCAAAATGCCTGGCTGGACTTGGGGTTGCTGGGAAGTCAGTGAGAGCCTCTGGGCAACTGACAGCCCCTGCTGCTGGGCGCTTACTTCTGGGGACCTCAGGAGCTCACGACAGAGACGAGGGCGCTGGAGCTCCCATCCTAGGCAGTTCCTGGGAATCTGGAAGTGAGAGGGAAGTTAGTCACCTCTCCTGACCTCACCACAGAAACCTTAGGCCAAATCATTAGCAGAACTGAATTACCAACAGTTCTGGACATCCCCATTGACTGGGTGGGAAAATTAAGGCTCAGAGGGGTTTCCCAAAGAGCTGGGGACATGAATGGGTTGAAACCTAGGTCTCTCGATCCCTGGGCTGCTTGTCTTGCTCCTGGATCACCACACCAGGTCAAACCTGCTGGGAAATGAGTGAGTTATGGGGCATGCAATGAAGGTGAAATACTGATCTATGAGCGTGGGAGTGGCTCTGCAGCTGTTTCTCCTTCTTTCCCCCAACCACCTGGCAGGAGTTCCTTCTGAGTACAACCTCCCACCTCCTCCTCCCGCCCTGGCCTGGCAGAGGAGTAGGGGAAGAAGGGGGTTACCTCTGCAGATGGTGATGGCTCCTTCTGGGTCCTGGGTTTCAGGAGGAGCTCCTCAGAGGAAAAGGAGACTCTCTGTAGGGCTGGCCCTTCTGGGCTGGGGGAGTAGGGGTGATGCTGTCACCTCCCAATTAGTTGTCTTGTTAGGCAAGGACCACAGCCTGTACCAGGAAGGCCTCTCTGATAAAGAGTCAGATGCTCAGGAAGTGAGGAAATAAGCCACAGGGATGGATTTGTAGGGAAGAACACTCCAGACAAAAGGGACAGCCAGGGCCAAGCCTGGGAGGCAAAAGCCAGCTTGGTGGGAGTGAGAGATGGCTAGAAGGCCAGCATGGCTGGAGCGAGTGGGCAAGGGGCTCGGAGATGAGACAAGGTCGGTTTCCTGGACCAGAGTGTGCAGTCCTTCTAGGCCATGGTGGGGTTGTGTGGGAAACAAGGAGCTACTGCAGGAGTTTGCACAGAGAAGTGATGTCTGGTTGAAATTGGCAGAGGATCGCTCTGGCTGTTCATGAGAGGGGGCAGGGTGGAGGGAGGGCCAGAAGGAACAAGAAAGCGATGAGGAGGCCGAGTGCAGGAATCCCATGTCTCAGACCCAAGTGGAGATGGTGTGAAGGGATCCGATTCTAGACATGGTTTGAAGGTAGAGCTGGCGGGACATGCTGGTGGATTGGAGTGGCACTAAGAGCTGCATGAAATCCCTGCCATGAAAGCCCTTCCCTTTCTGTCTGCCTGGAGGCCTCCCACAGCCAGGAGCAAATGTGCCCAAGACCCTCAAGCTCAAAGGGGGAGCAGTGTCTGGGGAACCTGGACCCTCACAGAGGAAGCAGGTAAGTGTCTAAGCAGGGTCTAAGTACTCATTGTCGCATTGGAGGAACCGATTCTCAGAACACATGTGGCTTTGTTTCCCGCTATGATGAGAGGCAGAGTTGGTTTAAACCCAGCCTTTCCAGCACTCAGTGCTCATCAGGACAGAGGGAGCCAGGGGACCAGCCTGCCTAGGCTGCCATCAGCACAAAGTCTGCCTAGGACAGGTCCTTGCTTTTCTGTGAGTCAGTGTCTCACATCATTCTTGATGGTCTCCGTGGACATTTCCCCCTTTGAGGACTCCTCCTCCCCTGCCATGGCCTGCCCTGGAATGCAGATCTGATCGTCCAAGTTTCCCATGTAAGACGGTCAGCCCCCATTCCCTCCATATCCCCCCAGGGCCCCATCTCCAACCTGAGGAAGTCCAGTGCCTCTCCCCCAGAACCAGGAGGGCCTCTCACATTAGCTGGTGCTGATGAATTAGCGGGAGGGACATAAGGTGGTGGTGGGGGGGCATCTCTCGCCAGATGAGGTTTAATCTGGGTCAACTGTGTCAACCCCAGACCCTGGGGACAAGGGTCAGGCTGTCACTGCCAAGGAACTAACGAGGACTGGACACTCCAACTATAGCAGCCCAAGGGATGAAAATCCCAACCACAGCAACCTCATGTCTGTACCCTGACTCTGGTACCCTCTGTGGATTCCCCACTGCGTCCAGAGGCAAACTGAGCCTGCTCTGGGGCTCAGGACGCTACCTCCCCTTCCCACTTTGCCCTCTTTGCCCTCAGCTCAGGGTTCTGCTTTCTGCTTGTGAATCCACAAATGCTGAGCTGTTGAGCCCCTACATGTGTGAGCCCCTGTTTGGGGCAACCAGCCTAGAGACCCCAAGTGCGGGCAGACACCTCTCCTCCTCCCTGGTCCACGGGGTTTTCTGGGTAGAAGGTGGATGAGGCATCTGGGAAAGGCACATTCGTTCATCTCCATTTAGTGCTTTGGGTGACTTCATGGATGTGGATAAGCCTTTGTAACCTAGAAAGTGCTGGACCTCCCTGGTGGTCCAGTGGTTGAGACTCTGAGCTCCCAATGCAGGGGGCACAGGTTCGATCCTGGTCAGGCAACTAGATCTTGCATGCTGTAACTGAGACCTGGCATAGCCAAATAAATTATCTAAAAAAATATAAAGCGCTATGCACAGGTGGGACCTGGGGTGACAGGATGGACTAGGGTTAGGTTACTGTTCAGTTCAGTTCAGTTCAGTTGCTCAGTCGTGTCTTACTCTTTGCGACTCCATGAATCACAGCACGCCAGACCTCCCTGTCCATCACCAACTCCCAGAGTCTACCCAAACCCATGTCCATCGAGTCGGTGATGCCATCCAGCCATCTCATCCTCTGTCTTCCCCTTCTCCTCCTGCCCCCAATCCTTCCCAGCATTAGGGTCTTTTCCAATGAGTCAACTCTTCCCATGAAGTGGCCAAAGTATTGGAGTTTCAGTTTCAACATCAGTCCTTCCAATAAACACCCAGGACTTACAGGAGAGAGCAAAGAGGGCCAATCACCAGAACCTCAAAAGCAGGCAGGATTTTGAAATTACAGACAAGGGTACCAGTAAAAGCAAAGGCTTAGAGGTGGGACTGGCTGGACTTGAAAAGTGAAGTGGCTTATCTCATTCTATAGGAAGTGATGGATCAGGACTGGGGGAGGCAAGAGGGAGGTACAGATGTGGAGGGTGGGACAGAGGTACAGAGAAAAAGGGGTCAAAAAGGGGTCAAAGTTGACTGCCTTGGTAGTTGCAGACTGGGTACGGGGATGACAGAGGGAAGCTGCTACTCAGACAGGAGGCAGTAAAGGGAGGTGACTGCCCTGGAAGAGGCCACTCAGCTCCAGCTTTTTCCACAGGTCACTGAGAGCCCAGAAGACCCCATGAATATCTCCCAGAAGGTGGACTCTGTCATCAGCCACCTGGCTCCCCCTCATAAGGAGGCCATAGCGGTCACTCTCCATGGGGCCACCAACCTTCCTGCCTGCAAGGATGGCTCTGCACCATAGCCCTATGTGGTAGTATAAATAGCTGGTTGAGAGCAGAGGCAGGGATGGTGTGCAGGCTGAAGCAGAAACTAGCGTATGGATATTTGGGATATGAGCACCCAAAGGTTCAGGGCTGGGACTGTGACACCCAGAGGGGAAAGAAGGCCAAGTGTGAATTACGAAGGGGCTGTGGGCTCTGCAGAGGTGAGGTCTCACATCTTCCCTGCTATGTGGGAAGCTGCTCATCAGGGTTGGGGAGAAGGGGAGAGCCACTCCTTGATCTCACAACCACCAGGGTTTGGCCACAAATCTACCTCAGCAAGGCAGGGTCCCCAGATGCAGAGACCTGGGCTGGACTCAGTGGGAGGTGATGGTCAAAGAAAGGAGAAAGCCTAAGGCCTACCTGTCCCAGCCTCTGAGTGCTCTGTCTTACCATGCCCAATCCTGGGGCAGGGGCCCCATGACCACCCTCCTCCTTGGTCCCCATCGCTTCTTTGCGTACATGTGTGGTACTCAGTCATGTCTGACTCTTCGCAACCTCTCGACCCCATGGACTATAGCCCGCCAGGCTCCTCTGTCCATGGGATTCTCCAAGCAAGAATCCTGGAGTGGGTTGCCATTTCCTACTCCAGGGGATCTTCCTGACTCAGGGATTGAACCTGTGTCTCTTGTGATTCCTGAATTGGCAGGCAGATTCTTTACCACATTTCTATTATGGGGCTTCCCTGGTTCCTTCTGATCTCTTAATGCATGCTCCCCTCCAACCAGCCAGAGTCAGGAAGCATACTTCTCGCAGCCTGGTATCCGAGCAAGACCTGCCATGCCATGTCCACTGCTCACTTCCTGGACCTCACTTCTGCGGGAAGGGCATGGAGGGGCAACAGAGTCTCCATCCAACCAAACTTCTGTATGAATAGGGGGCAGGATTATAAAGCATGTGCAATGCCCCCTCCATGAGCTTGCTATCCCTTAGCCCCTCTGTAGACATTGGAAGCCCTAGGCCTCCCCACCAGGCTACCTACCCCTCTCCTCCTCTATCAGTACCTGTCTACAGGCTCTGCCCACATTTCCTTTGCGGGAGTGCCCACCCCGGCTGAAATCCACCTTCAGAGCCTGGTTTGTGCGCCTGCCCCTCAGGGCATACACTCCAGCTGAGCTGTCCCTGCTTTGGGACCCACAGCAGTAGCAACACTGGTCTGACATACTTTATATAAATAAAATTAGGTGCTGCTCCTCTGTCCCCCACACTGGGGTTTCCAAGGACAGACCCCCCTCTCCCCCTCTCCATTTCCCTAACAATATGCCCAGTAGAGGCCTGAGCAGACTTAGGGGTCAAGGAATACTGAGGCAAACATCCTAGGTTACTATGACAACAAGCAGGCCACAGGACAGAGGATGAGCCGGAGCCCAACAGGTGAAACACTTGCTTGTCTCAAAAGCCATGTTTCCACTGCCGGCTCCTCAGCCCTCCCCGCCCCGCCCCCCATTTCCGTGGTGAGGAAGGACAGGTGGCTGAGAGCAGGCTTGGCGGGGAGCTCCCTTTTCCCCGCCGCTATTTCCATAAACCAATTATCGCCGATCATCTCGGGAGATTGAGGCCCTGCCTATCACCAATCCAGTTTGGGCGGCGGGTGGGGAGCTGGGCGGCCCAGGGCTCCTCGACCCTTGCTGGCACCCGGTTGCCATGGGAACGCGCAGTGGGAGCCAAGAGGCGGAGCCCAGGGTGTAGGGTGTGGAGGGGTGTGAGCGAGTACCGGGAGCGCATCGCTGCACCCATCTCCTCCCAGAGAGGGGGCAGGGAGCAGGGCCTGGGCGAGCCCGCAGCCTGCGTTCCAGGGCTCCAGGCGGCGGAGCTGCCACCAGCCGCGGAGGTGCTAATGAGATGCAAATGCAAGCAGAAGGGAGGGCGTCTGAGAGAGAAGGCCCAGCTGTCAGAACCTGAAAGGGGCTTTCGGTGCGAGCCCCCAGCACCAGGCAGGAACTCCAGAGGGAGGACTGAGACCCTCAGAAGCCCTACACCCTGGAAAGAATACCGTATCTGCCATCACCCCTCCACTCCTGATTTCGAATACACAGCAACAAAGCATAAGGATGTCCACCAAAGCTTTCATTTTTCTCACAATGAATATTTCGATGCTTGAAATATATATTGTATGTTTAATATATATTAAATTACATTATATAATATATATTGAATATATATAAAATTTTACGTTCTTTCGAAGTGTTTGTTTTCCCCTCAGCTTTTTGTTGCCTGAGTTTTGGTGCCCTCTCCTCAGTTTCCTGACTTAGTTTCTTACTTTCTGTCATACCACTAGTCTCATCTCAGATAAGGAATATAGTTCTTGGGATTTCTGCCTCTGTCTGGTTCCCTCCTCCTCTCTGAGTGGTTGCAGTCCCATCAGGCAGGCCCATCTGGGGGCCAGGGAGGCGGGGGAGGATTGAGGGGTGAAAGCACCCCAAAGCCATTCACTCACTCACCCATTAGTGAGGAGCAGAATAGGTAGGGTTCAGGTCCAAAGATGGGGCCTTGCTAGCCTGGGGTGTAGCCACTTCCCTGCATCATGAAGGCTCCAACCTTGGGCCAATCTAGTAATAGAGTGTGTCCCCCAGTGGTGACTATACCAGACCGACAGGTCCATGGGGCTCATCTTGTGGTTGGTTCTGCCTCTTTCCAGCTGAGCCACTGACTTGCTTCCAGTATGACTCCACTTCTTCACTGAAACGTTCAGTCACCAAGTTGGGTCTGACTCTTTGCAACCCCATGGACTGTAGCACACCAGGCTTCCCTGTCCCTCACCATCTCCTAGAGTTTGCCCATGTTCATGTCCATTGAATCGGTGATGCCATCCAACCATAGCTTTGTTTAAAATCACCAGTAATCACCATGCCTAGCTCTCCATCCAATGGGTCTCGTCGTCCGTGATCTCTCAGTGGCATTAGCCCCTCATGACCACTCATTCTGTTGGAAACCCTTCCTTGTCTTGGCTTCCAAGATGCCCTACTCTTACTCTCTTTGAAGTGTAACTCTTTATCTCATCTACCTGGGATTAAACGTTGGCCTGTTCCAGGCTCCAACCCAAGGTCTCTCTCTTATCTCTCTATACTCTCTTCATGTGAGCTCCTCCCCATCTTGCATCTTGGTAATCACATTCTTTGTCCCCTTCAACCCCCTGCCAAGTCGTGCCAGTTCTCCTGTGATCTTGATTTTGGCCGCTCCTCTCCACCAGCTCCGCCGCCTTAGGTCGCTGCAATGCTCACCTCTCGGCGCGTCTAATATGATGCTTTTCAAACCCCCTTCAGAGGCGGGTTATCATTTGATGCGGTGGTGCCATGGAACAAGTGGAACTCTCTGATGCTTTCACATTGCTCCCAGGGTAAAGAGAATTCTAGGCCCAACATGGTTAGGTCTTTGTCAGTCCCCCCAGCTCCCCAGCAGCATGATACCCCTCACCTCCTTCTGTCTGCTCCAGCCACACCTGATGGACAAACATCTCTCAATTCTCTGAGCAGTCCCTCTTCCCTCTCACACCAGGCCTTTGCACTCTCCCTCCCCCAGAACATTCTATCCCCCTTCTTTGGATCTCAACTCAGTCATCACCTCCTCAAGGAAGCCCTCCCCACTTCCCAGACCAGGCCAGATCCTGATCTACTACATGCTTCCGTGGGACTATGTACTTCTCCAGTGTTGCCTCTGCAGTTGCACGTGTTTTATGTGCTTTGATGTGATTATTGACTTATTTTTCATCAGTGCCTCCTCCCATTGTGCCCCACTAGTTCCATGAGCAACCCCCAGGTCTGTTTCTCTCATCTTCTTATCCCTACTTTCAACATAGTCTCTGGACTCTGGAAGTTCTCAATGAATAATTGTTGAATGAACAAATAAACAGATGAATGAATGAATCTGGCTCCGTGATGTTCAGCATGCTCCATGATGTTGGGAAAGTTACTTTACCTCTTGAAGCTGAATACCTCACCTGAGAACCTGCCCCAAAGGGCTGAAGAAATTTGGGAGCCAGACCACCATCTGGGAGATGCTGGCAGATATAAAGCTTTACACAGGGTGAGGGGATATCCTTAGTAGGGGTCACAGTGGGCACCCAGGACCTAGCAGAAGAAGCCACAGAGCAGTGGAGAGAAAGCTAAATGGAATCAGGAAAACCCAGGGTCTAGCCCATGGCCCTGAATCCCTGTGTGATCCCAGGCTGGTCCCTGCCCCTCTCTGGGTCCTGGTCTTCCCATGGCCAGGATATAAGACTTGGCACCCATGCTAGTTCCAGGCTTGCTGGGCTGATTTATGATCTGGTCTGGTAAACAATCTCAGTTCCTTAGAGGCAACAAGAGCTCCAGTTGTACCACCCAACAGATTGCACCCTGAGGTCTGCTGGGCCAGTGACCAGGCCCAGGTGCTCTCCTGAGTGGCCTGGTTCAAGCCTCTGGGGTCTGAGCAGTGCCCAGCACCTGCCTCTCAGCTTGGGACAAAGAGACCTGGCTGACAGAGCACAGCAGGGACCAGGAAGGCAGTGGCCCTGACAGGTGGGGAGCATCCCAGCATGCAGAGTGTGGGGAGGGGACCAGCCAGGAGATGGCCTGCAGGGTTCTGACCCTTGGCCAAGGGCTGGATGGCTGGGCTACCACTTGGCAGCTGCTTCTGTGACTGCCTGCTGCCCAGAGCTAAAGAGCAGGGACAAAGCCAGTACTGGGAGAGGGAGAGCTGCTTCCCCTTGTGCACATGGAACAGGCTTGGTCCAGGCCAGGGCAAGAGAGACAGGGGACAGAGCAGCCCATTTAGTCATACTCATAGGATCTTTGGGTTTTTTTGGACAAGCCTGAGAGCTGTGACCCTGGCCCCAGACTGAGCCTGACCCTGGTGACTAATTGAAGAAGCTATTAAAAGTAGGACACTTTTGTCTAAGGTCTTAGTAAGAAAGGCAAGTTGAAAATGGTTATATTTTTCAAGTGTCTACCATATACCTGGAGCTTCCCTCATAGCTCAATCGGTAAAGAATCTGCCTGCAATGCAGGAGACCTGGGTTTGATTCTTGGGTTGGGAAGATCCTCTGGAGAAGGAAATGGCAATCCCCTCCTATATTCTGGCCTGGGGAATCCCCTGAACAGAGGCACCTGGCAGGCTACAGTCCATGGGATCACAAGAGTCAGACATGACTTAGCAACTAAACTACCACCACCATATATCTGTCAAATGGGCTAGGAGTGTGCATGTGCGTGTGTGTGTGTGTGTGTGTGTGTGTGATATTTAATCATCATTTGGTCTTGTTAAGTAGGTAACATTGTCCTTAGGGTACTAAGGCTCAGAGCATTTTCATGACTGCCCAAAGTCACAGAACTAGCGAGTATCCAAGCCAGGATTCCAAAATCCAAAACCCAAAACCTCTTTCCACTTCACTCCCTGACTTGATCTTCGTGTAGCTGCTGCCCTTGGAAGGTGATGTTGGCATCAGGGTCTCAGAATTGCAGAGAAGATCCAGTGACTAGTCTGAAGACCCTCCTAGAACTTGACTGCTCACACCTGCCAGTGTCCAGTTGTGGGCCTTGGCCAAGAGCCTCGGAGGGCAGAAATCTGGGCGAAGTGGGTGGAGGCCCAATATGACCCATAGGTGATCTGGGAGCTTGTCTCAGCAGCCAGAGCATTGGACTTACAAAAATAACACTATAATAACAAAAATAATACAATGACAGTGGAGTAAAAAAGCAGTCTGCATTTGCTGGTAAGGTCCCACGCTGAGCTCACTCAGCGCTTGGTTCTCCATGCACTCTGGCTCTAATATAGCAGCCCAGGCAGGCTGGTCACATTGGCCCAATTTAATAGCCAAGGAGGCCAAGACTTCGGGCAGTGAAGGGACTTGACTTAGATCGCATGGCTGGCCAGTGGGAGTGGAGTGGGTGAAGAGCACTGTCCCGATCTGGCCACCGGCCATTTGCTCTGGCAGAGGCCAAGCCTCCTTCCTTCCCAGCAGGATGCCCATGGGAGAAGGCGGGTGATGGAGGAGAAGGCCCTGGACTCCTGAATTTTACCTTCACTGCAGGGCCTCCTGCCTTTGCCAGAGCCTGACCTACCTGCACTCGCTCCAAGTGACGTCAGTCCCCTGAGGCTCAGAGCCTCAGAATTTTTGTTCAGTGAGAACATCCCTGTGGCCCAGAGCTACAAACACAGCTGGCGTCAGTGTTTAAAAGGAGGTTGGCCGGAGACCGCCCCCCACCCCCCCCGCCAGAAAGGAAGCCACAGGGTTCTTTCCCAACGTTTCCCCATCACTGCTGCCAAGGCCTCCTGAGGTCTTCTCACACTTGAAACTTTTATTCAAACCCCCAAAGCCTGAGCTCTCCCCCAGGGGTGCTGGAATCCCAGAGAGGGAGCCCAAAAGAACAGAGCTTACCAACAGAAGCAAATATTAGTGGAGTGATTTCAGGCAATAAGGTGGGCCAGTGGGGGCCTTCCTGGTGTCCTCATTGCATTAGACACAGGCTGTCTGGTCTGCTTATTTCTGAGCATGACCAAAACTGCTGACAGGGCTCCTCCTTCCTCTCAGGACCCCATGAGAAGCCTGGAAGTTTGGTGCCCCATCCAGGCTTGGTCGGGCTTCGCCTGGCCCCACGGGTTTCAGGGTCACATGCCCTGTAGCCTAGCATCTATCGAAGAGGGTGGGAGGCCACTGGGCAGGGAGCCAGCTCCTGGTTCCAATTTAGCTCCTTCTGCTTTTGTGCTCCCCCATATCTGTCCTCTCGCATCCCTGCACACACAGTGAGCTACCAGAAGGAATGGCACCAGAGATGGCATGGTCACAGCCCCTTCAAGGGCCATGCCAGTTAATAGATGCAGAAGTCAGACAGGTGTACGACATTTCCCTCACCCCAGGCTACCCACCTCTACCTCAATTCTGGAGTGGTTAGAGCTCTCAATTTTTCCAGAGAAATTGGGAATCCAGATTGTTAAGTGAAATCAGACAGTTTTTACGGGCAGAACGAACACCTCTGCTCAGTTGGATCTGAGTCTCACCTCCTCGTCTTCTCTTCCTGAGCCCTCAGCCTACTTAGACTCAACCTCCACATTCAGCATCACTGACCGCCCTGCTCTCCCAGGGGCCACAGACTTCCCCATGACTGCTCATCCTTTGAACAAGTCTGAGAGGCATCCCCACTTCTTTTTAAAAAAATATTTATTTATTTGGCTGCGCAGGGTCTTAGTTACAGCGTGTGGGATCTAGTTCCCTGACTAGAAATTGAACCTGGGCTCCCTGCATTGGGAGTGTGGAGTCTGAGCCATTGGACCACCAGGGAAGCCCCAATCCCCACTTCTTGAAGTCCCTTCTTTCTTTGCTCCCAGGACACCTAGTGTCCTGATTCCCCTTCTCTCTATGCCCACTCCTCTGTGGGGTCCTTTCTCCCTGCACCCTGTGAATGCCCATGCTCCATGCTCAGTCCTAGACCCTCCTAAGACATCTCCCCTACCCCAGACTACTCACCTCCACCCCAGTTCTGGAGGCTGTAGAATGTATGGGTCCAGTTCAGACCTTTCCAGCCCCTGGACCCACCAGTCAGTGTACACCCTATGCCAGACTCAGTCTTCCCCAAACTGGCCTTCTCGTCCCCCCTCCTCTCAGCCCCTCTGGGGTTCACTGTCTATCCAGAAACCTGTGAGTTACAGAGACATTGTGAGTTACATTGCTGGGAGGAGCTGAGCTCAGAGATATTTAAAGGATAAGCCCGCTCAGTCAGTAGCTAGTCGTGTGTGCGTGCATGCGTGCTAAGTCACTTCAGTTGTGCCCGACTCTTTGTGACCCTATGGACTGTAGCCCACCAGGTTCCTCTGTCCATGAAATTCTCCAGGCAAGAATAACGGAGTGGATTGCCACATCCTCCTCCAGGGGATCTTCCGGACCCAAGGATCGAACCTGCGTTTCTTGTGTCTCCTGCATTGGCAGGTGGGTTCTTTACCACCAGCGCCACCTGGGAAGCCCCAGTAGGCAGTGAGGCCAGGACTCGAGACCCACAACCCATGAGACTGAGCATTAATTAACCCAGTCTCTCTGGCTTGGGAATGCTCAGAAGGTGAGGGGTTTTGTCTCTGGGGAGTTGGGTTGTGCTCCTTCGAAGTTGGAGACAGAGGTATATCTGGCCCTGAGTGAAGGGAAGGACTCATGGTCCTGACCTTCTCCCACCCCATCTCTCATTTGCTGGCTTCCCAGGTAGTTCCAAGGCCTGTGGGGAGTGCTCTGTGCATGTCTGAGATGTGGGTGTTGGAAAAGCTGGACCTGGGGAGCCAGACCATAGCTACGGTGGGGGGTGATCAGGATGGTCAGTGCGGCCAGGAGAACCAGGATCTAGCCCCAGGGCGCCAAGCTGGGACAGAGATGCCAGGGTCCAGGCTGCACCAAGGATCTCAAAGACCCAAGGCCCTTGAATCTCGAGAGGTCCCAGCCCCCACAGCTGGGTTCTGCTTGTCTGTTTATGAGGACACACTTCTGGGTCAGAACTTGGGGTCTGAACTCTCCTCCTTGGCTAGAACTGCTTCCAGGGTGGTCCTGATGAGCTTCCCCGGGTTAAAGCAGGGTTCCAGCAGTCCAGGCTAAGAGCTGGCATGGCAGAGCTGGAGAGGAGGGGCTGCCTCTGTCTCCATGTGCTTTTCCAGGGTCCGGCACCCCATTCTTCATGCCACAAACACTTGCTGGGACCCACTGTGCCCAGACTGGGAGCTGGGAACAACTGCAGCACCAACAAGACAGATCCCTGTCCTCCAGAAGCTCACAGTCTAGCAGGGGGAGATGGAGTAGTGAGTAATAGATACCCCTCACGTGCCCTGTGCCCACAATCTCCCAAGGCAGAAGGCAGCTGAGCAGGCTCCAGGCCTCAGCACCTGGGAACCAGAACTCCTGAGGGAGGCTGTCTCTTAAAGGGGCAAGAGGCAGACTCTGTGTCTCAAGTAATTTTTCTGAAGCTGGGAAGTTCACTTAAATGTCTGCCCACATTCTTCCTGCTCTAAAATGGCATCTGTGAGAAAGGGAATACTCAGAGGGGTATTTAGAGAGACTCGCTGAGAAGGATTCCAAGTCATGGTAGATCTTCCAGGGTTGCCTCTCTCAAGGCTGTGTTTTCCCGAGGAGACTGTCATTACATCCTCTAGGACATGGTGTTGATGGACAGCTGGGCCCTCTCTCCTCTGCCTGAGAAATGGGTCCCTCACCAAGCTAGGCCACAGTTGGACATTCCAAAGGGCTTCTCTGGCGGCTCATATGGAAAAGAATCTGCCTGCAATGAGGGAGACTTGTGTTTGATCCCTGGGTCAGGAAGATTCCCTGGAGAAGGAAATGGCAACCCACTACAGTATTCTTGCCTGGAGATTTCCATGGACAGAGGAGCTTGGCGGGCTACAGTCCATAGGGTCACCAGGAGTCGAATGTGACTGAGCAACTTTCACTTCAGACATTCCAAAGGCTGGCAGATGGCACAGGCAGAGGCCCTTCTTTGCCTCCTACCGTCCCTTGCCTCAACAGAGACAAAAGGGGTCTCTAGAAAACAAGGAAATTCTCCCCAGGAGAGGATGAAGGATGTGACAGTGCCTGGTAGACTGGGGCTCAGTCTGGCTTTGGACCAGCCCCAAAGCTCTGTGGGCCCTGGCTTTCCTGTGGGCCATATGGAAAGACTATGCCTGCCTGGCTGCCTCCCTGAGCTGCCAGGGGGAGGGGTGCCTGTTGACCATAAGGGGCTCCCCTGAGAACAGCAGGGCTATTTCAGATGAAGTGTGGGTGGAGGTGTGGGGATCAGCACTCTTGTTTTACAAAAAGACTTCTTTGCTAGAGCGCTCATCTCAGAGTTTCTTGGAGTGTGCCATTTCTGATTTCCAGAGCAATCCCCGCTGCCCACAGGAGGGTACAGGGAAGAAACCACATCCGTGTGGACGCCGAGATGACTGGCCCCCAGTGTACACCCACCTTACACCTTCGATCCTCTAAACTGAGGCCCCCCCTGTAGTGGTGTAGCACCATCAACAAATAGTGATGGTTCCTTAGCATCCAATTAAGAAATGAAACCCAGGATGAGAGCCCATCACTTCTCTGAGAATAACAGCCCCGCTCATGCTTTAAGTGGCAGCCTTCCAGGAGCTCAGAACCCACAAGGATCAGATGCACTGGGGGCTGGGCGGGGGGAGGCAAGCATGAAGGAGGGGGCACATCATGGATGGGCTGTTATCTGGTGACGTGGGAGAGGTGAGAGAAGGAGCTTCAGACCAGACACTCCCTGACTTGGATCTCAGCTCCTCCTCCATGGACCCTGTGGAAGCATCTTCTTGCCAAGCTATCCCTTGGCCAAGACCAGAGGTGTGAGGAACAGGGCTTTTCCCTCCTACCTGTCTGGCCTCAGAGAATGACACATCTGGGTATAGAAAGAAGAAGGCTGGAGAGGGAGTGAGGTCGGGGAGGACCACAAGCCTCGTTTTCCACTGACTAATCCAACTCATGCTCCCAACCCATTGACCTTAGGGAGGACAGCCAGCCCCTCTCCAGGCCTGCCCATTGGCTCATGACCCCTCTGAGCCTCAGGCTCTATCCTCCAATTGGGAAGGTCCTCCTTTCGCCTGTTCAAGCCCTGCCTCCTCCAGGAAACATTCCTTCCCTGGTCCAGCTCAGGCAGGGTCAGAAACACAGGAACTCAGCCTCTGACCAGCCTGATCAGATGGCCATCTCTGCAGAGGCCAGCTCTTCTGTCCTGTCCACATAGTGTAAGGCTGGGCCTCTGAGGCAGGAAGTGGTCACGGGGTTTGTCTGCGCCTTCCAGGGATGAGGGGTAGCCCTGTGACCTGGGAATCCGGCTGTCTCTTGGAATTCTGGACAATGGGGAAGGCTGGCCTTCCTGGCTCAGAGGCTAGCATGGAGGGTCCAGGTAGAAGACAGTTGCCTTGTGTTCTCGGAACAGAATGAGGCCCAGTCATGGCACGCCTGCGTCTGGCCTGCCTCAGTCTTAATCTGAACCTGTTTCCTCACCTCCCTCTAAGGTTTCCTGTGAGAGAGCAGCAGGGCTGTGGAGGACAGGTCAAAATGTTACAAGACCTCCTCTGCCACCCATCCACCTACAGTTTTGCCCTCTACCACATCCTTCTCTATCTACCCAAGTGCTTCCCTCCCCAGGGCTTCTGGGAATATCCCTCTGGTCTTTCAGGATTCGGGAGCCTGCCCATCTGGGACCCCAGCAGCCAGAACAGACCCACTCTGGGGTGCTCCCTTTTCGCCTGACCCCTCAAGGGCTGCCCGGGGATTGGCACTCAGGTCAAGTCAGGTGGCTGACATCTTTCTAAAACCCCACCTAGGAGGAGGCCAGACCTTGCAGTTGTTCATTTTGAGGAATGTGGAAGACTGTGAGGACAGCCAGGGCAGGAGGTGGGCTGAGAGACACGGAGGCACCTTGAGGGCTAGCAGACTGGAGGCTGGGTATTAAGATCGGGTACAGCATATCACACGAACCTCTGGGGCAGCCTGTGTGCACACGTGCGTGTGTGTGTGTGTGCACCCGTGGGCTCGCATACACACACCCACACATGTGTGCATGTGCTTGTAATGGGAGAGTGGAAACAGAGGAGTCAGGGGGGGCTTCCTGGGCACAGGGACAGTGGCACACAGGTTTCCCCCTGAGGTATGTGCCCTGGAGGGCATTCGGTGGACAGCAGAGACTGGGGAGGACCTCAGGAGCTTGGCTCTTTCTCCATCAGCACCCTGCGCCTTCTCGGAGCTCACCTCCATTCGGAGCTGAGGCCCCTAGAACCAGACAACATGCTCCCCTTAGTTCTGGCCTCACGAAGCAAAGCAGGGTCCTTTTCCCCTCCCACTCGCAGCTGGCTGGACTTAGTCAAACACACCGGTACCTGCTCCAGCGCCCTGAGGGATAGGCGGGATGGAGGCGGGTTTACATTTCCTGCAGCTTGGGACCCAAGACTACTTCACTGGGCCTCTGAACCCAACCCCGGTTCCATCCTGGGGTGGCTGCTCTGCTCCCATGGCTGGATGAAGTCTGAGCCCCGGGACAGTGGGCAGCAGCTGGCAGCTCCCCACGGGCCCCTGCTAGAGCCAGGCCAGGGCTTTAGGGACAGGGAGGGAGGGTCTCAAGCTTGCAGGCAGCCTGTGTGGAGGCAGGTCCCTGCGAGGTCCCCCGGGTGCTGAAACTGCACTGGGAGACCTTACTCCATCAGAGGTCTGGGGGATACTAAAACTCAGCTTCTCTTGTGCCAGCTGGGGGCCCAGAATGGGGACTGAAAGCTGGGAGTGAACTGGTTTCCTTCTGCAACTGTGTGAAGGATCAGAGGCCCCTCTAGCTCTCATTTCTAGAATAGCATCAAGACCAGGAGGAGTCAGTTATGCCAGGAAAAGCCATTATTACCCTGACAGCCTCCCTCCACCTGCTAAAAGCCTCCTCCTTCCCCTGGGGCCTCATCCCTCCAGAGCTATTTCTTCTCAGCTCACCTAGCTCTGCCCAACCTCAGTGCTCCCACTGAGGGAGATGCTTGCTTAACCCTTTCTATGCCGGAGCAGAGTCAGCACCAGCAGGCTCCTTTGGCCTTTTCCATTGCCCTTCCCTGTGTCTTTCCACCTGGAATTCCTCCTGCTAGATACCCAGGAGCTTATGTAGAGGGGGGCAGGGTACAAGAGGCTGAAGACATCAGGAGGGTGGAAGACAGGCTGGCAAGTTGGGGTCGTGGGTTAAAACCTGCATTGTGTCACTACTGCAACTGAATTTCATCACCCCCCCCCAAGATTCTGTCCTCTCTTTGCTCAGGGAAGCCCCCAGGGGTGCAATACCACGTGCCCTGCAGAAGCAGGCTTGCCGTTTGGGTGTAGAAGGTCTGACTTCCTCCTGACACATGTCCTTACATCACTCCCTGCTCAGTGCTTCTGCCTCTCTGCTTCTCTCTGCTTTCTGTCCTCCATGGAGCCAAGTTCCTGGTTCCCAGAGGAAGGGAGGCGTGGGGAACAGACTGAACAGGCAGAGTGGGAGCTGGTGGGAGGCTGCTGAGAGCTCTGAGGCCTCCAACCTTGGGGGTGGCTGTCAGAGGGAGGACCAGAGCAGAGCAGCAGGAGGAGAGGTTGGATGTCACCCCTCAGTTAGCAGAGGTCACAGAGCTGGGAGGAAGGGACTGAGGAGCACAGCAGGCTGGGCCCTACCACCCCACCAGCCTTTCTGCCTTCTCTCCAGCCTGGCAGCATCTCACATGCATATCCCTGGGCCTGAAGGACCTGCTTTTCATGCATGGGGAGGTGATGGCTGTATGTGGCTGGGCACTGAATCTGGGGGGCTTCAGGGTCTGGCTCTATGGGCACCCCTTCATACCTCATTGCGGGGACAGGGGGATTGGTGCCAAAGCTTATTATACTTTCTTCCCTGTCCTTATAACCATCCTTGGAGGGGGTTGCTGCTTAGAGAAGAGGAAACTGTGGTTCAGAGAGGGGAGATGCTCAGCCAGGAGAGAACTGTGGGCTTGAAACCACCTCAGCGTGGCTGCAGAACCTTTGCTCTTTGCATCCCTGGTCACAGCAGCCAGGAAACTCCTGTTGCCAACTCAGTATTGGGAGTCAAGATGGAACAACACCAGGCCAGGGGCAGCTAAAATTATTATAATCATTGCTACTATAATTATTATTAACACTCTTGTGGTATATAACAATGTCAGATACTTTACATGTATGGATTTATGTCCACAACAACCCTGCATTACCACCTCCACTTCACAGATGAAGGAAGTAAAGCCCAGCAAGGTCATGAACCTTGCTCAAGGTCACATAGCAACCTAAGGGTTGTATGTTCAGTCATGTTTGACTCTTCATGGCCTCATGGACTGTAGCCCATCGGACTCCTCTGTCCGTGGAATTCTCCAGGCAACAATAATGGAGTAGGTTGCCATTTCCTCCTCCAGGGGATCTTCCCAACCCAGGGAGCAAACCTGTGTTTCCTGTGTCTCCAGGCAGATTCTTTATCACGGAGCCACCTGGGAAGCCCCATACTTAAGAGTTAGTGCTAGGATTTGGAGCCCAAGTGGTCTGACTCCAGAGACCCTGTTGTCATCATTACCATGCCATACTACCTCCAACTGAAGCAGAGGGAGGAGTCCTCAGTGGACTCCTGGAGCTTGGATACAAGACTCCCAGGTGAATGGGTGTCCATAGTAATAGAGCTGTAACTGCTAGAAGGAATGTTCCAGGCCACTATGCCACTCAAGTTGACAGGACAGAGGGAGCAGTGAGGGCCAAGGCATCCCAGAGGGCTTCATAAAGGAGAGGAGCATGCTGGGCTGGGGAGGATATCAGGCTGGGGCTTCTAACACAGAGGACACGCTGGCTCTGAGCTTCGGAGCCAACTCGCCTTCCCCGCACTCCTGTGGGGGCCTCTGCGGGTGGGGGACGCCACCGCCGCTCCCCATCCTGAGGTGTCATCTGATGCTTCTCCCTCCCAAGTGCAGCCCCCCTGCCAAGGCTCGCTTAGATGGCTCCTCACCGTGATTGTGGCGGTTAACGTAGCAGCACCGGTTCCAGTCCTGGTACAATAACCTCCTCAACAGAAAAGCGTTAGCTCCCTCACTGAACTGTTTGATGGCTCAGGATCTCAGGGCCGCTCATCCCAGATACCTGTGGGGTGCTCTGGGATGCAGAAGGCCCACGCTCCTGCCTCACCTCGGACAGCCTGCCCTTGTAGGACCTTGAGGGCTCGCTGGCCTAAAACCCCTCACCACCCCCTGCCCTGCCCCATGCCCAGCTCTAAGTGCCCAGCCCCGGGGCCCTGCATACAGCGGCTGCTGCAGAAGGCAGTGGTGTGTGTGCGGCCCCTTGAAAAGGTTCAGAGCCAGGGGAGCTGGGAGGATGAGGGTTAAAGGAGAGACCAGCTTCGGGGACAGCGCACAGCTGCCCTGTCGGAAGACCCCTCCCACCAGAACCTCAGAAGAGGGTCAGGAGATCGGAGTCTATGCACTCAGCTGCCTGCTGGGCCGCCCTGATCTGGCAGGGGGCAGGAGTCAGACAGACAAAGGCGCCCTCAGCCTTTGGTGTCTTGGTCACCCGGGTAGGCAGGGCAGCCAAGGAGCAAGGCCTGGTCCCCTGGGCCTGGAGGGACTTCATACTCTGTCCACCCTTTGCTCAGGTTTATGGACAGTGGAGTCCGAGACAGGGAACAATGGGCAGGGCCCCCTCCCTCTGACTCGGCCTGCTTCTCCTCTCCCCAGGAAAACCACATCTGAAAAGGCAAAGAACCAGAGTTCCAAGGCAGCCACATCTGTGCCCTCAGAGCCCACCAAAGCCCACATATGGGGGAACACGGTCAAAGTGGAGATCCAAGTGGAGGATGTGGGGCATGAAGGTGAGGTGGGGCAGGTGGGGCTGGCATGCTGGGGAGGAGTGCAAGGCAGAATCAGCCTCCCTCTCAACACAGCTGGAAGCCACCTGAACTTCTCCTTGGGTTCGGTTAAAAGCACTTTAGAGGAAAAAAGTCATAATGCTGTCATGCCTCATCTCCCCAGCCTGCTCGAAAAATGAGTTGTTCCACATAAATGAATTTTCCAGACAATGAAAGCTTATCTTTTTTACGACCGTTGTTATTATTTTCATGGTGGTTATTACCACCGTCTCCCACTGAAATGGCACATTACTGCTTCCTGGCATGTCCCCGCGCATTGCTCATTGGCTCACCCCTCCCCAGAGGAGCAGTGCTGCTCCCGTTGCTGAGATGAGAACACTGAGGTTCAGGGAACTTATGCCACAGACTCGAGCTCAAGTGGTCGGTAAGAGGGGAACCTCGGCCCAGGACTCCATGCTCTCAGTGTAGCTCCTGAGGTCCCCTGCTTCCCTGGAATGGCTGTGTTGTCCTGCCTCATCCTCCCCAGGTACAGCCCGCTGTCAGTAGAATGTCTGTGCTTCTGAGGTCAGGGGTCGTGTTCATAGAAATGGCCTAATAGTTCTCACTCCTTCACCCTCGGATGCCTTTCTAGGCCCTGTGTTTTGGCATATTATGACACTACAGGCAATTTTAGGTACCGATGTATACACATATGGGTTTCTCGGGTGGCACTAGTGGTAAAGAACCCACCTGCTAATGCAGGAGACAGAAGAGACATGAGTTCAATCCCTGGGTCTGGAAGATCCCCTAGAGAAGGGCATGGCAACCCACCCCAGTATTCTTGCTTGGAGAATCCCATGGACAGGAGCCTGGGGGGCTAGAGTCCATAGGGTCCCAAAGAGTCGGACATGACTGAAGCAATTTAGCATGCATGCATGCATGTACACACATATGCGTGCATACTTGAGTTTTCCATACTAGGGACCCATCTGATTTCCATTCTCAGGTGAGAGCTTAGGCTGGGCACGCAGGAGTATTGACTGGCTGATGCCAGGACAACTGTGGGTGCTGGCATCAGGCTCTGTTAGCACAGACTTGCAGGTGCCTATCTTATCTGGTCAGTCTCAGGTTCCCATCTTGCAGGTGACCTACCTCAGATCACAGGCCTTACTCCTTCCTTTGAAAACCTTGCCAGGGACTTAGACAGAGCTCCTTGTCTACCTCACAAAGATGGGCCCCCAGCTGCCAAAGACGGTGGAAAGGGAGAGAGGGAAGGGGTGAAGAGGAGCATCAATAACAGGAGAAAGAAGCTGGGTCTAGGTCAAGCCCCAGGATTTTTTTTTCTGCCTATAAAGGGATAAGTGCTGAGAAAACGTGGAAAAGGAGGAGAAACTGACCAAGGATCTCATGTGAGTACACATGTATGCCTACATATGAACACCTACCTGCTCGTTCATGTGCATGTGTGAATGCGTGCTTATGCCTATAGGCATACACATCTGTGTGTCTTGTATGTGTGTGTGCATTCACATGTCTGGCTGCAACAGTGTGTTATGTGTGCAGCTAGATTTCTCTAGGAGCTGTTGTATGCCTGTTGGTACATAATGTGTATAGTTTGTGTGTGTGTATGTGTATACATCTGTGTGGCTGACTGGCTGACAGGTTGGGATGAGTAGACCTGGGCTGTGATTCTGCCCTGGGCTCTCCACATCTGGGGGGATTACAGGAAAGGACATGATGAGTCAGTGACCTTGGGGCCCATTTGTGTAGCAAAGAGGGAAGCAGGACTCAGTGCAGGAGGGACAAGAGGGTGGGGAGACCTTGTGGGCAAGCAAGGAGTATTCGCAGGAGCCTCTTTGCAGACTGAAGGAGCTGGATGCTTGTTGGAACCCGGTTGGAACCGGTTGCTGTGGTGATGTCTGCGGGGGGGGGGGGGGGGGGCCAAGGGGGGGGGGAAGGGTGGGAGGTAGCTCAAGGATGTGTTAATGAAAAGCAAAGGGGAGTTGCAGACCCCGTGTCAGGGCCAGAGCAGGCTGGCGGCAGAAATTGCTTGTCGGCCACACAAAGGGAGCTGTAGGAGGCCGGAGGGGCACAATGCCCAGAGAAGAAGCTGATGAGGCGTGTTTGTAGCAAGGAGACAGGAACAGAGAGGATGGCTGTCCATTTCCCCCAATTACAGCTCATCTGCTGGCTGCCCACACAGAGCTCCAGAGATTGGGGAGGGGGTTGGTGAGAAATGCAGGCACTCACCCCTTCTTTGGCCTCAGCAAATTCCAACTGGATTTGAGAACTCCAGGCCCACGGGTATGGCCATGAGGGGCTGCAGGCTTCACAGCTACTCTTGTAACTTTGACTGGGAGCATTGGAATCCCCCAGCTGAGTGTTTTGAGTCTGCTCAGGTCTGGGTGAGCATATGGAACACTACAGATGGTTAGTGAGCAAGAAAAGGGTGACTGCTACGAGGAACACTTATTTGCTAAGAATTTTATAGGTTGAAAAACATATACCCTCTCCCTACAGCAGTTATTAGGAGAAGGACAGAGTTTTTCTTCTTTAAAGTATTAACATTTTGCAGAGCAGGAACATGAAGCTCAGAGAGGTTAAGTAACTGGCTACAGGTCACAAAGCAAGTCAGTATGTTGGTACTAGAAACCAGGTCTACTGACTTCATCCCTTGCCTTACTCTTTCTTTTCTTTAATAAATCACTTAAAAAGTGAAAGTATTCCTTGCTCAGTCATGTCCGACTCTGCGACTCCATAGTCAGTAGCCCACCAGGCTCTTCTGTCCATGGAATTCTCCAGGCAAGAATACTGGAGTGGTTGGCCATTCCCTTCTCCAGGGGATCTTCCTGACCCAGGGATTGAACCTTGTTCTCCTGGATTGCAGCTGGGTTCTTTATTGTCTGGGCCACCAACAAAGCCCTATATTTCTGTCTTATTACATTAGTATTTTTCAGCTGTGCATCATATGGAAACTTAGTTCTTCAACCAGAGATGGAACCTGCACCCCTGCAGCGGAAGTGCAGAGTCTTAACCACTGTACCACCAGAGAAGTTCCATACTCTCCTTTCTTCAAGACAGCTTCAAGTCCTTTCAGTGCCTCTTTCCCCTCTTTCCTTTGAGCATGAATCGCATATGGCCGGCTCTTGAGGGACTTTGGTGAGTGTCTTCCTTTTTCTGTGCATCCACGGTAGCTGTGGGGAGGAGGAAGTAAGGAAGAGTAATCAGCAAAGCTCTCAAATCCTCCTCCACCCCCTCTTTCAGATGACCCACTCAGCTCAAGTGACCCAACAGCGCTGTGCTCCCAGAGAGCCTGCAGGGCCGGCAGCTGTCCCTGGTGCTGAAATGTCCTTGTCTCAAGAAGAGAGGCAGAGGGCAAGGGGCTATCCAGAGATCTCCCTCAGATACATCCATCCACCCCGATTCTCCCTTTCCCAATTCTCCTCTAGATCTCTCTTTTATCTCCCTCCCTCCATCTACTTCTTTATTTCCTCCTTCCCCCTCCTCTTCTTCCTCAAATCATGGGTTTCCAGAGTGGGAAGATGACTCCAGAGTCACTAAATCCAGCCTCTCGCATCACCTATTTACCAGCTGTGTGATGTTGATCAAGTTATATCACCTCTCTGAACTCCAGTGTCTGCATTTAAAAAACAGAAATGGTGATTCTTCCTTGAGGGTCTGTGGTGGAAATTTGTTGGAATAATGACTCAGGAGTGCCCATCCCCCTGCCTGGCAATCGGTAGGTGTTCACTAGTAGGATCACCATGATTATTTCCAGGTCAGTGGTGTTCTCCTCAGAGTTCATCTTGAAGTTCATGCATTTGATGACAAAACGTAGTCTCTTTGTAAGGAGCTTCCTAAATGGTGCATCATTCTTAGTGTTTAGACCAGTTTTCATTTATTTGGAACAGACTTTTATTGATATTTGCATTAAAAAATTTCTTGATTAGAACATTGTTTTCTTACTGAGCTTCATTTCCCCCCCCCCTCTACAAAATATGGGAGATAAGCCCTCCCCCTCTTGCCTAAGGAGCTAGTGAGAATGTCCATAATCACAGGAAGGGGCCTTATTCCTGCAAAAAGGTACTATCCCTATTTACATGTGTGTCTTTGTGTCTGTCCATGTGTCTATTGCTAAGGGGACTGGGCTCAATTCTGTGTGTTCATCTCTGGGCTTGGAATTTCTGGAGCAGGAGAAAATTGCATCTTTTGTTCCCAACAGCACCTAACATGGATCCTTATCCTGTGCAGGGACTTGGTATTGCTTGTGAAGTTGTGTGCATCTATGTGTTCCACACACGTGCATGCATGTTGATTCTTCAGTGTGGGCCCTTGCTCACCTCTCACTGTCTCACCTCACTCGGAGGGACAGTGATGAGCTGAGCCTTGCCATGAGCCTGTGTCCATTTTTCCTTCTCTCCAGAAGTGATCCTCAAGGTGGTGGACAATAAAAAGAAAGAGAAGCTGCTGTCCTGAATCCCCATCAAATATTTGCACGTATTCCACCCCTACCACTTTGAGTTGGTGAAATTGAGGCAGAGCCTTGGGCTCTGGGTTCATGTGAGCCTGGGACAAGTAGAGAGAGGGCAGGTGATCGCCACCTAGATGACCCCAGCTATTCCTTCAGAGCAACTCTGGGCATCCCAGGCCTACCCAGAAGTATGACAACTCTGGGGCCATGTGGGACTCAAGAAACATAGCTCCCAGCAGATAGACAGGAACGATTTCCATAAGAATTTGGAATTCTTCGAGTTCATCTTCATAAAACAAGCCAAATGAGCACAGAACATCTACCACATTAAATGAATACACCAATTAAAGATGTATTCTCATTTCACACATGTTTAAAGACGGGGAAGGTACCTAAAAATCAAAGAAATAAAGTATTTACAGAGCACCTACTATATTCCAGGTCCTGGGCTAGGCACCACACATACCATCTCTAATTCTGAAGGTGAATTATATTCTGCATACATAGAACTGAGACCCAGAGAGTAGAATCCTCTCATCCTGGGTGACAGAGTAAGTGAGTAGCAGAGTCAAGGGTGAGCCTAGGACACACTGCCTCCCAAGCTAGTTCATTCTGTGCTGTCTCCACGCTGCCCTGGCAGGAGGATTGGGGTATGTGGGAGATAAAGTGTCCCTTGGAACGCACCCCTCTAGTGGACAACAGGGCAAGAGCCTAGAGGGGTGCATTCCAAGGCACTAGCCCCTCAGTTCATGACCCAAACCTCCCTGCCCAGCAGCCCCTGCCCAACCCTTCTCCCCATTGCTGACTGATAGGCGAATTCCTTCATTATTCAAGTAGTTTATTAATCACCTACTGTGTGGCATGCACTGGCAAGAGATGGACAGAAGCATCACTTTTCCCTCTCAGTATGCATCACAGACCCCTGTGACTATTTAAAGAACAATGTGAAGTTAGCCTGGCTTCCTAACCCAAGTTTGCTGCTTACTAACTGTATATCCATAGCCCCCTAGGCCTCCATTCCTCCTCAGCAAAACTTAGATACTGTTCCTCCTAGTGTGGGCATTAGGACAGTGAAGAGCCATGATGGGCATAAAGCACATAGCAAGGGACCTGGCACATAGTAGGTGCTCAGTTCAGATTAGTTCTCCTCCTCCCTCCCTTCCTCAGGCCCTGGCACTGACTTCTTTCCAAGCAACTCCTCAACCATGGCCCCAGGAGTCCATATCTTCCCTGGGTTCTAAGGAGAACCCCATGACCAGGGCCTCAGGATGAGGAAGCAAAGACCCAGAGAGATTAGTGACTCACCTGGGAGACTCAGCACTTCAGCCATAATTCTGGGAACATCACCCACACCTCCTGGCTCTCTGTCTACTTACAACCTTTGTTATCACCTCTTTACAAAGAGAGTAGGCAGGCAGTGGTCCTTGTGAGAGGGATGAAATATTCAAATGCAACAGGGAAGATTTATTATATTGATCTCCTTGGAAAGGCTCGCAGGGACCATGAGCTTTAATTATCAGCTGGGAGCCCCAGTGGAGCAATGCCAAGTGATTGCAGAGGGCTGGATTTATGGCCAGGTTCGGCCCCTTAGTCTTGCTTCTTCTTGTGTGTCTTCTTCCACCATCCTGTCCCCAGCCCACTGAGTCTGGGAAAGTTGATGAAGCCACTGGCAAGACCCAACTATATGCAGCAGTCATTCAGAAGGGCAGCTTCATCCCCTGCTGCTTCGACCACAACCACACACACAGCTCTGGAGGTGTTGGCACTGGGACCCTCAGGCATGGGGTGGGGTGGGAAGGGGCCAAATTTTAAGTAGGCCCAAGGCTCTGCTCTTGGCCACTCTGGCTGGCCTCGTGGTATGAGGCAGGGGTGTCTGGGGAAGAAATTGAGAAAGAAAAAAGCAACTGGGCCTTTCAAAAATAGCCAAAGTAGTTTGTATAGAACCTGGTCTGGGATGGCAGGGATGATGGGAAAAACGATGATGATGATGATCCTTGATCTTTTCCAGCACTTTCCAGGCATGCAACCCTGCCCTAACCTTGCTCTGCTCCTCACACACCATGTAGGCATGCCGTAGGGAGGATAGGAGGTTCCCAAAGTCTATGTGTCCCTGACCGTCATGAGGTGAGGCAGAGTGCCCCTACTTGGCCCACATTCTCTGGTGCTCTCTCTCTTTTTCTGTCCCTCCAAGAGTAGTAACCCCTGAAGTAGGGCTTACATACCCTAAGGGAAATTTTTAGGACTTCCTTACCCTTCCCTGTTTCTGAAGAGGTTTGGTTGGTCTTCCACTTAGGTCATCATTCATTCATTCATTTTTTCATTCATTCAACAACTATTTTTGGACCCTCTTCCATTAGCCAGGTCAGGGTCAGGCCCAGCTTGGGCCTAGCTTCTGTACATGTGTCCCTCCCCCATTGCCTTCTATCTCCAGACCTTTCAGTAGCCCCGGGAGGACTGGCAATGCTTCAAGAAGACATGGTCTTGGGACCTAGCCCTTCTCCCTTGCCCTCAGCCTTCAAACAGCCCAGGATGACAGATTCAACTCCAGTCATGGCCAGAGTATGATCAGGGTGGGAGACAGGTGTCCTGAACTTTCCCTGCCCCAACAGGGCTGATCTGATCTACCCCATAGCACTGTAAGCCTAGTAAGGCAAGATGTGTTCTCCAGCCCCATTTCACAGCTGGGAACACTGAGATCCAAGGGAAGTCTGGTACGGGAGCCCAGAGCTCCTGACCTGCATCTCTGCTTCCCCTTGAATGCTAAGGATGTCAGACCTGCAGATACCCTCTGCTCCCATCTACCCCTCTCCTGCTTTGATCATGTCTTTCCTGAAGACAGCCAGCAACTCACACAAGGAAGAGTGACAACAGTTTGGCCTTGTTCTCCCCAGATCACACCCCACAGTGAGGGGGCTACACCTGTAACACCCAGGCTGAACGTTGGCCTGCAGGGTACCCCCCACTGCGGATCTGACCCACCCCAATCCCAGCCCTCTGACTTGTCCTGTAGAGTCTGGGCCCCTTTGCCCTCTAACACCCTGCCTACTCCCCTGCCCCACACAGATGTCCTTCCTGTCTGCTCCTGATGACAGAGCAGAGAGCACAGTGGAAGAAATTGCTTCAGGTTGGCATGAGCAGGTAGGTGTTCCTTCACACTGGACCATTCAGAACAGAACAGTTGGAAATTAACACCTCCCCCGCCATGCACACACATTTCTCAGACCCCCGTCTCAGCCCTTACACCTGATGGAGTCCCTGTGAGTAAACGTTTAACAGGTTCCGGTGAAGTCCCTCAGGCCCCATCCCCACTTCCATCCAGAGTTTAAATTGCCACCATCAGAGATTCAGTCCTTTGATTTTAGTGAAGGGATTCTGTCTCTAGTGAGAGTTGAAAGGTCCTCATCACTATTTTAAGCCGTTGTCAGCTCATACCTGTGTGGAGTGAGTGGGCAACCAGCTGAGAGGAGTCCTACCAGGGGGGCTTAGGAGAGGGTGCTGGAGAGACAAAGGGCGGAGAGAAAAGAGAGAGAGATCCAGAACAAGCCCCTACTCCCAGGCACTCTCCTCCCACTGAAAGCGACGCTAGAAGGGCCAGAGAGAGTGTGGTCCAATCTGGCAGGGGCCTCTTCCCATCCCCTTCCTCTTCCTCCTGACAGTCTCCTTGGCCCCATCCCTGGCCCATCCTCCTCCTCCCCAGGTCTCTGTTTGGGTTTGGTGAGTTCCCAGTCCTCAGGAGGGGACTCAGTGAGGCCACCGTGAGTCCCGAGGAAGGGAACCTGGGCACTACAGCCCATATCCTGAGCAGGGCTTTCTCAAGGCTAGGACAGGCGATCTGAAGGATCAGGGTCCATCACCTGTCTGGGGATCCGGATCTGAACAATGCAAGCTGCCTCACTCTTTTCCTCTCTCACATCAATCCAGAGCCCACGTGGGAGTACTTGGCCACCAGGTTAGGCACAGAGCCAGCAGTGTTGGACGCCCATGGCACTCCCGAACTGAGGAGGGTCTCTTTGTCTCCCCAGGGACAGTCAGGTAAACCAGGACCCGGCCTCCGTGGGGCTTCCCATCACCCGACTCTCCTTCCCCATGGCATCTGTGATGAACTTGACATTCCTCAGGTCAGCCAGAACAGGTACTGTCAGGTATGGCGCTTTCCCTCATTCGTCCTGTCTCTGGCTCATATCTCTAGTAGCTCACCCACTCACATATTCGTTCGCTCACTCACTCAGCCATTCACTTGACTGTTAAAACAGAGTTCACTGAATCCTGGCCTGTACCCCAAGCCAGGCCTGTCTGTGCTGTGGAGAAGCTGCCCTCAGGGAGTTTTTGGTTTAGTGGAGACAGGAGTCACACATGTGAAGAGGTTAAATGCACAAGATAATGTATAATAGCAACAAACCAAGAGGGACTGGCAGAGCTATAAAAATCAGAGAGGAGATAAATATTATATGATTCCACTTACATGCAGTACCTAGAGTGGGCAAATCACCGAGACAGATAGTAGAATGGTGGTTGCCAGGAACTGGGAGGGGAGACAGTGGGGAGTTATTAATATTTAATGGGTACAGAGTTTTTGTTTTGGATAATAAGAAAGTTCTGGAAATCAGTGGTGGTGATGGTTATGCAACATAATGAATGTACTTAATGCCACTGAACTATACACTTAAAATGATTGAAAGGACAAATTTTATGTTATACCTGTTTTACTACAATAAATAAAAGTTTTTAACCAAAGGTGAGAGGGGTGTTAAGGCTGGACAGGTGCCCAGACATTGGACTGTTGAGTTTTTAATAGGGAAGGGTTGGTGCAGAATGGTGTGGAGACAAGAATGCACAGGACGTGACACACATCTGGGTTGGAGAGGAGGGTGGTGGGTTTGAGCACATTGGGGAGGGGTGTGCAGATTGTGGCTGGGTCCAGGACAACGGCCTCATCAATCTCTTCCCATAGTCTTCCCTTTGCCCCACACCATGGTCCCAACTTTCCTAGGGTCTTGAAGAAGATAGGAGTGCTTGGGAAGTCCTTCCTGTTATCTGCAAACCAGAGTTCGTGTCTGGCATGGTGAACAGAGAATGAGGCACCCCTTTGGAGCCCCAGTCTCCATTTAAAGGCAAAGACACTGGAAGAAGGCTTAGACACGAACAAGAGTGATGGTGGTAAGGAGGGGTGGGACAGAGGGGGACTCTGGGGACAGAGGCTTCAAACCCAAACCAATCCTCGGCCTGATTTCCCCAGAGTCATCTCACTCATGGCCCTGCATTTGCCCAGAAAATTATGAACCAATCAGCAGGCAACCCCAAGGGACAGAAAGCGCTGACTGCTTTAATGAGTGAGCCCCCTCCCCACCCTGGGGGGCTCCGGCTGCCTTTGCTGCCTAACTAGTCTGGGTGGGGGCATTATTCCCAGTGCCTCTTGCACGTGTGGGACTGGGGGCCAGAGGCCCAGCGATGGTGGACACTTGCTGAAGGTCACCCGGACATGGCAGTAGGGCCAGACTGGGAACTCATGGGCAGCTGGCACAGAGGTGCCCGGGTCCTAGCAGTGAGAGGACATGGGCAGGCTTCTGTGGCACAGGTAGGGAGCTGAGGGGGGTGAACAGAGCCCTACTTGGAAGGGGCACCAGTCAGCAGCCCACACAGATCCCTGTCCTGTCCTCTCTCTGAGTATCAGTCCCTTCATCTTAGTTCAGAGGTGGGGGTTGGACTAGGTCATTTCTGGGACCTGCCCCTCGGACATCTCGGGGTGTAGTGATGTCCCACCAGTCACGCATCACGACACAGCACTGTGGGAGGGGACTTGAGTCTAGAAGACCTGGGTTTGACCCCTCTTCCGTGACTTGCTGGCTGCGTGAACTTTGGCGAGCTCCTTTTTTTTTCAGTCTGTTGGGCTGTACGGAGTCTTGGTTGTGGCACATGGGTCTTCCGTCTTCATGGTGACAAGCAGGATTTTTTTTTCAGTTGCAGCATGCAGGCTCTAGTTCCTGACCAGGGATTGAACCCGGGCCCCCTGCATTGGGAATGTGGAGTCTTAGCCGCTGGACCACCAGGGAAGTCCACTTGGCAAACTGATTGATTTCTCCAGTCCCTAATTTCTACCTTACTAGGCTGTTAGGAAAACTTACTGGGTTAACCTGTGCAAAATGTCCACATCCTGGGTGGAAGTGAAATGGGTTTGGACCCTATCAGAGCTGCCCTTCCCCTAGTGCAATGCCACCTCTGAGAGCAGCCTCGCCATTGCTCTCGTTACATTTGGCTACAAGTAGCATGAACCCTAATTCCCGTTGACTTAAACTCTTGTGGCACCTTGGGATGGAGCCCCATGAAGATGCTGCCAGAATTGGCTGATGCGTGGGCTTAGCAGCATCCTCAAGGACTCAGGATCTTTTCAACAGCCCCGGATTGCCACCTTCAGCCAGTTAACAGCTCATGGATACAGAATGTTCTGGCACCTCATCCAGAGGAAGAGGTGCCAAAACCAGGAGGATGAGAGAGCCTCTCCTTCCCACAAGTGTTATTTTTTTTTAATTTATTGAAGTATAGTTGATTCTCTGCTAAACAGCAAAGACTCCGTTTTATACATATATATAGACATACTTTTTATATATATTCTTTTCCATTAAGGTTTCTCACAGGATATTAAATATAAACCCCTGCCCCATACAGTGGGACCTTACTGTTTATCCATCACCCCACGTATAATAGTTTACATTTGCTAATCCCAAACTCCCCTTCCCTCCCTCCTCTATCGCCCTCCCCCTTGGCAGCCGCAAGTCTGCTCTCTGTGTCTGTGAGTCTCTTTCCATTTTGTAGATAGGTTCATTTGTGTCATAGTTTAGATTCTACATACAAGCGATGTCATGTAGTATTTGTCTTTCTCTTTCTGACTTACCACACTTAGTAGGCCAATCTCTAGTTGCATCCACATTGTGGTAAGTGGCATTATTTCATTCATTTTACGGCTGAGTTGTGTTCCATTGTGTATATGTACCACATTTTCTTTATCCATTCATCTGTCGATGGACATTTAGGTTGCATCCTTGACTTGGCTATTGTGAATAGTGCCGCTATGAACATAGAAGTGCCTGTATCTCTTTGAATCATAGTTTTGTCTGGGTATATACCCAGGAGTGGGATTGTTGGATGATACGGCCGCTCTTTTTTTTTAGCTTCCTGAGGAATCGCCATGCTGTTTCCCATAGTGGCTGCACCAACTTACATTCCTGCCAACACCCACAAGTGGTTTTGATGAGGACTTGGCAAACTCCTCCAGCTGCCCTTCAGAAGACTCCCGCCTCTCACCTTTTTGGCCAGAGTTGGATCACATGCACTTCTCTCAGCTAATCATGGAGGAAAAGCATGGCGTATCGCAATGCCAGTAGCAAGTGCAGACAGGTGTAGAGAAGGGGCAGCTGGGCCAAAACCGGTTCTCGGCTAGGAGGAAAGAAGAGGAATGGCTGAGGGGTAGGCAGGGCTTACCTTCACCCCTCTCGGAGCCTGGTGATGACAGCGAAACCTGAACTCTGATGAGCTGACCTGGCACAGCCTGTGGGACCCAACAGAGGGTGGAACTTAGGAGTCACTCCAACTCTGGCCTCCTACAGAGCTGATAGAGCTCCTGGCTGATGAAATGCAAGCAGTGGAGGCTCTGCCCACTCGTGTCTCTTCCCTGCTCAGCGCCCACAGCCAGTCTACCCCCAACCTCTCATGAGGCCCCTTCCCCCCCACAGACCTCGCTGGCGTCTCCTTTTGGCTGGACCATTGCAGCGACCTCCAGAAGGGCCCCTCTCATCCATCCTGTGACAAGTGGCCACAGTGGCTTCCTGCCCAGGGTTAGGCCCTCCCCCTGGACTCCTTGTCCCTGTCATGAACAGGGCAAAGCCCTCACTGTCAGCCCGATATACAAGGCCTTGTCCCCTCCATCCTCCTGGGTCTCTGTCCCTGTTCACCCAGGCATTCTCTAGCTACACTGGAGGACTGGCTGTTCATACCCATGCTGTCCTCTGTCACCTCCCAGTCTTGGCCTCTGCTATACTCTCAGCATGGAATGGTCTTCCACCTTCTTATACCTACCTACTGCATGATCCCTAAGGCCCTCCCCGCTCCAGGTTGGAATTCTCAGCTTTTCTCTCAGACATTTGGCTTCCATGACCCACAGCTTGCTTAGGCCTCTGCATGGATCATAAGTGTGTGTGTGTGCACCCCCGGTAGGCGATGAGCTCCAGAGGGGAGCACAGTCAGGCTCTAGTTCTCCCACAGGCCCTGCTGCACCCCAGTATCCATAAGCATGGAGACGCCTCCAATTAGTATTTGCTGCGTTCAACTGAGCTGAGCTTTCACCTTCACAGCAAAACATCTGCTGTCTCCTTCAGCCTTCACAGCAGCCTGTCAAAGTGTGGCACCCAAGATGTTTTCTCACTGAACAATGAAAACCAGGCCCTAGAGAGGGGACGGGGCCTGCTGAAGGTCACACACAAGGTTGAGGCAGACCTGGGCCCAGAGCCTGGGTACCCCAGCCACCCAGCATCAGCTGCCCCTGCAGCTGCTCTTGGCCTGGTGGCCGCCACGGCATCTGGGCAGAGCGGGCAGCAGCAGGTGTGGGTGTGGTGGGCCCTGGGGAGATGCGAGGAGGGGCCATAGGCCCACGTAATGAAGGCTCTGTCCCCAGGGAAGGCGAGTCTGCCTCAGCGGCTGGGGGTTAATGGCTTCGCTGAAGATCACAGCTGAAGGTTAATCACATTCCTTATTCCACAGCCTGCCAGAGCATTTGCCATCAGCATCTGTGGGGAACGACTTCCCCACTTATGATGCTCCCACCCCATGCCACCAGCATCTTCACCAGGTCCCTGGCATCAGCCTCTGGAGGTAGTTTAACCTTGATTCCTCGCTCCCACCCCATAAACACAGGAGAGAGGCTGACCTTTCCTCCCCAGTTATACGTCTGAAAGGATCTTTCCTGGGGAACTCATCTGGGAAACCATTCAGGGAGGGAGCTGTCCTTCCTGGCCAGGCAGACACTGTTTCTTGTTATATAGACTCCATTTAGACACATCAATAGCCCCTAGAGAGGACAGCCAGCATCCATTAAACACCCCTCTTCCTGGGTGGGGCAGAGGGGGCTGTCACAGGTCCTCCTTGAGTGCCTTGGTATCTGACAGATGGTCCAGGCTGTGTGGATGCCCCTCTGGGATTCGATTCTGAGAATGGTCACTCTGGGATGGGGATAGTTTGGGGATAAATCCTGAAAGGCCACTCCCGGGTACCACAGAACCCAGAGCAGCTTCTCTGACTTGATCTGGTGGCCAAGTCACTGTCCCTGAGCTGCCACCAGCGCCTGCTCTCAGGAATATTTCCATCACCCGTGTATTCAGGCCCCTGAGTAACTGCAGCTCATCTCCCTGGGGGCAGAGGCAGACCCAGCTGAGCCTCTGGCCGGGCCTGGGAGGATGGGAGAAACACTAGTGTGACAGGCATCAGGGCCCTGCCACGGCGGGGGAGGGAACCCACACTGATTTTTCGCAATCCTGATGTCAATAACTCCCAGAGCTGGCAATGCATTTGTGCTGACCTTTTCGAGTGATGACTGATACCCGCAGGGGAGCCAGAGGTGGGAGCGGCTGCCACTGTTGCTAAAAGCCCCGAGCTGGGAGCAGAGGCGTGGCAGCTACTTGAAAAGTCTGCGCCAATGACCTCCAAACCCCTCCCTGGGTTGGGACAACGCAGAGCTGCCTGCTGGGTGTTACAGGCTGACACCACCCCCACCCCCCCCCCCCCCCCCCCCCCACACCCAATCCCATCGCTTAGTCATCACCTTCTGGCCTTTGCACCTTCTCTCCTTGGAGTCCCTCATTCTAGGGGGTCCACACGTGCCAGACTTGATGCCACCTCCACACTTTTGCTCAGGAGGTTTTCCCACCCAGAATAACATCCTCCCTCCCTTCAGCCTGCCAGACCTTTCTCTCAGAGGCTGCCTCTAGTCCTGCTTCCTTCAAGCAGGCTTTTTTGATGACCCGTGGGAGTGTCTCAGATAGTTGCTTGTTTGGGAGCTGTCGCTAACGCTGTCTCATTTTGTTGTTTAAATACTAGCCCCACGTGTGCCCCAGGTGCTGGCTTAGTCCCCCAGATGCCCTATTGAAGACCTGCTGTGGCTGCTCTGAGGGGCTGGGACACCCATGCAGGGCAGAGAGGGACTGGTGACAAGGACAGAGGTCACATCTAATTTGGCATCTAGAATATCACCAGCCATGGGTGGGAACACTGGTAGAACTGTTGAGGAAGAGTTTCCCCATGATGAATCAAGTGCCTTAAAATATGCATGTCCTTTAATTCAACCATTCTATTTTGGGTACTTGTTCTAAGGAAATAATTTAAGATACAGAGCTATGTATCAAAGATTATTCAATGCAGTTTATTGGACAAATGGGAAGGGAGAAACCAGGATGCTTGGACATGACAGAATGTCCTGCAGCTACTACAGATGGGTAATTAATGTTATTTAGAACTCTGGATACGCTCAGGTTTTAATGGTAAATGTAAAAGGCAAGATGTTAGGATGACAATTACACAGTGATTATACACAAAATAGGCATAGGAAAAAAAAAAAAAACCTCCAAAAAGAAAGAGGGAATTCCCTGGCAGTTAGCGGTTAGGACTGCAGGTGTCATGAGTTTGATCCCTGGTTGGGGAACCAAGATCCTACAAGATTCACAGTGCAGCCAAAAAAAAAAAAAAAAACTGCAGCAAGAAACATGCAGTATTATGAACAGTTGTCTCTAATGTAGGAATTCAGGTTTTATTTCATCTTTCTGCTTTTCTGTATTTTTCCAAAATTGTGTGTTGCTTTCATAATTGTGACAAATCTCCATGACGTATACAGACATGCTCACAATCTGATGTTTGAACATTCCTTGATTTGGGAGAAGCTGTGACCCCACAACCTACTCCCACCTTCTCCTTGCAGCTGTCCAAGCCTGGGGGACCCCCAGAGCTGCCCCTGTGGAATCAGTCCTTCCTCTTCCAAAATCAAGACAGAGCCACCAGCTTCTCAGAGGACACAGCCCTGGTGCCGGAGTACTGTTCCTCATCTTCAAGTGAGTGACCTCCATTGCCACGTCAGGGAAGCCACACACCTGGACACATGTCTGAAAGGGTGTTCAGACCATCCTGCCTCTGCCTCCCGTGGGGATGGGTGAAGGGGTCCCAAGAGAGCTTCTAGTATATGCAGACAGATTGGGGAGCACACTGGAGCCTGGGCCAGGACACACGGGCCCTATCCCATCCTAGAGCCATGTGTTTATTGCACCATCACCTTCCTACAGTTGTGTCCATAAGAAAGGAGAGAAACCCTTAGAGCTCACAGCCTTGGAGGCAGGGAGACAGGATTCAGAGACCAGCTGATCCACAGTCAGTTCCACATCATCAGACTGAAGCCCCCAAGATGCAGAGCCCAAGGAGAGCTATATAAACACCCAGAGACATGGAATATGCTTAGAGTTGGCCTTGAACTCAGGAAACCCTGAAAGGCAGAGGAGATTTGTGCAGCTAAAGGTCAGGAGGCAGGAAACAGGTGAGTGGTGAGGGATGGGAGAATTAGATGTCAGGTACCAAAGGAGGCTTCCCTGGTGGCTCAGTGGTAAAGAATCTGTCTGCAGTGCAGGAGACACAGGTGACTCAGATTGGATCCCTGGGTCAGGAAGACCCCTTGGAGAAGGAAATGGCAACCAGTCCGGTGTTCTTGCCTGGAGAATCCCATGGAAGCAAGCTGGGCAGGCTACAGTCCATAGGATCACAAAGAGTCGGACACGACTGAAGCAACTTAGCACACAGCACTGACCAAAAGAGGGGCCCCAGTGGGCCCTCAGATGCTGGGATCCCAGAAGCCTGGGCTGGGGGCTTTGGTGGGAGCTGATCTTCCTCCATAGTGAAAAGCAGTGAACCATGGACCCTTAACATGCCCCTGGGCATCTCCATGTTGCCGCTAAAGAGCTGTTTTTACCACAAGATGCTGATAGGGAAAGACCTGAATGGACTGCCGTAGAGAAGCTCCCCATCACTGTCCTGGCTCATACCCTGGACAGAGTCCATGGCTGGTGCCCCTAGCCCCACCCCTCCCAACCTGCTCCACATCGCCACACCAACAGAGCTAATCTGGCTTCTCCAGCAACTTCCAGCAGGGCCTCCACCAGGGCATCTGACCACTGTCAGATGTTAGGAGTACCTCCAGTCTTGCCCATGGGCTAGTGATGAAATAGCCCCTGAGCAACTTGGGAAAAGCACAAGAAGGCCCTGGGGGATAGCAGACTTTTAATCAGCCAGACCTGAGTTCAAATCTTGACTTGCCCTAGTCCTCATAGTAGAACCTGGGACAATTTACTTAACCTCTCTAAACCTATAGAGCACCCATCTCTGAAATGGAAACAACATGCTGGATATGATTTCTCTGTATATCATGAGAGTCTAGAGCCAGACTGTCTGGTTCTAGTATTTATCAGCTTATATGACCATGAAAAAATTACTTGGTCTCAGTGCCTTAGTTTCCCTGTCTATAAAATGGGTTCATAATAATAGTACTTTTCTCTTATGGTTGCTATGAGTTTTATTTTGTTTTGTTTTTGAGGAAACACCTGTATAACACTTAGAGTAGAATAAATGTTCAATAACAGTGAGCTATCATCATCACTGTCTATTTCTATATCACGTTTTTCCCTAAAAGACTCTGATCAGGGGACTTCTCTTGTTAGTCCAGTGGTTAAGACTCTGAGCTTCCAATGCAGAGGGCCTGGGTTTGATCCCTGGTCAGAAAACTAAGATCCCACATGTGGCATGGCCAAAAAATTAAACTCATAAATTTGGCAACCAAAAGTAATTTTAAAAAGATACCTTGGCCATCCTGACATAATAGTGTTAGGTGCTCAGTTGTGTCTGACTCTGCAACCCTATGGACTGTAGCCCTCCAGGCTCCCTGTCCATGGACTTCTCCAGGCAAGAATACTGGAGTGGGTAGTCATTAACAGACCTCAACAAACTGGAGCTTCCCCCCTCTGCCAGGAGGCAAGTCTGAAGGAGCCAGTCAGGTCTCCTGTGTGCTTAAGCTCAGCGGGGTACAGAAGCAGTGAGGGTGAGCAGAGGTGGGAGACCAGCTCCCGCCTCCCTTCCACCCTCTGGGCACAGCCTCCACCAGGCACCATCCTAGGGAACCTGGGACAGTGGGCAGAACAGTGGCAGCAGCTGCCTGCTGGGGACAGTGTGGCTGATGGTTCCCTTTACCTCCTCCAGCACACCAAGCTGAAAACCATAAATAATCAGTGGATCTCTTCTTCCAGCTGCTTTCCTCCAACGTGAGACCATGGTCAGGGAAAGCTCAGGGCCTGGCAGCCCACGTGCCAGCTTGGGTAGCCTCGCAGTGGGTTGCAACCTTCTCAATCGCTGACCTTGTGCAGGAGCTTTTGGAAGGAGGGGGCTGCTGTTCCTGAGGGTGAGTTAAGGCTTGAAAACAACAGATTAGGAAGAAAGAGTTGAGAACAGAGGGCCACTCAAACCTGGGAGTCAGCCTCTAACTCCTCCCATGCCAAGTCTGGCTCCCTGGGATCAAGATGCTGTAAGAGTGAATAAACTAGGATATTCGCTTCTGTCGCTGTGTAACAAACTACCACAAACTTAGTGGCTTAAAGCAACACTCATGTATGAGCTCACACTTCTGTGGGTAGGCAGTCCAATACAGCAAGACTGAAATCAGGATACAGGATACAGGCCGAGTCCTGTTCCCGTCCAGAGGCTCTGAGGAAGAGAGCACTTCCAGGCTCACTGAGGTTGTCATCAGAATCCAGTTCCCTGCAGCTGCAGGACTAAGGTCCCTGTTCACTCGCTGGCGGGGCTGTCAGCAGGGGGCTTCTCTCAGCTCCTGAAGGCCACCCATATTCCTTCTCATAATGCCTCCTCCATCCTTACCCCAGTCCACATGTCAAACCCCCTCCCACAGCAAACTCTCTGACTTTCTCCTCTGTCAGCAGCCAGAGAAAAGACTCTGCTTGTATAGGGGCTCCTGTGATTCAATCAGGCTCCTGCTGATGTCGCATATTGAGGTCTGTGGTGCCATGTGACATAATTTTAGGAGTGATAGCTCACGTATTCACAGGTTTCAGGGCTTAGGGTGTGGAATCTTGGAGGCTCGTTTTTGGAATCCTGCCCACTGCAGCTGAGTTGCCCTGAGTAGAAAAACCCCAGGGGCTGAGCCCTGTCTGATGGGCGGGTTCTCTTCCTCCAGCAGCTGTACCTGAGCTCTGGGTCCAACTTGAACCTGGGTCACTTGGCTCCAGGGCACATGACAGGCTGGACTCTTTCCACTTTCCTCTCTGAGGTGCTGAGAGAAACAGGAGGTTGGGATGTGTGCAGTTTAGGACCATGAACTCTGGAAATGCTTGCAGGGGGCTGATGGCTGGATCAGCCCACTCCTGCTGGCTTCCCAGGCCGGGAGAAATAGCCACCTGCTCTAGGGTAATACCAGGGATTTCCTTGTGGGAGCGTCTGAGGGGGTATCTGGGAAGGTACCAGCCCCAATGTGTGTCCCCGCAAGCCCTCTGGTGAGTGCTGGAAACCTCCCGTAGCACTCCCCAATGTGGAAAGTTCCTCATCGCCCTCTCGAGACTCCTCTGGTTCTTGGTCACAGAGGGCTTGTTAGGTACCACCTGACGTCCTCCCCAGCACCACTACCACCATCACCACCAAACCAGGGACAGATGGAGAAGTTACTGAGAGGGGAGGGCACAGAAGCAGCAAAAGACCCCAAGGAAGGGGAAGCAGAGTCCTTGGAGAAAAATGTCCCAGACTGGAGCTCAACCCTCCACTACTCTTCCCAGGGTCTGGAGTCAGTCAGTGCCAGCCCCTTCCTCATCCCCCTGCCCCACCTTCTACCCGTTTACTGGAGCACATGTGTCCTGAGGACTGAGAGGAACATCACGTGCTGCTGGTCGGGGCATTGGGGGACCCAGGCAGGCAACAGGCAGGTAGGCAGGATGTTTCCTCCATTGCCCAGGGGCTGGGCACAAAGGTCTCAGTGATGAATTATTCACTGGAGCTGTGCTAAGTGCAGAATTAATCCCTTTCCTTCCAGCTGGCGGCCTCACTAAATTATCCCTCCAAGTCATGCGGGAAAATGCTGCCGAATTCATTTAGCTGCTGAGTGTTTTGATCTGGGCCTTGTGATTTTAGCTTCCCCTTCTCCCAGCCCCCTCCCCCTGGAGGCGGGTTAAAAAAAAAAACAACAAAAAAAAAAAACCTTTCAGTAATGGATTTCCGAGAAGAAAGGGGATCAAGATTGGGTGTGGGCCAGGAAAACAGTACTGAAGGAAATTCAAATTCTGCAGCCAAGTGTTCATACACACAGCTCTACACATGCTCTCACACGACCACATTTGAAAACCCACACACAGACAACCACATATGCAGAGACACACACACACAAACTTACACACCTCTCTGCAAGGGTGTACCCATTTACTGCATACAGATACATACCCACCCCCCCCACACACAAACTGACACACAGATGTTTTCACACCGGCACTGGCGCACACAGAAGCGCCATCTTTTTGTGGTTAAACTGTTTCTTGGCGAAACTACCTGAGATTTGGCCCACAACTGACTCGCTTTGATTCTAGAATCTTGAAGTCCAGTGTGGGGGCCTGAATATGAAGAGCTGACATGGATGGCTTTGATTTCCTGCAGTCTTGGTAACCCGATCATTCATTCTTTTATCCCACATATGTTTGACGAGGACTAGGATTTCAGAGGCCCTTGTGGACTGCAGTGAGGAGAGGGAGGAGCTGGCGGACACGGCGCCCACCTGCCTTGAGTTCACCTTCCTCAGGCGTGGACGTGGCTCTTTGCTAGTGTCTGAGCCCCTTGGCGTCCTCCTCCCCAAGGGTGGTTGGGAGAGTGTTGATGAAGAGCGTTAAGCTGCACCTAAAGGACGCGTCCTTGGCTCCACTCCACCACTGTCTTTACCGTAACACCGCTGCCCCTTTCCATGCAACTGCAAGTCTTTGCTGAGTATCTGCTGTGTAACCAACACTGTCCTGGGTTTGTGGGTTTACACTGAAAAAGGTGAGAAAAGGCCCTGTCTTCACAAACCTTGTATTCTTAAGAGAGCAGGGAGTGTGGACCAGACAATGAGCAAATCAGCTCATGAGCAGATATCCATCAGGGTAAGAGGTCTGATGAACCCCAAATGAGGTGACGTGATAGGGAATGTTTGGACAGGCCCTTTGGATCTGATGAGCTCTCCAAGTACAGTTACCAGCCAAACTGCTATATCAAGGAAGACTGGGTTCTTTCCATCTTACTGGTCCACCTCAGGTGCTGTCCACCAATTTGTGGTGGAAGTTACGCAGCCTTCATCTCTGCATTCCAGCCTCTTTCCTGAGAACCTACATGTCCTACAGGTTTGGGCACAGGTCATCCTGATTACTTGACCTTCTGGTAAACAGCTTCCTCACAGCCGCAGCTTTCATATCATCCATTCTCAGAGCTCCAGGAATAAGAACACTGTGGAACTTCCAAATAGGCAGAGACCACAGAAGTGTCTCTCAACAGCTTACCTGGATAGGAATCTCTGTGATGCTGTCCACCACAGTGGTCATCCCAGCCTCTCCTCTTGCTCTGCCAAGTCTGAAGCTCACTACCTCCAGAAGCAGCCAATTCCATGGTTCAGTGGCTACAGCTGATAGAAGTGCGCACTCCACATGGAGCCCACCCTGCCTCTAGGGGCTCTCCCTCTGTCCCAGGCTACTGACTCTGCCCTCTGGAGCCACGGTGCAACCCCAGCAAGCCTCCTTCCGAGCCCCCCAGCACACTGGTGGGCAGACAAGCCAGCAAAGCCTACCATCACAGTCATTGGCAAGAGGGAGCAGTTTCCTGGTTTGGGGTGCTGTGCTTGAAGCTGGTTCTGGTGATGAGTTAAGCTTTTTCCCTCTGATGGAACATCTCAATGGATACCTTCTGCTTAGAGTGATCTGCCTTAAGCTGGAGTTGTGTGTGTGTGCGTGTACATGAGCACATACATGTATGACTACTCATAGATACAAAAACTAGGAAGACATGGACACCTGCATATACATGGAAAACTTCTCTTCATGGCCTGTTCAGTGGGAGTTCACCTTGGAGGTCCATTCGACTCTGAGAACCCAGGAGCCAATGGCTACTCCACATGTACATTCATGAATAAATCCACAGCCTCCTCCATTCCCTCTCTGATCTTGGCCTCTTCTCTGTGAAGAGTGCGATCTGGTCCCCCAGGAGTCTGGGCTTCTCCAGGCTAAGCAGTCTGCCTCTTTTAATGAACTGGTTTCTAGATCTCATAGCATCCTGGGTGCCCTCCAGCTTGCAGACAGCCTCTTTGAAGTGAGATCACTGACTGGGTTTCCTAGGCCGACTATGTGGATGGGAGCCTGGCTTGCACACAGTAGGTGCTCATTGTGTCAGCTCCTGACTCCTTGCCTGGAAATATGCCTCCCACCAGGTGGGACAGGTCCTTGCTGTCATCTGGGTGTTCTCTTGGGGCTGGGATTTGGGATCTAGAGTCTTGCCCAAGCAGGGTGCCAGGTCACCAGTCAAGTTTGGGCCTCTCGGGTGGGTAGCCACCCTTGTTATCCCATAGCCCCGAGAGTCACTGGAGAATTCAAAACCCACTGCTTCCTTGGGTTTGTCACCTTCCAGGGTGCATTCAACGAGAGGAAGAGGTGGCACCTGCTATCCCCACTGAGGGTGGCTCCCACAATCCCATCTGATCTGACCTTCCCCCTCCTTGTTCTCCTCAAGGTGGGGGAGAGGGCTTTGGCGCCATGGAAAAGGCTGCCCTGGTGCCTTTATTCAATCCACTTACAAAGCTCTCTCTGGAGACCAGCCCAGAGTGGGGACAAGTGGCTGTTTCGCAAATGTGGAGTGGAGGGCAGGCCAACAGGCAGAACCACGCGGACTTCTGATGAATTTTTATGGATTTTTGGAAACCACACATGACAGCCCGGGGGCTGGTCCTCAGAGGAGCCCCAACACAAGCTCATCTCTATTTCCTCACCAAGCCCAGCTGCCTGGAAGACCCGGTGTCCAGCATAGCACAGCAGCCTCCTCAGCCGCTTCTATCCTCTGGGAGCCTCAGTTCCACCCCCAAGACTTCAGCTCTGAAAATGCTACTGTAAGGACAGTGACAAATCAAGAGAAAAAAATACCCTTTCCCCTCTTTCAACCTCACATCTCTGTCTTGCCTGCCCTATCCCCAGCCCAGACCTCACCCTGAGCCCCCTCCCTCCCTGTCCTCCCATATTCCCAGGCCACATGGCAGGAACCAGAGAAATAGTCTATCTGTCTCCAGTTCCCTGGTACGCTTTTCCCACTTGCTCAGACTCTAGGCCCAATTCAGAGATCTTCCCATACAACCAAAGGCAGCTGGGGACAGATGTGTGAGAGGGGAGAGCCTGTGCTTGTCCATGGCCCACCTGGCCCTTGGCTCACCGGTGCTCAGCGTTGGGGCAGGGCTCACCATCCCACCCTAAGAGGCTCTTGCCTGCTTTTCACAGTGCCTGAACCCCTCTCAGCCGTGCTCCATGCTCCCTGCACAGTCTCTTGGTTATGATTCAACCTTCTCACCCTGCTCCCTGCCTCAGAGAGGACATTTGACACTTCCTCCAACACACAAGTTTTGGCAGACTCTACTTGCTCACTTCTCATGACAGGGAGCTCATTACCTCTCAGGAAGCCCTCTCCAGCCTCCATCAATTCCCTTATAGACCTCTCCATCCCTATCTCTCTCTAGTTGCCTCTCTCGGGCCTGCCTTTTCCCTTCTGAGATTGGCTCCAGAGAAATTAGCTCCCATGCCCATGTCAGCCCTGCTGCTGTTTGCAAACTTGTGTCATCTCCAGCCTGACAAGCTCTCCTTCCTCTGACTGTCCTTTGTCACACTGAGTGTTTTGCTTCTCATCCTCCTGGTCCTCTCACCTTGCCAACACTCCTCATAAGGTATCCCCCACAAACTGTGGAATTGGATCCATATGGGTGGGTAGAATAGGACCAGCATCTTTTTTCTGCAAACACTTTCTCCCCTTTGGTGCAGCCGAAGTCTTTCATTAGCTTTATTTGATTACTAACCGAGGCCATGGGGGTCCATTTAGAGACAGGAAGTCCAGTCTGGTATGTGAGCCATTGTCAGGCAGCACATCTTCACCGTGACACTCTGCTGCTCCATTTCGAACTTAGGCAGGGCTTCTCTTCCCTGTGGTATTTCACCTTCTTTTCTCAGCATATTGTCTGGACTTGAGATCATTCTGGACTCTGATTTCATCATGGGTCACACATTCACAACCCCACCTCCACCCTACCCCAAGCTCCAGGTCATCTGTCGACATGGTTAGGACACTTCACTGCAATGTGCAGTAAAAAAAGATGCATCCTTAGAACTGGGTTTGAGTTCTGAATCTTCCAGTCGATCTTAGCCACCTTGAGCTGTACTTTTCCCATCTATAGAAAGGGGGCTGTGATCCCTACCGGCCAGGAATGTAGTGAGCATCAAATGAGGGAGTGTGTGTAAGGGCCCAGCACAGTGACAAACACGCTGAACTCATCAGAGATGAGGACAGGGCTCCTGGGGGAGGGGAACGACAGAGGCCTGCTAATCCATCACTCGGCGCCCGCCCCTCATGACAGCTGCCCCACCAGATTCCCATCCATAAGGACGCCAGGAGGCCTTGTCGAGTGCTGAAGATAAACGTCACCAGCATCACATTTGGTCTCACAGCAATGTTTCAGGGAATAAAGAAACACAGAACAGACAGACAATCACGTCTCCGGAGGCCAGAGCCCTGAGCTGGGGGCTGGAGAGAAGATAGAGGAAATGAAGAACTGTGAGCTCCCAGGTCAGGGAAACCAGAGCTAAACCCAGAGCCACACTGCAGGCTCATCCTGAATGCCTCCCTGATCACCCTGTGCTGCCTTGAGTGTGAGCCTATGACTCCTAGCCACAGATGGAATGGATTGAGTCAGGATACAGACTTAGGAACTGGACATATGGGCCTTCTTCTGGCCTGCCTTGCTCTTCCCATGAGCCCAACGCATAACTGATGGATTGAAGAAGGAGAGGTGGGGAAGTAAGACTGGGCAGAAACTTTCAGATCAAACTTCTTAGAAAGTGGAGGCTGCTCTTGGGTTTTTCCCTATCTCAAAGCCAAACTACCACAGCCTAAACCTCCTTTCAGCCAAACCATGTGTACCCTGGGTCCAGCCAAGGTCATTCGGGCATGAATTCATCACCCATTTATTAGACCCCACAGTAAAGCACTCCAAAAGGTCATCAATATCCATCTTGCTACGGGTTCTAGTCAAGGTAGATGCACTGAGCACAGGGGAAGAGTCAGAGAGAAGCATGGTTTACACTGCCTCAAAGAGTGGCTTGGAAATGGGCAAGACAGGGGAACCACAAGTGCAAAGACCCAGAAGCATGTCTGGAGTGCATGGGACGTGAAGGAACTGTTGTGGACAGCAAGACTGGAGAGTGAGATGAGGCCTAGATGGTGGAGTGTCTGGATGCCAGGATAAAAGATTTAGACTTTGTCATAGAGTAGTAGGAAGCTGGGCTTCCCTGGTGACTCGGAAAGTAGAGAATCTGCCTGCAATGCCAGAGACCCAAGTTTGATACCTGGTTCAGGAAGATCCCCTGGAAAAAGGAATGACAACCCACTCCAATGTTCTTGACTGGAGAATTCCACGGACAGAGGAGCCTGGCTGGCTACAGTCCACAGTAGCAAAGAGTCGGACACAGCTGAGTGACTAACATACATACACACACAATGGGAAGCTGAGGAAGATGTTTGATCAGCAGTAAGATATGATTTGATCTATACATTGGAAAGAGCTCTCTAGATACAAATAGAGGGAACCCAAGGGGAAAGATTCAGTGCAGAAAGACAAGGTTTCAGGCTAACAAGAGAAAGCGCACAGCTTATCCACTGAGCCACAGGCAGGGCTCTATTTAATACTAAAATCCCTGCCAGAATTTTTAAAAAAATCTTTATCACCAGCTCCCCTCCTCTGACCCCACAACTTGCTTTTAGATTAAACCTTTGACACCATTTTCTGGAGAATGAATCATGGCCCCAATGAGGATTAACACTTGGGCCCTTCTTGGCTGGCAGACAGACTCAGAACTTCAAACCCCACTGCAGCTGCCAGACCACATGGTTTGTCATAAATGAGGCTTTCAATATTCAGGGGAGGTGGCAAGCCCTCTTGGAGGGACCCGTTGCCTAGCCTCACCTTCAGCTGAAGAGATAAGAATGTACAACTGCAGCCACAGGAAATGACAAAGCAGCGACTGATGGGGGGTCCACAGCACAGGGCTCATTACAGCGCTTGCCAGCGGGCGAGACACCCTTATCAGGGAGAAAATTGCATCAGGCCTCCTGAATTACTAGCGATTGGAAGCAGATTTCTTGGGACGCACTTTGTTAGATACCTAATGAGCAGGATACAGGCGGGCAGAGCCCAAAGCCAGTAGGGCGGGGGACAAATGTCTTTGTTAAACAGAATTTGTCAGTTTCCGCTTCAGGCTCCCCGGGGAGGGTTCAGGGCCAGCTAATTGAATTAAGAGCCTGTGCGCTCCAGCAAGAAGGTTCTGGGAGGGGCGAGAGGCAGGCAGGCCTCAAGACGGGCACTTTCAGAACCAAGGACAGCAGCTGCAACCCGGCTAGTCTGTAATTGCCAGGGCAGGTTGGAACTGTTGCATTTTGCATGATCAGGGATCTAAGGGATGAACTGAGGAGGAGGGAGGCAGAAGATGCTAGGGGAGGGGTGGGGAACAAGTGACCCAAGAAGCCTTGAGCCTCTTAATGCTATTGGCTTGGTCTGTCTCAACAGACCCTCCTCTGCAGGCAACAGTGAGGGCTGAGAAGGATAAAGAAGGGGTGTCTTCACCCCACCATGCCTCATGTGGTGTGGGGCAGCTGCAGCAAGACAAGGAGCAGTGGGCTGGGAGCTGAGTCTGAGCCAGTGCACGACTGTGCATCACTTTGAGCTTTCAAAGTAAGTCTCCCAATTACAGCCCTAATGAAGCAGGACATGCTGTAACCATGGAGCCACAGAGTGAGGGGCCACTTGTCAGCCTCAAGCTTCCTCCACAGACAGGGCCAGGCTTACCAATAGAAAAGCAAATAAGCAGGCTTGTGGGGTGAACCAGCAGCCTCCTCCCCCACCTGGAAGAAGGAGGGAGAGCAAGACAAGGCTGGACCTGAATATGGAAGAGCTAGTCCCCAAAGCCCCACCCTCTTCCCATCCCCATTTTAGCACTGCTCCACCCTGACTCACTGCTACCTGAAGCCTGACTTCTACCTGTAGTCTCAGACAAGTTCCATCCCATGAGGAACAAGGGGAAGAGGGCACAGCCCCCTCCCCAAACTGTGGCCAGGCAGTGTTGGCCCTAAAGAAAGGGAATGACTGGGGAGAATTTAAGAACTATGTGAGGTGCTGTGGTGGTCCTGGGGCCCCTTACATCAACATAACTAGAAAAACTGCCTCTGACCTTCCCTTTGGAGACTGCATTATGTGGAAATGAAAAAGATTTTTCTAGAAAAGTCTCCTACCCACCTTGCCCCAACCCCCAGGATGGGAGGAATCTTGGCAAAGCTGATGGGGCAAGAATTGGAAATGTGGGCAGTAGACCTGCAGCAGTGGGGGCTGAGGAGGTACTGGCATAAAGCAGCTGTGGAAGCAGGTAGAGGCCAGGGCCAGTGACAGAGAAGACAGAGCAGGAACCAAGTCTGGCAGACACTATAGAAAGAGCCGCTGGGAGTCCACAGAGGGTATGATGGGCAGGATAGATTGAAGTTGGTAAATACCCTGCCTTTCCTTTCCTCCTCCTTGGAGCAATCCCTCTGCCCACCAGCAACTGATGGGGTGGTCTGGACTGAGGGGTCTGTCACAAGCTTATTTTATCTTTGTGATGAAATTAAATGAATTGTACATAATACATTTCAGAATCCACATAAAAGTAGTACCTGGTGAGTATCCAGCCCTGATCAGGGGTCTAGTAAGTATTGGCTCTGGGTCACCAAATTGACCCACCTGGTAGTGGGACCACAAGGGATGGATATCAGGCCAACAGGCTGTGGGGGAAGGGACTCTCTCAGCCATGTGTCCCTGCTTTCAGAACTGATAGGGGCACCTCTGGAGACCTCGCCCTTGATTTCATTACTTCTACTTCCTCCCCTAACTGGATTAGATGGCAGTCTATGAAATCCAGGGCATCCAGATTGGCTTTCTGCCTGGAAATGAGGAGAAATGTCATTATAGGTCCTGAATCAGCATCTCACCCCAGTCCCAGGGGCTACTTGGTCATTGGGGAGTTGCTCTTTGCTCTGGCTAGCTATTCTTTCCTTCCCTCTCTCCTGAATCCACCCACCCATAACCAGTATACATTCTGCTGCTTTTCTGCTACAGCCAGTCTGGTGTTCAGCTGTTCCAAACAGGAGACAGACATGGTGCTTTCTCCTATCTAAAACACACAGACAACCAGAAAACCCCAAAGCATCTGACTCAGATGCTGTACAGAGGGCATGTTCAGTGGGGAGTCTCTGAATGAATGAAAGTTACTGAGAGGAGCCAATGAGAGAGGCAGCCAGGCCTCATATCCAGGGACAAACCAGCCCCAGAAGTCTTAGTTATGAAGTGCAGTCAGTGCCAAAGTCAGCCTCGAGCTCACCCAGTCCTTCTCTCTTCCCATGCCCAGAGTCTTCATACAGCAACTTTCTCCTGGTACCCATTTGATGGCTGAGGGAAGGCAGGGTAAGGCCCAGACTGGACAGGATACCTCTGTACTTGTATGAATGTCCCTTAATCTACTGATGCAAGCCTGAAAATGCTTCTTGTTAATGAAGTTCTGCACAGCAAATTTATTTTATTTAAAAAAAAAGAATTTACTTATTTATGTATTTATTTGGCTGCATTGTGGGATACCGGATCTTCATTGTGGTGCACAGGCTTCTCTCTAGTTGTGACTCATGGATTCCATAGTGTAGGGACTTAATAGTTGTGATACTTGAGCTTAGTCACCCCTCAGTATATGGGATCTTAGTTCCCTGACCAGGGATCAAACCCATGTCCCTTGTATTGGAAGGTGGTCCTTTACCACTAGACCACCAGGGAAATCCCCACCAAATTTATCTTTAAAGGTAATGGGCTTCTCTGGTTGCTCAGTGATAAAAAGAATCTGCCTGCCAGTGCAGGAGATGCAGTTCTATCCCTGGATTGAGAAGATCCCCTGGAGAAAGACAGGGCAACACACTCCAGTAGTCTTGCCTGGGAAATCCCATGGTCAGAGGAGCCTGGCGGGCTACATAGTCCATGGGGTCACAGAGTCAGAACCAACTTAGCGACTGAGCATGCATGCATGTGTATGCAAGTATTGGGAAGGGTCGTTGTCTTAATTCATCTGGTTCATATGTGTGGATTTTCATATAGGGCATCCACTTAAAGAGAGGACCACCTGCATTCATTCTGTTTTGTTCAGGGTCAGACACTTGGGCACGTCTAACCCTGAGAACATTTGTTCTGGTTGGCATTGTGCCTGTTGTTCAATTTGCTTCTAGCACAACACTCGAGACAGTGGAATAATTTGTCCACTCTGTGGCCAAGACAGGATTCCAACAGCTGAAGTAGGGTGGAAGCGGGTCACTGTTGAGGTCCCTACAAACTTCAGACTGACTACATGATTCTTTGAACAGTGGGCAAATTTTGAAGGCTAACATGGATTTCCAACAGAGCTTTCAAGTAATCTCTCCCCAAAGGGAGTATGAGACATATCCCTAAGCCTGAGCAACTTAAAGTTTTGCCAGAAAAACAAAAGTGGCAAATAAACCTAGAATTGAAGGAAAGTGTGAAAACAGAAAGCTTCCCAGGTGGCGCCAGTCGTAAAGAACCTGCCTGCCAATGCAGAAGATGTAAGAGATGCAGGTTCACTCCCTGGGTTGGGAAGATCCCCTGGAGGAGGGCATAGCAACCCACTCCAGTATTTCTTGCCCAGAGAATCCCATGGAGTGAGGAGCTTGGTGGGCTACATTCCATAGTGTCGCAAAGAGTTGGACACAACTGAAGCGACTTAACACACACGCTTGTGAGAACAGAAAAAGCCAGCTGCTGGGCTGGGAGAACCCAGAAAACCTTTGAGCAAGTGTGGCAGGAGGCCATCAAGGGTTGTTGCTGGTCGTTGCTGTTGTTCAGTCAATAAGTCGTGTCCAACTCTTTTCGACCTCATGGACTGCAGCATGTCCTTCACTGTCCCTGTCCTTCACTGTCTCCCTGAGTTTGCTCAGACTCAAGTCCACTGAGTCTTTGATGCCATCCAACCATCTCATCCTCTGTTGCTCACTTATCCCACCCTCAATCTTTCCCAGCATCAGGGTCTTTTCCAATGAATCAGCTCTTTGCTTCAGGTGGCCAAAGTATTGGAGCTTCAGTTTCAGCACTTCCAATGAATAGTCAGGGTTGATTTTCTTTAGGATTGACTACTTTGATCTCCTTGCTGTCCAGGGGACTCTCAAGGCTTCCTGGAGGGGCTGGTATTTGAGTGGGGTTAAATTTTGGATAAGCAGAGATGAGAGTAGTAGTCATACCAAGGGAGGAAGAAGAGAATTAGGAAAAACAACATTGATGGAGAAAGAGGCCCATCAGAGTAGAGAAGATGAGAGGATGAGATGAGAAGATGGAAAGGAAAACAAATCTACACAGCAAAAGGTGTCAAAGGAGCAGAGAGATTTTCAAATCTGTTGTTATTGCACAAAGGGTTGGAGCCATAAATGACACAGTTTATTTATTCTTTCAACAAATATTTCTTAGACTTCCCTGGTGGTCCAGTAGCTAAGATTCTATTGATTGCATTCTCCTGATGCAAGGGGCTGGGTGTGATCCCTGGTCAGAGAACTAGATCCCACATGCTACAACTTAAGATCCCACACCCTGCAGCAAAGATTGAAGAACCCATGTGCTACAATTAAGACCCAGCACAGCCAAACAATAAAATAAATATTAAAAAGCCACAAATATTTCTTGAGCACCTACAATGAGGCAGACACGAGGGATAAATGGGGTCCCTGTTCTCTGGTAACTTGCATTCTAGTGTGGGGAGTGGAGGAGGGAGGCAGACAGTCAACAAGCAAACACATTTTTTGAAAATGAATTTTCTGGTAAATACTGTGAAGACAGTAAAATGGGATAGTGTGAACAGAATGTATTGGAGGAAGGATTACTTTAGGTGGGATGGGCCTCTATCTCCAAGGCAGGGCCTCTCTGAGAAGATCTCATCTGGGTTGAGACCTGAATGATAAGAAATGGATAGCCATGTAAAGACCTAAGGGACTCTCCAGGTAGATGCAAAAGCATCTTCAGGCAGATGCAAAAGCCCTGAAGCAGGAAAGAGTTTGACTTGTTGGAGGAAAGGCAAGGACAGTGTGGTTAGGGCACAGTGAGCAGGAGGCAGGTGGTAGGAGGTGGACAGGGACCTCCTGAGCCACAAAGAGGAGTGGCTTGGGGGTGTGCAATGGCACATTTATGTAGAAAAGTCACAGAGCCATGTCTCTGCACCTTCTCTCCACATAGGCTGGAAAACTTTCTGACACCAAACTACAGCAAAGGCCTGCCCATCCTGGATCCCAAGATCTTAGATGAGAAGCTGGGTGCCATCCGTGAGTTCTGGTCCAAAGCCATGGTGAGCTCCATGATTGGGTCCATCACATCCACTTGTCAGGAAATGGAGGCCCAGTCTCAGGTGCCCAAGGTGTCCCGAGAAACGGCAAACGTCTCCCCTTCCCCCCAGGGCTAGGAGGGCCAGAGTGGGGATAGGGCCTGGGGAAGGGGCTTGCCTGCCCCCTGTGGGCTGTTCACTCCTCAGGGGGCCAGTGGACCTTCCCTTTAGGCTCCTTCTATATGTGAGTCACCCTAAATGGGTGAATTCTTCATTTTACCTAGTCTCTTTCCCTTTTGAATGGAACTCCCATTTGCGCTTCCCAGGTGGCAGAGTGGTAAAGAATTTGCCTGCAATGCAGGAGATCTGGGTTTGATCCCTGGGTCAGGGAGATTCCCTTGGAGGAGGAAATGGCAACCCACCCCAGTATTCTTGCCTGGAAAATTCCATGGACAGAAGAGCCTGAGGGGCTACAGTCCATGGGGTTGCAAAGAGTCAGACACGACTGAGCACACACACACCAGGGATTTCTTTCTTTTTTTTTTTCTCCCTTTTATTGTTTTTGCCATACAATGCCATGATATCACTATGGGTTTACATATGCTCCCCCTCCAGAAACCCCTCCCTCCCCCCTCCCTCCTCCCTCCCCCCCGGGAAATCTCGATGCACCAGCCCCGAGAATCAATCCTGGGCTGGCGATTGATTAGACATATGATAATTAACATGTTTCAATGCCATTCTCCCATATCATCCCACCCTTTCCCTCATTCACAGAGTCCGCGAGTCTATTCTATACATCTGCGTTCCTTTTGCTGTCTCACATGTTGGGTTCTCGTTGCTGTCTTTCTAAATTCCATATATATGTGTTAATATACTGTATTGTTGTTTTTGCTTCTGGCTTACTTCACTCTGGATAATGGGCTCCAGTTTGGTCCATCTGAGTAGAATTGATTCAAATGAATTTTTTTTTAATGCTGAGTAATATTCCATTGTGTATATGTACCACAGCTTTCTTATCCATTTGTCAGTTGATGGGCATCTAGGTTGCTTCCATGTCCTGGCTATTGTAAACAATGCAGCGATGAACATTGGGGTACACGTGGCTCTTTCAATTCTGGTTTCCTCGGTGTATATGCCCAGCACTTGTAAGGCAGGGTTCCCTCCTCTGACTCAGGTTGCCATCAACTCAGAACTTTCTTGGGAGCTCACCCTCTGGGTAATTGGAAGCCCCCAAGAGTAATGGGATAGAGATTTCCTCTTTCCTTTTGAAAGAAGACACTGGGGCTCAGAGAAAAGGAGACTCCCTCTTGGGTCAGAGTCTCTGCCCTTAATCCCGGGAGTTGGTCTGGCTTCCTGTTGACCAGACGCTGGGAGAGGAGGGGTGCAGATGGCTGAAATGATGCCTTCCTTAGATGAGGGCTCACAGCCCAGTCTCAGCCCCTTGAGGCGGAAAGCTCCAGACTGGCCAACGGAAAGACAGCACAGTCCAGGGCCCCCACCGAAGTCCTGCCCCAGTCACCACGGGTGAATTCATACATGGCTTCTTCCTTTCTCCCACAGTGGACCCCATGGGAAGCACTGCTCTGGAAGACACTGAGAAAAGCCCCAAGCCAAGGCCAACGGCCGCTAGGGGAGCCCTGAGCCTCCTCTTCCCAGGACTTACCCCTCTCCACCAACAGCCTCCGCATCTTCCCCTGGCACTTCTACACCTTCCTGGAACACGTCCCATCAGACCAATAGGAAGGGAGCCATCCGCTGGGTGTGCCAGGATGCCCCCACGTGGAGCGCCCCTGCCCACCCCCAACGGTGCCCTCCCTGGAGACCCAGAGCACTCAGGTCATCTTCTACACTCACTCTTCTCACCTCTGCCCCTTGGGAAAGAGACTCTCAGGCCTGACCTGCCAGCCCACCCATCAGTTGGGTTGAAAATAAAGATTCAGGCCTGACTTTGGAGACTTTGGGTAGTGTGAATAATCCAGTGCCTGCTGCCCCCACAGCCTGGCCTCTCTTGTGCCTCTGAGCAGAGGATGTGCAGGGGAGAAAGGAGGAGGGGAAACAAACAGGGAAGAAAGGAAAAGGGAAAGTGCCGTGGGAGGGGAAACGGAGACCTGGAAGAAGGAGAAAGGCAAAGGCATTCCCTCCCTGGTCACAACCCTGCAGAGACCTTACCCCTCCAGGGCACTCTCCTCCCCTCACCCCTCCCTCCAGCTCTGGGGGTCTCCCATGGGATGCTGAGCCAGCCAAGCCTCAGTCATCACCCAGTGAGGCCCCACTTACTGCTGGGTGCAGACCTCACACTGTCCCAGGGAGCAGAACTGGGTGCTGGGCCAGTGGGATCCAGGAGGGAGCCGTATGGGCCTCACTTCGGGTACCATGCATGGCAGCCCTCTCTGGTTTGGAGTTTGGTGAACATTTCTACTTGGCAGAGGATCCGAGGTCTGAGTTGAAGTCAGTGGCTCTGGATAATTTGAAAGAAATTAGATAGAGATGGGGGCTACCAGGTGGCACTAGTGGTAAAGAACTAGCGATGCAGGAGACTTAAGAGACACAGACTTGATCCCCAGATCAGGAAGATCCCCTGGCAGAAGAAATGGCAACCCATTCCCGTACAGTTCATAGGCTCGGACACGACTGAAGCAATTTAGCACATGTGCATAAAGATAGAGATGACCTAGTATGGTCTTTGTGTTTGGTGGGGGAGGGTATGACTTATTAATAGAAAGGGTTGGAATGGGCTGAGCTGGACTTTTCATACTGCACACAAAATACATTGGTGTTAATGGCCATGATGGGGGTAAGAAGGAGAAAAAAAATCAGAGCTAAGGGGAAAGGGCCTTTACATATAGGATGGATCCAATAGGTGGGCAAATTTAAACATTTTATTTATATATACATATTTATATTTAATATCCTTTACTACTTAAAGGATAATAACTTGGGTAGTGGGCCAGCTGGTCTTGATCTTCTCTGAAGGATTAAGCCGTGGAGATGAGACCCGATTGCACTTGAGAAGTCAAAGTTAGCCTCCAGGAGGAACCCTTTTTGAGCAGGGGGTTGAATAAATATCATCAGTGACAGAGGGTAGGAGGAGAAATAAATGGCCCGAGGCCACTAAGGCAGGATGTGAGGAGGCTCTGAGTATGAACAAGGGGGCTCAGGCTGCCCTGTACCCTGTCAGAGGTGTTGTGAGCTGGGTCTGTATGGAGAACTAATTCCAGCGTGCCCTCTCTGGGTATCACTGTGGCACCCTCCTTGGTGGACTGAATCCTCTACCCTCCTTCTTGCTGGGTACTTGGCAAGGTCTCAAGCACTGGCTGCTCCCCCTAGCTTCCTGTTGAGTTAGGTACCCTCAGCCACCACTTTCCAGGACTTGAACTAAGAGCACTTCAGCTTCCTCATCTCTGAGCTCCAGGGCCCAGGGCAGGCCTGGTCCTACACAGATTTAGGTAAATGCTTTGGGGACCATGTGAGAGAACTCCTAGCTGGACAAGGGCATCAGAAAGAACCTTAGAGAGAGTATCCAGGACAATCTCCTAATTTTGCCCCGGATGTCAGTGAGGAAGCCCAGGTGTGGGAGGACCCTTGCCAGAGGCTCCTTGACTCCACTACCCCAGGGCGTCTTGCACACAGCCGAGTGAACACCAGATGGCTGCAGAGGCTCACACATCCAGCCCGGGCCCCTTCGGCCACCCTGACGCACTGGATCCCTCAGACACTCACAGAGCATTCAGGCAGCAGGCCCGCCTGTCTCCCTTTCCCATTCATCCTGTCCCAGGCCCAGCTTCCAGCCTATTCTCTGCTGACTTTTGGCTCCATTCCCTTTACCCTCTATCCCAGCCTCAGTCCTCCAGCGCCTCATTCCGTCTCTGTCTCTTATCAGCACAGATTAACCATGCTGTTAAGTCCGAGACTCGGCCCCCAGTTCCAGTTCCAAGCCTCTAGCCAGAGCCTCGAAGGACCAGTGCAGGAGCCAGACAAGCGTTCATGCAGCCAGTAGAGCCCAGGAACAAGCACTAGATGGTGAGTGGGTAGCAACCATGCACAGCTCCGTGACAGGGAGCATGTAGCAATGGGCCGCTGTTCCATAGCAACCAAACAAAATTACATGGCAATCAGTGAGCTCATGTGACCGAGAGACACAATGACAAGCTATAGGACACAGCCAGGGGGCCGTGGAGTGTCGTTGCATAGCAATAGACGCAAGCCGTACGATGCTATCACACAGCCCGGCGTGACAGGAAGACACAGGCATGGAACACGGCCGTGGGCAAAGACTATAGTGTGGACCCTGTAGACAGCCACGGGATGTGGAGTGATCCCTGACGGCACTAGAAGACATCTGGGCGGCAGGGGCGCTGTCACAAGGTGTGTGATTCCTGGATGTGCCCTCAGGGGGTGGTCAGCAGCAGCGGAGGCCGGGGGGCAGCAGTGGGCCCCATGATATGGCAGTGCGCACACGACTGACTGTGTCCCTCGGCTCTCGGCCGCTGTATCTGGACCATGAGCCTCTCAGCACTACCTAATTCCAGGAATCATTAATCTGTGTCTGGTCTTGAGCACACTCCCCAGAGCCCAGAAACGATTCTGCCGCTGATTTCCTCCAGAGCCTAATAGGAAATTGAATGTTTTCTGGAGAAAGGATCACCTTGGGAACAGAGAAGGGAGTGGAGGAGACCAGGGTCTGTGCCCCCTCTTCCGGGAGGATACCACTGATGCTCTCTGCTGCCCTGGGCCTGCCTGTCCCAACCCCAGGCTCCCCCTTCCCTTACTGGCCGCCCTTACCCTCGTGTGTCCTTGGATCTGCCTTCAGGGCAGTCAATTCTTCCTCCCTTCATCTGAGACACCTGATTTTGACGCAGGCTTTTCAAGTTCCATTCTGTCCAAGGGGTGAAAAGCTCCAGTCCTGAGTGGACTCACCCGGGTCAGGGCCTTGTGGGTGTGACCTTGGGTCCAGAGTTAGTCCTGGGCAGAGCTAAAGAAAACCTTCACTTCCCTTCTGAGCAGCCTAGGAAGCCTTCTTTGGAAGAGGTGGGCTTTTGAGTTAGGGTGAAGAATGAGATATTAAGAGTCATCCCGGGGGACTTCCCTGCTGGTCCAGTGGCTAAGACTCTGAGCCGCCAATACAGGGGGGCCAGGGTTCAATTCCTGGTCCGGGAACTAGATCCCACATGCTGCAACTAAGACCTGGCACAGCCCAATAAATAAATAATTTTTTTTAAAGCCATCCCAAACACACTAACTCCCCAAACTCCAAACAACTTGTAAGCATTCCCTGCTCGCTCCCTGGACACCCTGAGCTCACCTCCTGCTGAGCCAGGCAATAGATGAGGGGTCCCTGGAAGCCTCACTGGGGCTTATAAAACCCTTGCCATTGCCCAGATTTCCGTTCCCCAGCAGCTCCATCAGCAATTTCTCCAACCAGCCAGGAAAAAAGAATTTGCCCCTGCACCAGGTGTCCAGCCGTGTGCCTAACTGTGCAGGGGCCTGGAAGGTGGTGGCAGGGGGTGGGGTGGGAAGAGGCCCAGGCACCCAGCGCTGGGAGTTCCCAGCAGGTAGGAGGGGCAGAGCAGGTGCACAGTAGCCAGTAAATATTTGCCCTTTTCTCTGTCTCTCTCTCCTCCAGCACCACCTCCTCGTGCCCCCTGTTTCCTTCCCTCCCTCCTTTCCTCCACTGCTCAGAGATTTGTGGCAGACCAGAGGGCACTCATACGAGCAGATGAATAATTGACGAGGGTTGTTTAAAGATTCAGTGGAGTTTTTCCAACCTCGCCACACTGGAATAACTCATTTCTTTCATTCTCTGTTTGAAAGCCTAACCCCCTCCCTTCATCTTTCCCCTTCCTGGTCCCCACAAGCCTGCCCTGCTCTGAGCATCACACTTTGGTTTCTCTTCTCTTGAGTCTTCTGAACCCCCAATGATCCCTTGATCTCTGCCTACCCCCGTTTCCTTTGTGTCCCCTTTGCCAGCTGTCCCCACCCCCATTTAACCTGGTAGGTTGACTTCAGCTCCTCTGGATGTCATTTCCCCAAAACAAAGGGCCCCATTTCAAGGATGAGGTAAGGCAGGAAGGCGGCAGGAGCTGGGGCACCTCCCAGGTCACACAGCTGTGGAGGTGGGGCTCAGGAGACCAGAGGGCAGAACTCCCAGCCCAGGGACGGCTTCCTTCCCAGCCAGGCAAAGAGGTGTTGGCTCTGCTGTGCCTTCCCAGGGTGACTTGGTGCCTTTTGTGTCCCTGGGCCTTGATTTCTCCACCTGTAATTGAAAAGAACCACTTACCTGCCTTACCTGCCTCTCAGGGTCAAATGGAACTGGTGAGGGGTCTTCAAAAAGGGCTGGCATGTAGCAGAGACACCTGTAAGCCTGGGCCTGCGAGTCAGCCTGGCATGGCCTTTATGGCATCTAACTGCCCCTGTTTTCCCAAGACTGAGGGATCCTGGGACACAGGACTTGCAGTGCTAAGCCTGAGTCCCAGGCAAATCAGGATGGGGTCACAGCATGGGCCCTCCCCTGCCCCCGGCCCAGCGCTGCTCCTTTCAAGGTAGTAGCCCCCTCAGTCCCCCACAGCCATAGGACGTATATCCTCCACCTGTCAGCCCAGTGCCACACTGTGCCCCACAGTCACAGCACTCTCACCTTCTCCTTGAAGTGACCTTGAACTCCCTTCCCTTCTCTGGGCCCCAGTCCCTTCCTCTGTCTGCAGAGGAGGTTGGAGCAGATGTTCCCAAGCCCCCAGGGGCCCCTGGGCTGTGACTGGAGCCTTGGTCCTGCCCACCCCCTGCTCTGGCCCGGGAAGAGGACCGAAGACTGATGAGGTGAGGTCCAGCACCAACCTCGGCTCCCCAAGTACCATGTGGTAGCGGGTGATGGGTCCTGGATAGGAGGCAGCTGTCGACAGTGGTCCCCGAGTATGGACGCCACGCACATCAGTGGCAGCTAGTAGCAGGAACATCAGCTCAGGGTGTGAGCATCACAAGGCCAAGAGCCTGGGGTCAGTCCCCAGAAACCAGAGTGACATGGAGCCCACCCTAGGAGGCAGAATGCCCGGTCCTGAGAGTCTGAGCCCCACCCAGATCTTTGGTCCATAAGAGGGAGGAAAGATACAAGGGAGACAGATGGAGACAAAGCACAGCCCTCTGGTGCCCCCTCAACAGCCTCCAGTCAAATGGCCCTGACTCGGTGCCCTCTGTGGGCCACCAGCTGTGTTCCAGAAACATCACTGTCACCCCATCCCTCCTGCTCCAGCACCCCCGTCTCTGTAGTACCGACTCCACTGCCCGTTGCCCGTGGTCCCATTTGCCAGGTCAGGTTTCTGTCCCTGTCACTCTACAAGCACCCCTGTTCTGTCCACCTGGCTTAAGGCTCCTTTAAGGATACGTGTTGATCACACACAGGCACCAGATCCACTCCCATCCCAGGCCCAGCTCCTGCAGGGAGAAGGTCTTCTCGGGACTCCAGCCCACCTCAGCTCCTCCCCTGCACTCCTGCAGCCCGAGTGGTGAGCCCTGCCTGCTGGAACTCGGGGGCTGTCTAAAAATAAATCCTGTGAGGGTGCCGCAGTCACAGCTCCCAGGCTTGGCTGAAAGCCGTCACCAGCTCCACTCCGCTTCTCCTCTGTCCTTCTCTTCCTCCTCCAGTCCCTACAGAGCGAGAGAGAGAGAGAGAGAAAAGGTGCTTACCAAGCATTTGAGAGAAACAAGGATCTCATCCTACCTGCCTCTGTTATCTCCCTCTGCAGACCCCTCCTCCCCATCTCCTCTCAGCCATGCAGCTCTAGTGGGTCTGAGCTTGTCTCCACCTCTCAAGAGCTGTGTGACCTTGGATAAATCACTCCACCTCTCTGGGCCTGTCTCCTTGTTGTTAAAGTGCAAGAAATCCACCCCCTCCCCACCCATACACCACCTCTTGAGGCTGTAGGGAGGATTAACCAGAGTGGATGACAGTAGAGTGCATTAGAAATTATAAGGGGCTGTCCACTTTGCAGGAGGCTTATATAGTCACTGTGTGGATGGGGCTTTTGGAGACAGAGAATGAAAGGGGAGAAGCATGCCTCTCCCAGACCTCTCCACTCTGACCCCTCCTTCCCCAGATCCCCGGCATCTCCCCAGTGGGCCATTCTCCTCCTCCATCCATCACCTGGGACTAAAGAGATTAATAAACGAGACTCATAACTCAGCTGCTGGGATACGGCAGATATTTACAGCTTCGTTTCAATTTGCAGAGAGATTAAGTGTTTGTCGATTTATTGTCTTGGTGTGTGGTGTGTGTGTGTGTGTGTGTGTGGCTGAACAAGGCCCCCTGCAGGCTGGCTCCACCTCCCCCACTCCACATACTCTCTCACTTGTGGGCTCACTCCCTCCCACACCATCCCACACCCCTGGCAAGTGCCTGGAGCTGGTGGGGAACCCAGGATCAACCAGCAACCAGTCCAGGGAAAGCCACTGGCCGCTGGAGTGGGTTTGTTTTTCTAACCAACTTGACCAGAGTGGCAAGTGGCTTGGCCACAGGAAAGGTCCCCAGGGCCCTTGGAACCAGGGTATTAGACAGGATGGGAGAAGGATACCATCCTTAGATGATTTAGAAGGGCCCTTTCTGGGCTTCCCCTAGCCTTGTCTCTCCCCAGAGAGCAAGGGGTCCACAGGGCCAGGTAAATGTACTCTGGAACCCAATCCCTGCAGTCTAGACCAGTCTTTTGATATCCAAGACCCCGAATTCCCTGCCCGAATGGACCTGAGCCTGCTTCTGAGGGCTGTGCAGGCCTCTTGCCAAAGTCTATCCTCCCAAGATCCAATACTTTAGGGGCTGCACCCATAAGCCCAAGAGATAGCTTTTTATCAGGGAGTGTGGGCACCTGCTGGTAGCCTCCATTTATGCCCTTATCCTGGGCCTCACAGATGTCAGGGGCAGACCTACAGATGGGGAGGTGTGATTCCATGGAGAAGGCCCCCCAGCCTAACTGGGAGGAGCCTGCAGAGGCCAAGGGAAGTGAGCCAGCCTGGGGAGGTGAGTGAGAAAGCAGCACTTCCCCAGGGAATGCAAAGGGGAACGAGCTCTGCCCTGAGTCTGAGCAGGGCTTGAGGAGTCAAGACAAGGGCATGTGGGCACAGGGAACAAAAATGCCAAGCACTCCCCACCCCCACATGCCCTGAGCCACTCCCCGTCCCAGTGGACTTTGCAGTCAGGCATATGAACTCACTTGTTCATTCATTCACTCGTTCATTCACTCAACCAGGTTTTTGAGCATCTACTCTGTGCCAAGCCCTGTTATCTCCCCTGCAGCCCCATCTACTCATCTGCACAGCTATATTAGGTGTGAGTCCTGTCTCCACCACTCAGGAGCTGTGGAACCTTGGAAAAGTCACTCCACCTCTCTAGGCCACCTCATCTGTTAAAAAGAAGGAATCCTCTCCCCCTAGCCAACTCTTGAGGCTTTTGAGAGGATTTATAAGAGAGTGGATGGCGGTACACGGGAAACTGTAAAAGGCTGTCCACTTTGCAGGAACCTTATTAATAGTCACTGGATTCATGGGGTCCTTCCACATGGAGAGAGAAAGAGGGAGGTGGCACAACTCACCCAAACTCTCCCTTTTGATTCCTTTCCAGAAGCTTATCCCCAGGTTAAGTGACAGTGACATGATAATAACACCCTACTAAGGTCCCTGTCCTTAGGAAGCCCAATTCAACGGAAGAGTCATTGTTCAGTCGCTCAGTCATGTCTGACTCTTTGAGACCCCATGGACTGCAGCATGCCAGGCTTCCCTGTCCTTCACCATCTCCTGAGTTTGCTCAAACTCATGTCCATTGAGTTGATGATGCCATCCAACCATCTCGTCCTCTGTCGTCCCTTCTCCTCCCAGCATCAGGATCTTTTCGAATGAGTTGGTCTTTTCCAATGAGACAGGAGAAACACATCAGAATTCACTGGAAGAGAGTATGTCCAGGGCTGGGGAGCAGTTTGCTCAGGGGATTGTAGGAGCACATAGGGGAGTATTCCTAACCCTAACCCCCTCTGCCAGGCACATTTCATAGAGAATGCCAGGTAGGGTTCACAGACAGCACTGCTGTCAGGAGTTGTTGGTGTGAAAACCGTGGTAGATCGTTGATTTGCCAGTAAAAGAGAGGTGTAGGTGAGTGAACTTGTTCCTGCAAGAGCAGTCTGTTGAGAGGAGATTACGCGCACGAGTGCGCACACGTGTGTGTGTGTGTGTGTGTGTGTGTGTGTGTGTGTGTGTGTGAGTCCATATCCCCCAAGTGGGACCCTGGCCTAGTATCTCACCAAAAGGTACTGTGGAGCCTTTGGGCTAGTGTTTGGGCTAGTCTCTCTGGACTTCAATTTGTTTATCTATAAAATGGAAATTGGCCAAATCAGGGCCTAGCCCCAAGCACCCACAGACTGGGCTCGGAGGGGAAGAGGATGAGGGAGCCACCGGGAAGAGAGAAAATGAACAACTGAGAGAGCACTGGAAGGGAAAGACATCTGAAGGCCTGGGGCCCAGTTTCGGTCCTGCCACTGCCTTGAGGAGACACCCTGGCTGACTCCCACCTTCTCTGGGCCTCCTCCTCCCTCCTCCGTGGAGTGAGAAGCCTGGTCTTTATGATGTCCTCCTTCATCCCGGCAAACAATGCAGGCGGAGGGCGGGACGGCCTTCTGGCTCGCTTCATAGTGAGACAGCTCTTGCTGGCTTGTATCACTGTCCATCTCAGTTCCTTGATTAAACAGTGGGTGGGTGGGGCAGGAGTGCAGCTCTCTCTGTAAATAAAGCCGAGATGATGAGGCCATAAATTGCTGAGCGCTCCAATCATTGATTGCGGAGGGTAGGAGGGAACTATAGAAACAGGGGAGACTAGAGGAGATTTGCTAAACTGGGAAATGGGACCCACCCCTTTCCACAAACAGCCAGCTTAGCCCTTCTTTTATTAAAATTAAAATTTATTAATATACTACTAATTATATCCATCAATCATTTCCTGAGTCCTTACTCTGCTCCCAGATTTGTGTCACAATCTTATTTCATCCTTGCACCAATCTGATCAAGGATGTACAGTGATCATCCCCATTTTCCAGTTAGGAAAACTGCTGGAAGCTCAATAACTGTCTCAGGGCCGCAGGGTGAGACTGAGGGAGAGCATTCATTGGTCCAGTGCAGGTCTGGGGTCTCAGCTCAGGGCCTGCTCCTGCAGCTGTCTTGGCCAAGCCTCGTGACTCAGAAGTCAAGGGCCTGACTCATCATCTTCCCAGCCTGTCTGGGTGGGAGGACTGCCTTGGTTTCTATTAAACTTCAAAACAGAGCTCTGTGGCTGCAGGTCCCCTCCCCAAGCCTACCCCAAATCCTTGAGAATACATGTGGAGATCTATACATCACATTACCTACTCCCCAAATAATGAAAAGTTATAAATCAAGCCAGACCCCACTAACTCTTATATACATTCTATTCTTCTGTCTTGACAAATATATATAATATATATGTATATTTATATATATCTTATATATGTTAACAATATATGTCTTATGTATAAATATCTTAGAAACAACCTCAGAGGATTCTCAGATTCCACACTGGACCCTGACGACATGGGGACATGGGAAGCACAGCTCCCGGCCCCCGCCGCTAGTGTCCCCACATCACACAGGTGGCACCCCCTTGCCTTCTCATTGGGCTCAGTTTGAGCTCCACACCCTACTGACCCAGTGACCGTGGGAGACCTTTCACCTATGTACGGGTGCACCGTCCCCTTTGGGAGGACAGTCACTAGAAGCAGGAGGGGATGCCAGGATCCCCTGTATCAGGATGTGGTCCAGAGCAGTACTCAGACCCTGCATGGGCACAGCCCCTTGGCCCCACCAACTCCTCCCACCCCATGGGGAGGGTTCGGCCCCAGGAGAGCTGGAGTAGGCCTCCATATAAGACACAGGGCCCTTTTTGTCCAGGGCCAAGGGCAAAGCTGTCCCTCCCCCAGCTCAGTGACTCTATTAGGGTGGGCTCCTGAGCTCAGATTAAATGCTTTTCAGTGCAATCCAATTTCCTCCCGACGTGGACTAGAAAAGCCCAGTTCATGCCTGTGCGTGTGCGCACACACACAGACACACATACACTACACTTGGTGTTAAATATCCAATCAGGTCCAAAGATAATAGAGAAGGGCCAGTTCACTCCTAGTTTAATCAGATAAAATGCCCATTCATCGCTCCTCCAGCCGCTGCCCTCCCCTCCTCAGCACTGCACAGCCAGGACCAAGCAGACAGGGTGGGAGGGGCGCAAGGGGAGGGCTGAGAGGCCGGTGGGAACTGTGGGAGAGGAGAAGGGGTTGAGTAGGTGGGCTGTGTCTTTAAATCTTCAAGGAAGGGGGGCAGCGTTGCCCACAAGGGACTAATTATCCTTCAGCCTTCAGCCAGCTCTTACTCAAACAGACAAAAGGGGGCTCCGAAGCCCTGGTGGCGCTAAGCTTCTGCCGCAGAAGGTTTTTTTTTTTCACCCTCAGATATGCAAATCCACCTTGATGTGGTGGACACTGGGGATGGCCGGATAGCGGCTCAGGGATTTTGAAGGGCCAGCCAGGGCATGGGTCTGGCGGCTGGACCACTTCAGAGGACTGGTGTGGGCAACCGGCAGCATCTCACGGTCCCTGAGTCCTGCTCGCCACTGGGGGAGAGTCTCCTGGAGGCCAAGATGAAGGCCCCTTCCTCTCGCCTTCTCCGTTTAGAGATGGAGGCTCCTGTGAAGTGCCGGAGGGGCTCCCTCGGGAAGCCTGCTCAGGGTCCAGGAGCCGACAGTCCAGATGGACCTCTCCTGTACACTTGAACCCCTCTGCCCTGGCACAGAGCCACCAGGTGTTGCTCCCAGCTCTAAAACCTTCCACAGTTCCCTTACCTGCTGCATGAGCCCCTCGACCTGATGACCCCTGTGACCTCTGAAGCCTATGCCCCAACCCAGAATATTCTACCCACACCCAACCCTACTCATACTTGCTCACAGCTCAAGGCCTTTGTTCCTCTGCTCTCTCTGCCCACATTCTGGGGAGCCTGGATAGGTGCTCCATAAATGGGTCCACGGATGCATAAAATGTCTCTCCTAAGCAACCACTTGACCTGGGGAGAAGACAGGTCTGGATCAGAGATAGGAAGTTTGCTTCCCACTCAGTACCCAGCCAACACGTATAGGAACTGCAGTCTTTTCAGCTGTGAAATGGGAATAATGATAATGCTTACACTAACACTACAGATTGGCTTTAAAAATCCCATGGTGCCTGGAAAGGGTTCTGTGAGCTGTGAAGGCGCCCAAGTGCCTTGATATTCACAGCAGGTGAGGAGGACAGTATGGGAGAGTTTGGGGAATGGGGGGAGAGACCAGATTTCCTCTCTCTCAGCCCCTCCAAGACCCTCATATCAGAAAACATAGCCACTTCCTTGGGGAATCCAGTCCCCCACTGTGTATGGATCTCTACCTTACCGAACCCAGACCTCCCCAAATCCTCTGGAGCGAGTGATCTTACTGCCCTCTCAGCAGGAGGGACTTGGGACCTGACAGTAGAAGTGGGAGGGGAGCTGGCCCTGAAGCAGGACTTGTGCTTGGAGCAAGTCTGACTAGTCAGGATTTGAACCTGGGCCTTAGCTGGCCAGGGACATGGGCACCCCGAGAGACTAGGTAGACAGGGAGCTCTCAGTACCACCACGACCAACACCACCCTCCACCACCCCATGAAGCCCATCCCCTCATTGCTGCCTAAATCTGTGAGGACCAGGGCCCGGTGGAGGGTGGGGGGGATTCCCAGGATGGGGAGGGGGCAAGTCATGAGGGCAAAGTGCCTAAAAGAGGCTGGGTCACCAGTCAGGTGAGAAGGAGCTTTGAAGGGACCACTGCCTTGTGGCTCAAGCCTCCAAAGGCAAAGCGTAACATAGTTGCCCAGAAGCACCGCCCAGGAGGCTGAAAGCAGAAACACTCTGCGAAGCCAGGGGATGACCCCGGAGCCTGGCAGAAACGGAGCCCAGTGTCCAGCCCTTCTGGGCTGGCTTGCAGACAGGAGGGGACAACCAGCCAGAAAGGGTCCAGACACTGAAGGTGTGGGGCAGACGACATTACGTTTCTTAAAAAGAAACCTGATGGGGCTAGAGAGGCAGAGACAAGGTCAGTGAGCTCCCAGGGGTGGGGAATTACACCTGCCCATCCCCAAGTACCCTGGGGCGTTGTCCAGGCATGCCAGCCTCCCCCAGAAAGCCCTGGCAGTCTGTCCCTTGGGCACATCAGGTCCAGAAATTTGGAGTAGAGGACCTGGCTTTCCAGAGGCTAAGGTGAGCCAGGGAAAGAAGGAAGAGAGACCCCATCTCCAACTCCTCTGTCACCCCAGCCCCTCCCCATTCACTGTCTCTCTCTCAGCTCCAGATTGTCTCAGCCCCCTTGAATCATGCAAGAGGTCCAGACATCCAGCCTGGGGCTCCTTCCTCTGCACCAGAGACCTGGCAGGTAACCTGAGGACCTCTCTCTACTGCAGTCTGCTCCAGGGCATCTTTACTTCTGGCCTAGGGAGGGGACACTGAATGAGAAGTGGTGGACACACGCACCTTCACAGAAATGATGAATTGTGGAGGGGAGGGGTGCTGACAATGAAAGTCTAGAATTCAGGCGTGGAGCACACTAATCGAGAAAAATGATGTTCTACTAATAATCTCAATTCCTCTAGCCAAAGACGACCGAAAAGGGGGGTGGGGAAAGGACAGAAAGGACTCAGGCTCCCGTTGGGTGATTCAGGGGAGACTTCAAGGACAGAGGGCTTTTCTCTAGTCAGATCCTCTCAAGAGGGGGAATAGTTCTATAAGCAAGGATTTTAGTGATTCTCATCCAGAAGGCGGGGAAACAACGAGAACTACAACTGTTCTTGGTAAAGAAGCAGCAGGCACTTTTACTAGCCAGGGAAGGCTACTGTCTTGTCACCCTGTGGTTTGGCAATGTTCATGTCTCAGCTGTGTTCGGACATGATTACGGAGTGTCTTGCTGGTCAGGGAGTAGGCTTATATGATGCTGTGAAATTATGTTCAATAGGAGAACACCAAGGTCCAACTGGGTGTGCCAGGCCAGCTCCTGGCATGCAAAGGGCTGCTGCCTTCTTTCTCAGTGACTTCAAGCAGAGTGACCAAGAGGAGAAGGAAGGACTGTGTTGTACATGCATCAGTGCCAGGCACGGTGCTTGACTGTTACAGACACTGACCACTTAGTCTTCACCCCAGCCCTGTTCCCATTGTACAGATGAGGAAACTGAGGCTCAGAGTGGCCAAGTGCCTGGCAGAGCCAAGAGTAACTGGCAAAACTGGAAGGTGAACCCTGAGCTCCCTAGCCTCAAAGTCTGTTCCACCCCGCTGCCTTTGGCCTGGAGGCTGAACCTCTTTGGGCCCTGGGACCCTAAGTCATGTCCCCCTAGGCATCCCAGCTGGGCATCTCTTGCTGCAGCGGCTCAGCCCACTGTCACAGGCCAGCCAGAGTGTCAGCAGCCGCTACAGCTCAGGCTGGTCCCCTGTGCCTAGAGGTGTGAGGGGTAATGAGGCCCCGTAATTAAGGTTTCTGGAGACACAGCCGGGAAATTTATAGACAGGCTTTGTCAATAACCCTGCTAGCGACTGCAGACCCAGAGAGCCATCGATAAGTGCTCGTTACAGCTTCTCACCCGTCCTCCGCCCACCCCCATCCCTCTGAGGCCTGTCAGCCTGCCTGTTCACGGCACCTATGTACACAGGCTTCGCTCAATTAATTTGCACTTCCTGGCACCATCTGTTCTTTTCATGTGTCCTTATCGGGAGTGTGTGGGTCCTGCCAGACCTGCTCCTGAGCAGGGCCATGGCTCCCCCTTCAGACTGGGGCTCCAAGGGCTGGGGCGCCGTCCCCTCCCTCAGTCTAGGACAATCCCCCTGAAGGTGGGGCCAAGTCTTCCTTGTCCTTCATCTCCCTCCCCACCTCTAGGCCCTCACCCCGGTGAGCCAACGAGCCGGCCTGACCTGAGGTCCTTGCAGACCCGCTCTGAGCCCTCCCCTACCAGGCAGGGCCTTGGTCCTCCCATCCCCCAGAAGGCTGGCTGCCCTGGGGGGAGCTGAGAGGCACAGCCCGAGGTTTTCAGGTTCTTGCTCTAAGAAGACGGACATCACGGAGCCACAAGGTGGGAGGGGGCTGAGAAGTCACGACTAGGTCTGCTTCCTGTGAGGTGAGCTCAGGCTGGCCTGATGGCTCCAAGATGTCAGATTAGGTGGCCCACCCAGAGAAAGGGCAGCATCCTAAGTTTACCTGCCGGAGGCTGGCTCCCCATCATCCCCAGGTTCTCAGCGGCCAACATCCCAGCCCAACCCTTTCAGGGCCACTCTTTCCTCCAGAAGGTCTCGGTCCTTCCAACTCTGATAGACTGTGTTTTCCAGCCCCCGTACCCCACTCCCCGCCCTGCATGGATCTTGAGGCAGCCTAGCTTTCCCAACCCTGATGAGCTACAAATGCCAAGCTGGCTCTGCCACTGAGGTCTGTAGGAGGCTGGGCAACCCCCTACCCTCTCTGGGTTCTGGTGCCCTCTGCAGCTCGCTGGGCATGGTTACAAGGCAACCAGGTCTTACCCTGGGAAAAGTGTGAAAGTGTTAGTGGTTCAGTTGCGTCTGACTCTGCAACACTATGGACTGTAGCCCGCCAGGCTCCTCTGTCCATGAGATTCTCTAGGCAAGAATACTGGAGTGGGTAGCCATGCCCTTCTCCAGGGGATCTTCCTGACCCAGGGATCAAACTAGGGTCTCCTGCACTGCAGATTCTTTATAATCTGAGCCACCAGGGAAGCACCCAAAAGTCTTGGGAAATTCCTTGTCAGGCTTGGTGCAGCATCTAGCTCCAGCCCAGCCCAGGCCACCTCTCTTGACTATGATAGGCTTAGACCCCAGCCTGGCATTAAAGTCCCCATGACTGGGCCCTGCAGCCACACCAGCCTCATCTCTCACCACCCCTCCTCAGCACACATCCGGACTGTGTACCCTTCACCCAGTGTGCCAGGCTGCTTCTTGCCTTTCCTTCTTTGCTCCTGTGGCTCCCTCTGCAGGAACCCACCCCTTTCTCACTCCTTTCTCACCTGACACACTCCTACTCACCCTTCAAAACTCCGCTCTGATCCGGTGGTGACGGCCTCCTCACGAGAACATGCCTCTAGCAAAGGATCTTCTTCATCCCTCTCCAGAAGAGGAGAAGAGGAAACACAAGAAGAAGCGCCTGGTGCAGAGCCCCAATTCCTATTTCATGGATGTAAAATGCCCAGGATGCTATAAAATCACCACCGTCTTTAGCCATGCACAAACAGTAGTTTTGTGTGTTGGCTGCTCTACTGTCCTCTGCCATCCTACAGGAGGAAAGGCAAGGCTTACAGAAGGATGCTCTTTTAGACGGAAGCAGCACTAAAAGCACCCTGTATCAAGATGAACGGGAAACCATCCCAATAAACACTTTTTGGATACATCCAAAAAAAAAAAAAAAACCTCCGCTCCGGGATACCCTCCCTTTACTCCTCTGCCCGCATTTATCCTAGGGTCAGGAAGGGCTGGCTGAGGGGCTCCCCCACTTATGCGCTGACCATCCTGTGTATCACATCACACTCTGCTTGCTGCCACATCCACTACAGGCTTCCCGGGGACAGTACAAGCCCCAAGCTTGTGTCCCTGGTGTGCAGTATCGGCCTGGTCAAATGGGGCTGCTGGGCAGTGTGTGTTGAATAGATGGAACCTAGCGTCCTTAGCCCAGATTGGAGAAGAGAAGTACTCAACCCTCCCCCACAGATGGGGCCTATGCCCTGCCTTCTCCCTGGGCTGCCTGCTAATAGAACCCTGGAGGTCTCAGAGGGGGCTGTGGATCATTAGGGCCCAGTGCAGTGCACCACCAAGAAGGCACCCAAGAAGGGGGCTTTAGCCAGCTCCCCACCCGCCTCCCCCAGCCCAACCCAGCTCCAGGCCCAGCACAAGAACCCCATGTAGATGTTGGTGTTAGAATCACAGTGAGTCCCCTGCCACAGCTCCAAGCTTATCCTGCCTGGGCACCTGGAGTGGGGATGTCTCTGGGTGGCAGAAGGGGAGGGACGTGTGATTCATGGCTTCCATGTGTATTTCAGACCCCCTGGGGGCATTTCTGCCAGGAGAGGCTATTAGAAATGGAGACCCACACTCCCTTGGCATATGCCAGGCCTCCAGGTGCTGGGTCTGAGGCCCCATCCAGCCCATGTGGCGGTGCCCACCCCACAGAGCCCGGGGTGCCCACAAGCCCCCTCCCAGGCTGAAGCAGAGGCCCATAGCTTGGCAGGGCCCAAAGAAATACGGCAACATGCCAGAAGCAACAGGACAAACCACCTCAGTCTTGGTCTCCTCCTCTCCCAAGTGTTGACGTGCTTTATTGCAGGGTAGGGCAGCGTTCAGGACAGCCTCAGAATGTTGGAGCCAGTCTTGAAGCCTGGAGGATGGGGGGAGTAGGTCACGGTGGTATTATAAGACCTTCAAGCCCTGCTGAGTCCCCCTAAGCTGGGAGCAGGGGAGCCCTAGGCCCTGCAGTGGCAAGATCTCAGGTCTAGTCAATGAGGAAGTGGGGAGCATAAGCCCTGCTCTGGGGGGCCCGAAGGCCAGTTCAGGACAGGAGAGCCAGCACCAAAGTCCGGGCAGGTGGTTAAGAGAGTGGACTCTGGAGCCATCTCCTCCGCGGAGACAGGTTCCTTGACTGCCTCCTGCTGCACTGCCCTCTTCGGTAGAATAGATGCAGTGGCAACTGCCTCACTGGGTTCCTAGGGGGATGAAATCAAATTCATCTCTACAAAGTATTTAGAACAGAGTCTGCCCATGGTGAGCACTTCGGGTCTGGTTCAAGCTCTAGAAACTCAGCAAAGGAAGCTGCCATCCCTTCTCGCCAAGGAGAGTGGAAAGGCTTTGTCAGGAAGGAGACTCTTTAAGAAGGGATCTGCTGAGATAGGGTGAAGGCGCTTCCACCTTGCCTGTGGAAGAACTGCAAAGGCTCAGAGGAGAAGAGAACAGAGCCTCTGTCCTTCCCCCAGCCTTGGTTCTGAGACCATAGAAGTGCTCGTGGAAAGGGAGCTGGGCTTTGAAGCTGGAGGGGGCAAGGCCAGTCTACACTGGACCTTGCATGGAGTTGGGTGAATAACCCCTGCCTCAGTGCCACCAGGCTTCTCTCTTCTCCCTCAAATGCCTCCCCACCGCAGTCTGGTGCCTACTCTGCTTTTCTGGAACCCACAGAGGATAGACAATTCCCCGCCCCACAGAGAACCCTAGAATTCACCTAGCGACTCTCTGCCATGCCTCATCATGCTTTAAGGAGTAGGGGGCTCCTCAGCACCCATTCTACAGATGAAGTGACTGAGATGAGGCTTCAAGGGGGCAGGCTCAAGGCTTTGAGTCCGACTTCTTCCCATCTCCCAGCATCGCACATTTACTGGGTCCAGTGACGGACCCCCGAGGGCTCCACCCCCACCTCCCACCAGAGCAGACTGGAAGACAGCCATGTCTGGGGCCTGGCTGAGCTCAGCAATGCCTCTGTATGGTGCATTATTGATGGGGCTTCTAACTGTGCGTTTCCCAAAGTCTACAGGCCTTTGATGAAAAATTCATGGCACGCCCGAGGATGGGAGCAGACTCGATCGATAGAAACCGCGGCAGGCGTGGGAGCCCGGGGCCCCTCTCGGTGAGGGGCAGCGGCTGAAGGCCGGGATGGGAGGGGGTGTTTCTCTGGCTCTGCCTGTATCCCAGGCTTCTGCCCTGGGATCTTGGGATGCAGGTAGGTGGAGATGGGAGACACAGCAGAAGGCAGCAGCCGTTTTCCCTGTAGGGAGGCTGAGGGGCAGGATCAGGAAGGTCTAGGACCATATCTGGGATGCCATCTGAGAGGCTGGTGCTGCCCAGAGAGGGTAGCCAAATCCCTCACAAGCCTCATTTCCTTAGAGAAGGGTTAGAACCCCCAGGGGACCCACAGATGAGATGGTAACATTTCCAGAGTTGCTCACTTGCTGGGCACTCTTCTTAGAGCTCTACCCGCCCCCCTGCCCCAGCCTCAGTATGCCTGCCCCCCAGCAGCTCTGGGAGGTGGGTGTGGTCACACTCTCCATCTCACAGAGGAGGAAACTGAGGCCCAGGGTGAGACTCGAACACAGGGCTGAGCAAACACAAAGCCCACTGCCTTCCCACGGCTCCCAGCTAGCTCAAGTATGAGCCCCAGAGCTGTGTGGGGCTTACCCTGTTCCACACTCCTGCCCCTGTGATATCCTATCCCTATAACAGAGAGGAAGAAACCCCATGGAGAATGAGTGAATTCTACAGGGTCTCAAAGAAAATTCAATGAGAAATAAGGCCCACTAAGGAGAAGCATAAGAGCCCACCTACAATACTGACGGGGGCCCCACCCAGGCAGAACCCTGGGCTAGCACCCAGCAGTCAGGGGTGGGGGTGCCTTAGACAGGCTGGGACTTTAGAAACAGGTCAAGCTGTCTGTCTTGGACTGTCTTCTTGAACCACCACTGAAACCCCCAACATTTCTTCATCCATTCGTTAAACAGGTGAACAAATATATATGGAGTCCCAGCTTCATGTAGGCATTTTGCTAGGGGCAGATGGAGGGGTGGGGCTATCAGAGAAGGCTTTGGGACCAAGCTTGCCTGGGATAGGCAGGCTGGACCCAGCTCAGTTGGGGCAAAGCCAGACAGACAACTCCAAACAGACACCTAGGAGGGTGTCTCTGCAGTCCCAGGCCAAGGGCAGTTGTAGCAGATGGCTTTGCCTCAGAGACCAGGGCCGTTTCTAGGTGGTGGGCTGTCTTGTTTGGGTTTGTTTTCCATTTGCTTCCCAGGGAGTTCCTTTTAAAGACATCCACCCATGTTGTCTCCACTGAACTAACAGGAAAGGAATTTGTCCAGACTGTCAGGACAGCAGAGATGGGAAGGCCTGGGGGGCAGGCTTGGGGCCCTAGGCCTTGCTGTGCAGCTGCAGGAGAAAATTGAGCCCGGCCTGGCCCACTGTAGGACTGCTGACCGTTCAAGGGCCAGAGAGAAGGGAGACTGAGGGAGAGAAATAGGAGAAGGCTAAAGGGAAGAGGAGAATGGAGCCTGAGGGTACGGGGTAACCAAAAGGCAGAGACAGTGGGGATGAAGGGGCGACTGAGGTCTACAGAGAGGGCAGGTCAGGGGTGGGTGCTGAGACTGGGGTTGGGGAGACAGAAGGTCAGGGCCCTTCAGGGTCTTGCCCGTTTCCTGGTCTCCTGGCCCCACAGCCATTCCAGTCCTGCCATCTCCTTGCAGTTCTCCCGCTAAGGAATGAGCCTAGCCTGATTCCAGCCACCCTACCCAGATGCCCTCACCCTGGAACAAAGGGGGAGTGGTCCCCTGGGCCTGCCTGCTTCCAGCTCAGGGCAGAGCTCAGTCACCAGGCAGGCACTTGTTGTAGCAACGGTCCCTGGGGACCCATCCTGGGGAACAGAACTGCTAGCAGGAAAGATGGAGGAGCCAGAGTCTCCATCCCCTCCAGCCCCCCAGGCTGCCCCAGGCCTCCTGGATAGCCACTCTGTAAGTCTGCCCCCATACCGCTGGTTCTGGGAGGATGGGTTGGCTCACCTAGCAGCCAGCTGTGTTGGGGTGTGTTGCCTGGCAACCAATAAAGATGTTCCCAGAGCAAGGTAGAGGGAGGACTAGAAGATTAGGCCTGCAGCGACAGGCCACTGGATGCCCCTGGTCACTGGAACCTGTGTGGGGCTCCCAGGCCCAACCCAGGCTACCCGAGCCCATACCAAGGAACCCAGAAAGGCAAGAGAGAAGAACTTCTGGGAACACCCCTTAAAGTGACCACTGCATCCTGCTAACTTGGGGCTTGGCTCTGGTCTCTCGGAGGTCCAGCCCTAGATCCTAGAAAGTGGCTGGGGCTGGGCTAGCCTGGGGCAGTCAGGCCAGGAAGTCTTGTTGATAGGGCCAGAGCTCATAAGGGCCAGTGAGGGTAAAGAGCAAGGCAGATTGTTCAGCCATTAAGTCGTGTCAGACTCTTTGCAACCCTATGGACTGCAGCATGCCAGCCTCCCCTGTCTTTCACAATCTCCTGGAATTTGCTCAAATTCATGCCCATTTAGTCAGTGATGCCATCCAACCTTCTCGTCCTCTGCTGCTCCCTTCTCCTTTTGCCTTCCATCTTACCCAGCATCAGCGGCAGATGGGATCATCCAAAAGGAGGGGAATCAGCCTTAGGCCAAGGGGCCTGCCTTGCCTGGGATAGGGACACCTTTCTCCTTCAGACCCCAGGAGCCAAAGCCTTTGTTCTTCCTTCAAGGCAAGAACCCAGAGCAAGCCCATGAGGGAGCATATCTCCAGCCCGCAGATGAAGAGACCTGGAGTAGGACAGGGCCTTGCTTAGGGTCACACAGCTGATTTGGGCAGAGGCTAGATTAAAACCCAAGATTCTGGACTCCAACCAGGGCTCTCCTCACGCCCCACATGGAGCACTCAGGGACAGCAAAGCTCTAACCAGGGAGGAGGCTAGCAGGAGGTGAGCACAGGGGAAGCAGTCCTTTATGGGAAAGTAAGTAGAGCCTGTAAAGCCAGGGCAGGGATCTGTCTGCTCACCAATGCCATGAGTGCCTGGCCCTCACATTCCCTGGGCTGAGGTCAAAGGCCAACCCCAAGCTGAGTCTAGGATAGGCAGGTCTCTGATCTCCAAACTTGAGGAGGTGTGATGGAGGTGGCCCAGGAGATCTTCCTGGAGGAAGAGGGTCCAGAGTGGAGCCTTGAAGGTCCATAGGGAGGCCTGGGAAGAGAAATGGGAATGGGAGAGGGCATCCTCCAGGAACCCCCTCCCCCAAGCCAGCCCCACTCCCCTCCATTGTCCAGACCCTGCTCAGTTAGCCAGCTTGGCTCGGCAGGGGCCACTTAGGCAGAGCCTGGGGTCAGCAGCCAAAACCTTGCCACCACCCCTCCAAGCTTCAGTGTCCTGAACACAAAAGCTTCCCAGGCACCTTCTCTGCTGCAGCTGGAAGGCAAAGAAAGAACAGAAAAAAAGGAAATTTCGCTCCTTTTGTTTCATTGCTGTAACCTTGGGCTGAACAAAGAGGCAACTGCCTCCCCCTCGGGGAACCTGTTTTAAACTGCAATTTGCAGATTTGCTTGTGTTTGGGAGGTTCAGCTGACATCTGAGGTGTGGAGGTGTCGGGTGGAGGCACCAACTGGAAAAAAAAATTGCACAACCTGAGATCTGTGAGTTCAGTTTTATTTGGGGTCTTAGAATGATAGCTCAGGAGACAGCCTCTCTCCTAGCTCTGACTGAACTCCTTCAAAGAGATAGTGGGGGAGGTCAGCAAGCACATATGTGACTGTGGAGAAAGGGGTCCGTGCCGTCAAGCACACATCTCAGTAGAAGGCTGCTCTTAGAAGGAACAGAGATCTCATTTAATGGTTTTAGTGCTTTTCTAAGTAGGGGAAGATGCAAGATTCTGGATTCATACAATTTTCTCCTGAAAATATACCTAACTATCTGAAGGCTTATTCTGCCATTTTTCCCAGAGCACAGAGTGCCTCATTCCTGATCTTTACCCTGAATTTCTTTCAGGCTGTACTATACAAGGAACTGGATAAGGGAAAACATTCTTTGTTTTACAGTTTGCCATTTGGGTCATAAATTCGACCAAGATTTGGGAGGCGTTGCATGACCAATTTTTAGTAGAAATGCTCGTTGTTGAGTCGGGCAGGGAGTCCACTGCTAGGTCTCTCAATGGACTATTACTGGACTAGGCCCTGTTAGCCGCAGCCAAAAATCTCTGGACATGTCTAACTAATCTGTTATGGTCCAGGAGAAGATTCCCTGTTGTTGTTTCTTCCCATATCTGCAATTATACTACTGCAATCATTGATCTTATGTAGAACTATTTATCTGGTCGGTCATTTCAAGCCATCCAATCATCATTTTTATCAGTAGCTGTCACACATTGGCGAATACAAGAAATAATAATCTTGTAAAATAAACAGAATATAATAATATATGAATGAGTGTTCGTTGCTCAGTTGTGTCTAACTCTTTGCAACCTCATGGACTGTAGCCCACAAAGCTCCTGTGTCCATGGAATTCTTCAGGCAAGAATACCTGAGTAGGTTGCCATTTCCTCCTCCAGTATAACTAGTAGCCTTTATAAAGTCATAAGTAAGAATTAAAGCCAAGAACTTCCATCAGATGCTGCCCAGTACATCCCTGGTCAGCTGACCCAATCTGTTTAGTATCCATCGTTACCTTTAAAGGAAATAATGTACTGGCCCTGTTTGTAAGGCACCCAGCCCCAATTTCCTTGTGTTATTAGGCTGATTATCCTTAGTATGATTTAACTGTCCCTGACATAAGGGGAAGGGGGTCCCTTCAATTTAAACCATAATAACCTGATGTAAGCTGTCTAAAACCATCCCATAACTGAGGGAGAGTCCCTTCTAATAATTGACAAGTTGTATTCTTTGATTGAAATTTAGGTCATTTCTCTGGTTGAGCCTGAGTAAATTTAAAGATCTTGCTTAGAGACAGTATGATTGATTGGTCAAGCGGGTTCCATCTAGTAAGATCAATTGTGGCTAAGACAGAACTACAACTTCTTTCTTCTAGAATAAATTTCCTAAGGGCTATCCAATTAGAGCCTCAGAGAGGAAAAATCCACCAAGAAGTACTGGTCGTATGTAATTGACCATAAACCCAACAATTGGATTAATTTTGAAGTTCTGCATAGAACTTCTGCATGGTAGAAAAAACTTTTAATTCATATGCAAAAGTTCAAGACCACATAAACACTATAAATAATCACACAGGTCAGGTCCAGCTTCTCGGAATTGTTGTGGTCAGGCATAACCTCTGTCCTCTCCCATGTCTCCCTGAGACAGCTCCCCTGAACTGAGCTCTTGCTCAGACTTCTGATCTCAGGAACTACAGAAATCACACCAATTTGTGCAAACTGAGTGTGTCCATTTTAAAGAAATGTGGTTAATTTCCCCTTAAACTACAGATTAGCCAAGAGTGACCTCTCAGACATCCTGAGGGGACCTACAGGAGCTCTGCCCATCAAATGATGACAAATCTGGCAGGGTCCTTGGCCCCCAGTCTGGGGTGGTGGTGAGGGTCTTCCTGACCCTACTTCCCCAGAATGGCAACAGAGGTTGTGGAGAGGAGGAGAGGTCCTTCCATAAGTCAGGATCTTCCATTAACTAAGGGCTTCCTTGGTAGCTCACACTGTAAAGAATCTGCCTGCAGTGCAGGAGACCCAGGTTCAATCCCTGCATTGGGAAAATCCCCTGGAGAAGGGAATGGCAACCCACTCCAGTATTCTTGCCTGGAAAATCCCATGGACAGACCATGGGGTCACAAAGAGCTGGACACGACTGAACAACTAACACTTCCCAGGAGCTAAGTGGAGATTGGTGGATTAAGGAGTGCCAAGCTAGAGTGGGGATGGAGGTCAAGGATGGCTTCTAGACAGAAGCAGTAAGATTTCAGAGATAGGGAGGTGCCCAGGAAGGCTGGCCTGTGAGCTTAGTGGCCAGGTGATATAGCTGTGCTGTGACAGATGACCTTGAAATTGAGTTGGAAGTTTATTATGCAGGCACATGGAGCCATTGGAGGGCTTCAGAAGCCAGGGAGAAGGTTCCAGTTACCTGTTGCTGCATAATAAGCATCCCAAATGTAAAGCAGTAATGTCTTCTTTCTTCATCCTCAGTTTTGCCAGTCAGGAGCTAGGCCGAGGCACAACAGGGAGGCCACAACCCACAATCCATGATATGTGGGTTCCCAGCCCAGGGAGGCTGGGGCCAGGCAGGGATCTCTCTCCCACACACTTTGTTTGGGCTTCCTCACAACGTGGCCGCCTCAGGGTAGTGGATGTTCTTCTCTGGGGGAACAGCAAGCCTTCCAGGAGGAAGGGTGGAAACTATGAAGATTCTGATGACCTGGCCTGAGAAGTCCCAGAACCTTGCAATGTGCCATTCTGCAAAGTCTCTGAGGCTCATCCAGTTATACGGGGAGGGAGATTAGATTCAATAAGAGGAGGAGTACAGCCTTTTCACCCCTCTTTCACTGATCAGAGGGGTAGGCTGTGCATTGAGGCAGCACAAAGAAAGACCAAACATAAGAGAAGCGGAGAACCATGAGGCCTGCCTGCAGGAGGCCTGCCTGCAGAAGCCTCCAGAGATCAGACCAGTCAGCCGGGAGCAGTGGAAGAGGCTGCCCCGTCCTTGTGCCCTTCTGGGCAGAGGTAATCCCTAAGGGGAGGGTGGATATACCTACATTCTTAGCTGCTTTCTCGGGAACCCTAATGGTAAAAAATCCGCCTGCCAATACAAGAGATGCAAGAGACGCGGGCTTGGTCCTTGGGTTGGGAAGGTCCACTGGAGGAGGAAATGGCAACCCACTCCAGTATTCTGGCCTGGAGAATCCCATGGGCAGAGGAGCCTGGCGGGCTACAGTCCAAGGGGTCGTGAAGAGTCAGACACGACTGAGCAAACATACACAAAGGCAGAGGGGTTGTGAGGGAATAGAAATGGGCCCCCCTTGCTTGTATAGGGGTCCAGGAATACCCAGGCCTGGCCAGACCCGGGTAAGGGGGTGTGTGGGCAGGAATCTTTCTGTCTCTGACTCAAAAAAGCAACTTCTAAGGGTTCTGAAAACACCTTGCTTGAAGGGAATGTGTACACACCCACCCCCAGGCAGACTCGTTGCCTAGGAGACAGCCCCAGTCCTTGGAGAATGGAGAAGGTCAAGGGCAGGGTGGCATCTCATCCCGTCCCCTTGGAGACGGCAGCTCCATAACCCTACCCCAGGCTTGGCTTCCTGGGCTCCATAGCAGCCTCCCTCAACAATGCCCAGAGCGCCCCAGGCAGAACTGCAGCTCTGCCTCTCTGAGTGGGGCAACCTTGAACACAGCACTCAGCTCCTCCCACTCTGGGCTTCAGCTTCCTCCTCGGCAAATTGGGTCTGAAAATGCCTCCCTTGCAGACTTGTTGCTCAGGTCAGAGAAGAAGTATATAAACGGCCTGGCCAGTGACAGACGTTCAACAAAGAGGAACTGTTGTCATGAGGCTCCGTGACCCTTACAGGTCAACCTGGGCTTTGTGTATCTTCCTGGGTGGATAGAGGACTTGTAAAGATGTAGGCTCTGGGGTGTGAGCATGAGGGGGTGGCGTACACTTTTTAAACTGCATCCAAGTCCCTGGCAACTGTTCCTTTGGCACAGTGGTCAGCTGTGTGTGTGTTATTTCCATCAGGTCACTTCAGTGCTTTGAAATGGCTCTAGTCTCAAGTCCCATCTCTCCCTACTCAACCCCATCATTTTCCCTGGGGCTGGCTCAGGACAGAAGTCCCAGCTGAGGATCAGGATTTGCTGTGTGACCTTGGGTAAATTACTGCACCTCTCTGGCCTCCATGAGTAGTTCTCAGCAGAATCTCCTAGATAAGAGTTCTGGGGCAGGAGGTGTGAGATGACAGGCTGGACTACCTGGAGGAAGAACATGTGTGCCTGGGGCTGGACAGCAAGACGGTACCCCTAGACATGCTCCTCAAGAGCCTGGGGCCCACTCAGGCCATTCTTGTTCCCCACTGCAGGCCGAAGCCAGAGCATCTGTGGAAGGTGAGTGCCCTCTGCCGGCTGCAAAGGCAAACCACACTGCAGGTAGCCTGCCTGTTAGCCAGTCAGGGATCCCTGAGGCCTGGGGACCCAGATGTTGAGTGGCTCCCAAGGGAAGGGCAAAGTTGGAAGGGTGCATGCCCAGCCCTGCAAACCCAGCCCCTGGCTGGGCCTCCCCACCCAGCCTCTGCACCCACTCCACCCCCTGCAGAGCCCTGTCACCCATGCCACCTTTGATTCAGACAACCTCGGATTCTTCCTTCCCCTTGGAGCATGAAGCCCCCCCCCCCCAATCCCCTCAATCCCTCTGCTACAATCCATGACCCCTAAACACCTCTCCCTGTGTCTCCTCATCCTCCAGAAAACCCCCTCCCCATCCCCAGGTCTCTCTTCCACCCTGTATCCCCAGGTACCTCTGTCCTTTCTCATCCTCTGTCCTCCTCCTGTACACCCTCCTCCTGGCACTCAAGAGTGCTGGACAAGGTCACCAGGGGCCATTTCCTTGAGGTCACGCCTAGAGGCTCCCTCTGCAGATTGGGAAGCTAGTGAACCTCACCTTTTATCAAAACCCTTTTAAATTGTGAAATACAACCCCTATGGAGACAACTGTGCTGAACAGAAAAATTAAATACAACCAAATTATCTTAAAGGAAACATCCATGAACCCACCATTCAGGTCTAGAAATGGAACATCACCAGCACCCCAAGCTCCTGGTGCTGCTCATCTCCTAGACGTGACCCCTGGACCCGCTCATGTCTTATACTCTTCTTCTGTTTTTTAATATTTAATTGGCTGCGCTGGGTCTTAGTTGTGGCATGCGGCATCCTTAGCTGAGGATACAGGGTGGAAAAGAGACCTAGGGATGGAGAGGGGGTTTTCTGGAAGATGAGGATTTTTAGTTGGCCGCACACGGGATCTAGTTCCCTGACCAGGGATCAAACCCAAGCCCCTACACTGAGAGCTAAGTCAGCCACGGGACCACCAGAGAAGTCCCATTTGCTTTATTTCTTTATACTATCAACACCTCCATATACCTCCCTAATCACTATGGCCTAATAGTCCCTGTTTTTAACTATCTATAAAGAGCATCACACCATTTATGTTTTATTTTGTTTATGGTTCATTTGCTCAGCTTTATGTGTGAGAGTCATCTGTATGGTTGCTGGGTGCTGTGGATCCTCTTTTACATTGCTGTATAGTATTCTACTGTGTAGTTTCCTCCACCCCATCCCAACCTCCTCTCTTACCTATGTCCATTAATTCCTCACTGTCACAACAACTTCTATATGTTTAAGAAGGTGGTTTCTACTTTGTATCCAGCTTTGTAGGTTATCTACAGGGAAAGTTGGTCTATATTACTGCATGTGCCGTTATCCAAAGCAGAAGGCTATCTCCCCTCCTTTCTTAAGCTCTGTGGCCTTGGCCAAGCCAGCCTGCACCCACCCCTTTTCCTCCCACCCCTCTGGTGATTTCCCTGAACTTGAAGGATCCTGTTCCACCACCACCCTTTTCCTTTGCCCTTGAACCACTCTCTAGACCCTACACTTCCTCTGACTCTGGAAAAATCTCCTCCCTTCAAGGTTTCCATCACACGTGGGAGGCTGTCTTCCCACCCCTTTATCTCCAGCTGAGATTCTTTAGAAGCTTACCGCCATCAGCTGCTTGTGACCACCTTCACCTGGAGGCCACCCAGGTACCTCCCACCCAGCCTGTGCTGCACCTCAGGCCAATTCCTCAGCCTCTGTACTCTATGCATGCACCTCCTCCCCTAAAGACCCACTGCCTCCCACTGATACAGGTCCCAGCGAGTTCACCTGGCTCGCTGTTCTTAGCCTTCATTCTCCTGATTTGTCTTCTGGGCTCAGCATCCTGAGAGGTCTTGTCACAGGCACCCCCTGCCCCACAGCTTAGGCCCTTCCGTGGCCTTCAGAACGGAGTCCTAGGCCCTGAGACTGGCCTTCAAGGCCGTCTTCTGTCTGCCTGGCTACCTCTCCAGCTGAACCCCTATTTCTTCTCCCCACACCCTGCTCTCATCTGCTTTGTTCCTAATCTCACTCTCCTTTACCTCCTTGTCTTTGCCACAGCGTCTCCTCTGCCCAGGGGCTCCCCAGGTGGCTCAATGGTAAAGAATCCACCTGCCAATACAAGAGATGCAGGAGACTCTGCATCTCCAGGGTCAGGAAGATCCCCTGGAGGAGGAAAGGGCAACCACTCAAGTATTCTCACCTGGAGAATCCCATGGACAGAGAAGTCTGGCAGGCTACAGTCGGTGGAGTTCCAAAGAGTCAGCCATGACTGATCGACTGAGCGGTGTACACTCCTTTGCCAGGAGAGCCCTCTCTCCACCTCCAGAGAGCTCATTCCCAAGAGTCAACTCAGAGGATCACTGCCTCCAGGAAGGCTTCCTGCCCAACCCTGTCCCGAGGCTGGGTTAAGAGCCTCCTCTGAGTTTACCTCTGTCACAGGCACTTCCTGCCACCTCCTCAGTGTAGAGCGGAGCCAAGACTGGCCCCAGCATAGCTCACATGTGGCACTTGGCAAGTGCTGGCTGACTGGGCGTTTACTGAGCTGCTCCCCATCAAGGCTTTATAACTGACTTTGGGCACACTGCCGCTTTCTAGCCTCTGTTTCCCCATCTAAACAGTGAAGGTATAAGGTGTACCTGGGCTTCCCTGATAGCTCAGTTGGTAAAGAATCTGCCTACAATGTAGGAGACCCCAGTTTGATTCCTGGGTCAGGAAGACTCGCTGGAGAAGGGATAGGCTATCCACTCCAGTATTCTTGGGCTTCCCTTGTGGCTCAGCTGGTAAAGAATCCACCTACAATGCGAGAGACCTGGGTTCAATCCCTGGGTTGGGAAGATCCCCTGGAGAAGGGAAAGGCTACCCACTCCAGTATTCTGGCCTGGAGAATTCCATGGACTGTATAGTTCATGGGGTCACAAAGAGTCAGACACAACTGAAAGACATCCACTTTCAGTTTGGTCAACATAGTTGGTTGTGGCCACAGAAATATTTGAACATCCCCAAGTGGCTGAAATGCCTCTGATTCTACCAAAGGAAACTCCTTTGTGGGGGGAGAGGGGCAAGCATTGCCCTTGTCAGGCTTTTGTAAAAGATCACCACCGCCCCTCCTCCTTTATTAAAGGTGAGGGAGGATGAGATAGACGCTGGGCCTCAGCTTCTATAAAATGGAAGCAGTCAGATAATCATACCTTCTGGACTTGGTACTCAGGGCTATCAAACAGATACTTTTTTTAATCTATGTCCAATAATTTCTCATTTTCTCACCAGTTCTTTATATGTGTAAGGTGATTTCTACTTTGTGTCTAGTTTGCAGGTTATCAAAAGTGGTACAAAGATGGGAGGTAGAGGGAGTTTCCTAGTAGCCTAGTAGTTAAGATCCCAGACTTTCACTTCTGTGGCCCAGGTTCAATCCCTGGTCAGGGAACTGAGATCCTGCAAGCCAAGGTGTGGCTAAAAAAATGAAAATGGGATGTGGTGTCTTCAGGGAGCCTGTATACCAGAGCCAGGCAGGCCCTCATCACACTTCCTGACTCCACAGCCACTGCTTGAGATGGGACTATTTTCCCATTCTACAGATGAGGACACTGAGGCTCAGAGCACACTTACTATCCTTCCAGAGCCAGAGAGGAGGTGTTCGTGCAGCAAAGGCCACCAGCACCCTGTAGCAGGGGAGTTATGTAAATCCAGGGCCACCTGGCGCTTCTCACCTCAACTGCTCAGAGAGCTGGAGTCCCAGTGGGGTTAGCAGTGGGTGAAGAGGGTACAGTGGGCACTCAGGCACAGGTAGAGTTCTTGTCCCTAGAGGCTCTGCAGGCCCAAAGAGATAGCAGTGAGGCTGACGTCCTGCCCACAAACCCCACACCAGAGCAGCCTGGCAGCTGGAGGAGGAGGGGGCAAGTGGAGGGGCCGCGCACCACAGGAATCTGGGTCGTGGTGTCCTGGGTTTTCTCAAGGCTGCGTTGTGACGCAGAACATGGCCCTGAGCAGGGAGCCTAGCCCAGTCTGTGGGGAGAGGTCAGGGCTGCCACCTAGAAGCAAAGCTCAGCTGTAGGGGTGAGTGGAGTTGGAGAGGAAGGGAGGTTGCCTCCTCTCTGGGTCCCCTGGGACAGAGGGAGCCGGCAAGCGTAGAGCCTGGGGGCCGGTGGTCCAGGGCCAGGTCCCTCTCCACCCCTCCAGGGGAGCTTTGGCTGGGGGTGGTGGCAGGGCCTGTGGAAGCTCAGCAGGGCTAACCTCTGAGGGTTAGAGTCCCCAAGAACCCATCGGCCGTGTGGCTGATGTAAGGGGCCCCCCACTTCAGCAGGAGCCACACTGTCCTCCATTTCTCTTCTTCCTTTCCTCTGAACCTCATCTTTCTTTCTTTGTCAAGGAGGAGGGATGTTAAAAATAGAGGTTTGTTCACCCCCAGGACTTCTGAGTAAAACGTAATAGGGCATTAGAAAGGGTGAGCCCTGAATAAGAAAAGGAGCAGATGAGACCCGTGGGGTAGGCCAAGGCCGCAGCCCCTTCCCCAGGACTCCTCCCACGCACACATGCACAGGTGCACACACATGCACACTCAGGAGCACACACACTACCAGTCCACATGCTATTACAAGTTACTGTTGTTGCTGTTCAGTCACTCAGTCGTGTCCAACTCTTTTTGACCCCAGGGACTGCAGCACGCCAGGCTTCCCTGTCCTTCACCATCTCCCAGACTGGCTCAAACCCATGTCCATCAAGTCGGTGATGCCATCTAACCATCTCATCCTCTGTCGTCCCCTTCTCCTGCCGTCAATCTTTCCCAGCATCAGGGTCTTTTCCAATGAGTCAGTTCTTCGCATCAGGTGGCCAAGTATTAGAGCTTCAGCTTCAGTATCAATCCTTCCAGTGAAAATTCAGGATTGATTTTCTTTAGGACTGACTGGTTTGATCTCCTTGCAGTCCCTCAGACCACAAATTACTGAGTGGATTATAAAAGATCAAAGATAAGGTAGTAGAAATGGGGAGAGGTTCTCTGCAGATATTAATAGTTCAGCCTGAGCAGAGATGTGAAGGGGGAGATAAGAGTGTTGGAGGGGAAGGACGGGGTTGATGGGCATAAGGGGTGGCTTGTATGAGGCCTAGGATGTCAAGCCTTAGACGTTGCCTCTAAGATGAAGCAGGGCCGGAAGAAAGCTGCTCCAAACCTCAGGCACTCATTCTGAACCACAGCCTTGATGATCTCAGCCCTCCCCACCCTCATACACATAGACTAAGGTGCCTGGACCCCAGCATCCAGGAGGGTTCTTCCCTGCCCAGGGCCTCTCTCCCTCCACCCCTACCTGGGGCAGGACCCACTGAAGGAGAAGCTGGTGAAGCAGCAATGGGATCAGGCCATCTGTTTTCTCACTGTGCTAGGCAGGCTGCATGCCCACCTGTCCCAACACAGGGAGACCCGGGCACTTCTGGCCCCTTGAGGAGCAGGCTGGGATGCCCTTCTTCCATCTCCAGCCCAGGCAGCCTTGGCATCAGGGTCAGAGGGTACCCTGGAACCTTGGGACATCATATGAACACTGGTGCCTGTGCTGACACCTTCCCCATCAGTGCTCCTCAATTTCTGTAGACAGACTCAGCTACTGTGGGACAGGATCTCAATTTTCTTCCCTCTGGGTGAAGCCCTAACCTTCCTCAATCCAATAGGTGCAAAGAGCACAGGTTTTAGCAGGGTCTGGGTGCAAAGGCTCACTTCACTTTTGCAGGCGATGGGAGACCTGAATTAATCTGAGTCTCATAGGATGTTCTAAGGCATCCTTTGGGCCCTCAACAAGGGTCTGTATGTGGCCTGCTTGCTCTCAGAGGGCCCTGCCAGGGAGGTAGAGCAGATCTGGCTATTTCTCCCTGGACAGGACTGGGTAAGCCTCACAAAGTGGAGAGGCTGCAATCAGGGCCCTGAACCAAGGCCCACATGGAGCATCCAAAACTCAGGGCTGGAAAGGAACCCACTGTTGCTGAGAACCAGGATGATCTCCAAAGGGGTGGCAATGTGGAGGCTTCCTGTACTTAACCAAAGTTGAACCAGGATTTCATTTCTTTTTTAATTCATTAAACATTTTTAACTTTTTAATGTGAAGTACAATACCCATTCAAACAAACACGCAAAACATAAATGTATTCAAAGGATGAATCATCACAAGGTGAACACACGTGTAACCCCCTACAGGTCCTACAGGTCACGAAGAACACTGCCAGCATCCCAGAAGCTCCCTCATGCACTTGTTATCTCTCTACCTTCCCAAGGGGATCTAATACCTGGATTTCTAACTCATTAAAATTTACTTGCTTTTAGAGAAAACCTATATGGAATTGTAGAGTAGGTACTTTATGTCTGACTTCTTTTGCTCACACCTAATTTGAGAGATTCCTCCATGTGGTTTTCCATGACCATCATTCATTCGTTTGTATTGCTGTGTTGCATCTTATCATATGACTCTCCCACCATTCTACTGTGATGGGACTTGTGTTACTTCCAGTTTAAGATTATTGCAAATAATACTGCTAGTAATGTTCTTACACCAGCTTCTTGATGCATTTGCATGTGCATTTTGGGGGGGTATATACTCAGGAGTATAATTGCCAAATCACCAGCTATGCAGGCATTCAACTTGAATAGGATCCAGTTTCCGAACAGATGAAAGTATGGTGGCACTTTGGTTCCCCCAGCAGGGACTAAGAGTGCTACTTGTTCTACATCGTCACCAACATTTGATATGGTCAGGGCTGTTTTGTTTTTGTTTTAGTTAATGTGGTGGTGTATAGCAGAATCCTTTTGGTTTCAAAGGACTAACGAGGGGGGCCACCAATTCAGATGATTATGGGCTTATTTTGTTGAGGGTTAGTTCAAATCTCTTGTCCATTATTCCATTGCATAGTCTGTCTTTCTCTGATTTGTGAGAGTTGTTTTTTTTTATAATTTTATTTATTTATGTTTTATGTATTCGTTGCCTATGCTGGGTCCTCGTGGTTGTGCAGAGTTTTCCCTAGTTGCTTTGAGCAGGGACGACGCTCTAGTTGTGGTTCACGGGTTTCTCACTGTGGTGGTTTCTCTTGTTGTGGAGCGTGAGCTCTAGGGTGCTCGGGTTTCAGTAGCTGTGGTTCCCGGGATCTAGGGCACAGGCTGAATAGTTGAGGCCCTTGGGCTTAGTTGCTCTGCAGCAGGTGGGATCTTCCTGGACCAGGGATTAAACCTGTGTCTCCTGCATTGGCAGGTGGATTCTTTACCACCGAACCACCAGAGAGGCCTGGGAGGTGTTTTTATATCTGAATATGAGTTCTTCTTTGGTTGTGTTTGTTCCAAGTATCTTCTCCCAATTTTCTTGCCCATTTCACCCTGTTAATGATGTCTTTACATGCATAAAATTTCTTAATTTAAATGTACCAATATATCAGTCTTTTCCATCCTGATTTGTGCTTTTTTTTTTTTTTTTTCATATTTTGTTTTGGGTTTTTTTTTTTTTTGGGGTTTTGTTTTGTCTTTTGCGCACTGTGTGACTTGTAGGATCTTAGTTCCCCGACCAGGGATTGAACCTGGGTTCATAGTGGTGAAGGCCCACATCTCAACCACTGGACCACCAGGGAAGTCTCCCCTTTTTTTGAGATGTCCTGTTTTGAAAAACCTTTCCCTACCCCAAGGTCATAAAGATATTCTTATCCTTGTCTCCTGGAGGCTTTATTATTTTGCCTTTTACACTTAGATCTACAGTCCATCTGGATTTATTTTTAATTATGGTATGTAATAGGATTCAAGTTTCCCTTTTCTCCAGATAGATATCAAATTGATGCAGCACCTTTTATGAAAATTACTATCCTTTCCCTACCACCCTGTAACACCATCATATGTTAAGAGTCCATACATGTGTGAATCTGTATTAGGGCTCTCTCATGCTTTGGCCTGCTTATCAAACTTTGTGATTATATTACCCTATCTTAATTACCACAGCTTTATCATACATCTTGACGGCTGATAGAGCAAGTCGTCCCACCTGTTCCTCTTCAAAAGTATTTTGGCTGTATTTGTTCTTTTTATTTCTCATAGAACCAGTTCATCTGTTTCTCCACATATACAAGAGGGTTATAATCTTAATTGAAAATACATTGAATCTATGAATCAGTTTAAGGAAGAACTAACTCTTTAAACATTTCATCTTTCAATCTGTGAACATGGTATAGCCCTCAATGTACTTTGGTTTAAATTATTTTTAATTAGATGAATAACATGGACAAATTCTTAGAAAAATGCATACGTTAAGTGAGCAGCTACTATTGTTAGTATACATCTGTGGGGACTCATGCACACAGGGGCACACGTGCATTCACACGTATACATACCGGTTGTGGATATGATCATATTCATTTGCCACACTGTTACTTTTTTTTACTTAAAAATACAGTGTGGACATCTCTGCCTCAGAACAATTGAATCTAGGTCATTCCTTGTAAGTACTGCCTGTATCCAGAGACTGAGCATTTCCTAGATTAAAATCATAAACTGCAGTGTGGGGGGGCATCCTTGAACTTGTTATCTTGGACAAGTTGTGTTTTCTCTAAAAGATAATTCTAAATCAAGGAAATCCACTTGCATACTGCTGTAATTGTTCAGAGAAGACATGAGAAGAGCCTAAACTAGGCTAGGGAGGGAAAGGAGAGATGAATTTCCTTTTTCAAAAATATCCTGCGATTCCTCTTGAGTGTCTGCTGAGCCTCCCCTGTCCATCAAGGGGCTGCTATACATTGAAGATGTGGAGCACAGCAGAGGAGGGAGCAAGGGAACCCAGGATGAGGGTGGCAAGGACAAAGAGGAAAGGGTCTGATCTGTTAACAAAAGCTGGTACTAGAACAGAGATGGGGTGGGATGGGAACTTCTGCCTCCAAGGCCTGCCTGCCTGAGGCAGGGCCCCTGAACGCTGAGCTTGCAACAACTCCATGCTCCTCCTGCCAGAGGAATCTGAGGCTCAGCAAGATGAAGGGGCTTGTCCAAGCTCACTCAGTGAGTCAGTAGCCAAGCTGGGCTTCTGCCTGGAGCCCGACCACAAAGCCCTGTGGGGGTGCAGTCTCTGGGCTGAGTGTCCTAGTTAACGTAGCTGTCTGAGGGCACCAGATGGGCAGATCTACAGGAGCCAAGACCTGAAACTTGACTGGGGCAGGTGCTGGGGAGATGGGCCCAGCACTGGCACCATTCAGAGGCAGTCTAGCCAGAAGGCTAGACAGCAGCAGGTGACAAATGGTGTCTGATGAACCCCTGCTGTCTGGAAACCCTGCCCCACGAAGCCAGCAGCCCACCATGCAACAGGTTGGAGGCAGTGACTGGGAGCCAGGCCACATCCCCAGTCAGCATGGGGCCCAGGTGGGAGTTGGGGACTGAGCTCTGCTTCCTGAGGACTTGGGAGCCCCTTCCTGGCTGGAGCCCTCACCTCCCACCTGCAAGGCCTGCACAGTCTCAGGAAGGCCACAGGCCACCAGGGCTTACCAAGCTCCCCCTGGCCTTGCTTCCCTCCTCCTGCTCCACCCCTAACCTAGCTCCTACCTCCTCCCCCTCCGTGGACCTTTCTGGCTTCACATTTTGAGTCTCTCTTTTCTATTTTGTTGTACTGTTTATATTTAAGAAACTACCTTCACAGAAGTGTTTGTAAATAATAGTATGGAATTTCTGATTATAAAACAAATAGTGTAAATATAGCCAATGAATTCTCCTGTGTACACACAAGGACAAACATGGATTTTTTTTTTCCCAAGTTGAGATCATAATTCTTGGTAGTAACCTATTTTCATCACTTCTCAACATATTGTGAAGTTTCCCTGTATGGGGGCATCATGACAGGATTGCACAGTGCTTAAGAACAAGGATCCAAGGGCCAGCAGGCCTGGATTTCAAACCCTGACCCTGCCACTCATTAGTTTTGTGACTGAGCAGGCTACTCACCTCTCTGGCCCTTGTCTTCATCATCGGTAAAATGAGGATGATAATAGAACCCATTCTCATAGGCTAAATGAAGGAGGCTAAATGAACCCATTCTCACAGACCTAGAACATGGTAAGCGCTCAATGAACACCAGATAATAGTCTTGCTGTTACTCCTAACTTAATGACAGAGCCTGGCATCCTGGCCCCACCTCACACCCTGGATGCTACAGCTGGATCCCAGCGCTGACCCTGAGTCCTTATCTGGGTCTCCCAGGCTTACCCCATGTCCCTTCATGACCTCTGGGCTGGTTGGAAGGCTGGTGCCCAGGGGAAGCTCCCAAGGGGCTTTCAGGGAGATTTCAGAAAGATTCTTCCCTGGGTTCTCAGTGACACGAGGAAGAAGAGGGATTAGAGAAGGAGGAAAGAAGAAGGGAGAAGATGAGAATGACCCTGATTTAGCCAGGCCCTGGAGAGCTGGCCTGGAGCTTTTCAAATCTCCATCGCTCAGGGGCTTCCTCACTGGTGTCTGAAGCCTGGGTCCTCCCTAGAAGGCATCTCAGGAAAAGATGTAAGCCCCCAGAAGAGCACATTTACACAGCTCTTCTCACTGATCAGGAGGGGTGAAGACCCTGTCATGACCACCCCAAAGAGTTGCTAAGACTTGAGGGCACAGCTTGCGATTCTCTCTGTTCTTTGGTCTCGGGAGTGACCCACTGACCTCCAAGTGACATGTGTGAATGTCAGTGTTGGGTGGTGGCCACAGTGGGGCTGGGGGTTCAGCTCTGAGCTCTGGGGTCCACAGGAGATGAACAACTACCGTCGGGCCATGCAGAAGATGGCAGAGGACATCCTGTCACTGCGGAAACAGACCAGCGTCCTGGAGGCAGAGAATCACATGCTGAGGAGCCAGCTGGCCCAGAAGGAGGCAGAAGAGGAGTCAGCCAGCCCCGACAAGGCCCAGAACCTGGGTGAGGGCGTGCAGGCCACCAAGGGAACAGGGAGGTGGGGACCTCTCCCAAGTGTGCGTTCTGTGGGACACAGGCTAATCAAAAGGAGCCTGGGGTCTCTAACTGAGAGTCCAGTCCTGTCTCAAGCCCCAGGACTGAGAGACACCTGCCCCCCCTCCAAGTATTCGAATTTGAATTTGGAGGTGCCTCTTCCCTGAGCCAGATCCTCCACCACCAACAGCATCCATGAAGCAGAAACTACTGCTGAGTGAGCTGGACATGAAGAAGCTGAGGGACAAGGTGCAGCATTTGCAGAAGGAACTGATTCAAGTAAGCCAGGGCTCGGAGAGCAGAGGGGAAGGGCGCTCGGCAGGGAGTGTCTGAAAGTAGAAGGGAGAAGGACATAGAGGACAGGGGGCCAGAGCAGTGGAGGACTGAGCAGAGGGGGCTGGGGTGGACCCTCAGGGCCAAGGGCACCCCTGTTCCCCTCCTCTCCCCTCTCTCCCCCACCACCCCACCATCAGAAGAATGATCGAGAAAAGGAGCTGCTCCTCCTGCACCAGGCTCAGCAGCCACAGGCGGCACTGCTGAAGCGCTACCAAGACAAGCTGCAGAAGATGAAGGCGCTGGAGGAGATCGTGAGGCACCAGGAGAAGGCAGGTGGCAGATGGGCCAGGCTGCCCAGACCCAGCCACTGGGGGGGGAAGTGTGGTGCCCCCAGCCAGCCCAGCCTCTGTGCTCCACCCTCCAGGTGATCGAGAAGATGGAGCGAGTGCTGGAGGACACACTGCGTGAGAGGAGTGAGTCCCTGCAGGACAAGCCTCAGGGAAAGCCCAGCGTGCGTGAGTTTGCTCCCCAGCTGCCGTTCCACCCCTGGAGGTCCTGCCTTCTTGGAGCTCTCAGTTTCAGCAGCACCTTCAAACTGCCCAGAGGGTGCTAGTTCCCCATTCATTCAGACACTCAGCCTTCCAGCGGTCCCCTGAACTCCCTTGTCCTGCCAGGGAGCCCCTCAGAACACAAGGGAGGGGACACAGAGTGTGAACCACGCTAGAAAGCAGCTCTGACTTTTCAGAAACAGCTCTGAGACTCACGTGAACAGAGATGGGCTGCCTGCAAAGAGTGGCTTTCCCAGGCAGCAGTTCAGGACCCTTCAAATTATATACTCATCTCCCTATATCTTCAAAGAGTCTGCTTCTACAAAATAAATAGAACAAAAATATTTTGGTTAAGTCCATGATTTGCTTTTTCCATCGATGTTAACAAAGCCGTCTAGAACTGCCCATCCAAGGCAGCTCTGATGAGTAGAAGAGGACCAGGTCACACGGGATCAGGTCAGCCCAAGCAGAGGATTTCTGTGCCACCTCAGCAGGGACCCCCATAAGCCCAGCCCTGTGACAGCCCTCACTGCATGGGGGTGTCAGTGGGGGGGGCATTTTTGAAGGCCTTTAACAAACAATGAAAGTTGGGCCTGCCTTTCAGGAACTCTGAGATGAGAAGGCAACTTGGGAGAAGAAACAGCCAGGCCCTGGCACAGGGTGTAAGGATGCCAGAATCAGAGAAAGGAGGAAAGATAGAGATGAGGAGCTGAAACAGACCCAGGACGAAGGACAGGGCAGTGATTAGGGAGATCACCTGGGTCAGATTCTAAAGAGCCTAGAACGATGGCCTCAGGAGGAGTGTGGACCTGATCTCATGGGCAGTAAGGAGCCATAGCAGGCTTGTGAGCAGAGGATGGGCAGAGAGAAGGAAAACACTGAGGCAAATTGGACCAGGCACATGAAGGCAAGAAAGCCTGTCTCATGCACATCTGTGGCCACATTCACAGCCTTCCCCATGCTCTCTGCCTCTGGCCTTCCCCCAGGCCCTATGGGCGAGAATCTGCCTGTTGACATCTATTCAGTGCTGCTCACGGAAAACTCAAGACTGCGGGCAGAGCTGGATAAGAATCGCCACCAGTCGGCTCCCATCATTCCACAGCCGCAGGCCCTGCCGGTAAGAGCTACCAGTGCAAGCGTGGTCCTGGGCCCGCCTACCCAGGTCACCAGATGCCCAGGAACCACTCACCACACAATCCGAAGTGAAGCCCCAGACCAGGAGCTAGGTTTCCCGGGGTCTCCGGGGTGCCCAGAATCTCTGGAGAATCTCTAGCTCTCGGGCCTTGGCTCTTGTCCCCTGGGGAACCCTCATGAGTCTGAAAACTTCACCCTTACCCTCATCTAGTATCCTGGGAGAGCAAGCAAGCCCCTAGCTGACCCCTGACCCCATTTGCCACCTGGCTGGTCTTCAGTGGGGCTCCACTCAGGGCTCTCAGAACTCCATCCTGGAGCACTTCTTGGCATCAGAACAGCCTTGGAGAGCCCTTTCCCTAATCCCAGGTGGACCCTGGGGAGTTGGGAGCAAGAGGAGACCTGGCAGAAAAGCTGCAACAGACAGAAGCCCTGGGCCACTCCAGGGGCACCCTGCGCACACAGGTGGGTGTCCCCAGCCCCTCTCTCCTTCTGAGGCTGTTACAGGTATCCCTGCTTTATGCAAACCCAGAGACTGAACGTTTGGAATTACAAAAGCCAGGAGGGCTGGGCACAGGAGAGTTTTTCTCTTCATCCCAGGATTTGCAGGAGGTGAGTTCTGTTTGAAAGCACCCTCACCGCATGGACATCCAGGTAAAGTGTGGAAGACAGGGAACCCTAACTTTACAAGCAGATCCTTTACTTTACAGAAAGACCCCCCAGCTCAAGATTCCCTTCTGTGCACTAACCTAGTACTCCCTAGTAGTAACACATTCTTTTAGAAAAAAGATTTCTGCATTTACTTGTGGCTGTGCATGGGTCTTTGTTGCTGTGTGCAGGCTTTCCCCAGCTGCAGTGAGCAGAGGCTGCTCTGCATTGTGGTGCATGGGCTTCTCGTTGCAGTGGTTTCTCTTGTTGCAGAGCACGGGCTCTAGGCACGTGGGCTCGGTAGTTGCGGCTCCCAGGCTCTAGAGCACGGGTTCAATAGCTGTGGCACAGGGACCTAGCTGCTTCCGCAGCATGTGAGTTCTTTCCAGATCAAGAGTCAAACTGGCAGATGGGTTCTTCACTCCTGAGCCACCAGAGAAGCCCTCCCTAGTATATTTTAAAAATTTTAATTGATGTACAAAAATTTCATACACTCAAAGTATGTGGGGAGAAGAGCTGTGAAAAAAGCACATGCCAAGTGTGAGACCCTGGGCAGGGGCTTTGGCCCTGAGTCTGAGCTTCTGCAAAGAGTCGGACACAACTGAGCAACTAAACAACTGAGGCTCTGCACTGGGAGCTGAACTTGGAGCTTGGACCTGGCGGATTTCTCCCACAGTGTCACCTGGCCTCCCGAGCTCACACAGCTACAATCCCCGATGGGAACCATGTGCGAATTTCTGCTTTGCCCACAGGATCTCCTTGCCCATAATTCAGACAAGTTTAACCTCCTGGCCAAGCTGGAACGAGCTCAGAGCCGGATCTTGTCCCTGGAAAGCCAGGTAGGTGAGGTGAAGGGGTCATGCAGGCCAGGGAGTCTCCACTCAGTCAGAGACCTGGCTCTGCCTCTAAATTTCGGGAGGGTTGGGGGCTCTGCGTGTTTGGAGGGTCAGGTCTCTGTATATGACCAGTGTTGGGGCTCCATATGTGACCGGGATCTGGGCTCAGTGTTTGTTCAGGGATGGAGCTCCTTGTTTGACCATGTCTGGGCTCAGTGAGGAGAGTCAGGGTTCAGTCTGCATCCAGGGTCAGAGCTCCATTTGTGACCTGGGTTGGGGCTCCTTGTATGAAGGGTCCGGTCTCCATGTGTTTGGAGGTTTGGGGCTCAGTGTGTGAGGAGGGTTGTGGCTCCATGTGTGACCAGGGTCAGGACTCAGTGTTTGTCCAGGGTCGGGGCTCCCTGTGTGACCACGTCTGGGCTCAATGAGGGGGGTCAGGGTTCAGTTTGCATCCAGGGTTAGGGCTCCATCTGGACCAGGGTCCGAGTTTGGTGTGTGACTGGGTCCATGCTCCATGTGTGATCAGGGTGGTGGCTCAGTTTGTGAGGAGGGTCTGGGATCTGTGTGGCAGGAGAGTTGGAGCTCCATTTGTGATCAAGGGGGCTTCCTTGGTGGCGAGGCCTGGGTTCAATCCCTGGGTCGGGAAGATCCCCTGGAGAAGGGAACAACTACCCACTCCAGTATTCTTGCCTGGAGAACTCCATGGACAGAGGAGCCTGGTGGGCTACAGTCCATGGAGTCCAAAGAGTTGGACATGACGAGCACTTTCACTTTCACTTTGTGACCAGGATCAGGGCTCCCTATGTGACCAGGTTTGGGGCTCAGTGCATGAGAAGTTTGGGGGCTCAACTCGTGACAAGGGTCGAGGTGAGACAGGGCTTCCTGTATGTATAAGGAGGGCTTGAGCTCCATGGTGGAGGATTGGCTGGGCTCATTGTAAGAGTGTCTGGGCTCACTATGCTGGTGGAACTCAGAGAAGATCCATCAGTCATGGTCAAGCCGTCCCTTAGTCCCTCCTCACCCACTCTTGTCACCCTGAGGTCTCTTGGGAAGGTAGCTAGCCCACATGAACCGGGGTTTTGCTTTTTCCCCAAAGAGCAGGCTCAGGCAGGCTGTCCTAGCTCTCAGGGAGGGGCCATGCTGCCTAGCGGCTCTCCATCTACGCCTCTTCATGTCTATAGTTAGAGGATTCAGCTCGGCGCTGGGGACGAGAGAAGCAGGACTTGGCCACACGGCTGCAGGAACAAGAATATGGCTTGCGGCACCCTTCCAACACGGTCGCCACAGACGTGCCCGTGAGTGATCCCCACGGAGGAGCTCCTTGGGGCTCGGGTAGTGGGTCTGGCAGCCACCCCACCGGACCTTGAGAAAAACTGCCCAGGGGGTCCTGCTTCCTGGTTGGTAGTCAGAAGACCCAGGCTCAGCTTCTGGTTAGTTACCAGCTGAAGCTCTTGCCCCATCTCAATGCCCCCTGGTCTAAGGGGAATAGTGAATCCTGCCAAGACATGCCCTCCCCTGCAGGTCGTGATGAGTATAACAAACAGGATGGCTGTGGTTGACAGGTTGCCCACGAGGGCATTTCTCGAATGCCCTGGCACTGGCTGTACTTTAGGACTGGATTTGCTCATGGGCAGAGTAGCTGTGGCCCCTACCCCATCCCACAGTGCCTAAGATTCTCCCACGAACATGCCCTTCCCGGGCAAGTGCAGCGCTGCACACCCGCCAGAGACGGGATCGTGCTTCCAGAGAGAAACCTTGCCAGCTTCCCAAGAACAAGGAGGCCCCTCAAGCTCAGCCCTGGGCCACCCAGCCCCACAAAGCAAACCCCTCGATTGCTCCTGCTCTTGAATCATCAGTATTCTGCTTCTTTCCTGGCTCCTGGACAGACCTGAAAAGGATGGGGGGACTGGGGGTGGGAGGAATACCAGGCTACCTTAACAGACTTACCCACTGAGCCCGGGAGACTCTGGGAGAAATTAGGTATGACCTACTGTGGTTAAATGGGTTTGGAAATCTTTGAGAAGTCATGACCCACTGTATTTAGGATTGTCTGAGGCATGACTTGCCAGGAAAGATGCATTTTATTAGATCACCTCTCTGGGGGCAGGGGCATACTCACTTCATCTCGCTTTGCCACCACAGAACCCCTCCAAGGACCAAACGCGACCCTCCAAGCTGGACCCCTTGATGCCCAGCTCAGAGACTCAGCTCAACAAGCTCTCGAAATCTCAACAGACTGACTCCTAGCAGGCCTGAGTCCTAGAGCAGACCTCCTCCTCTGCATGCTGCAGCCTCAGCCCCACCCCTTAAAATGACTTTATTAAACGCCATATGTCAGTGAGCAGGACCCCTTTCTCAGAGCAGGGCAGCCTGGGGAACCTAAGCTTCCTCCTTCCAGACTCCACTCTGGGTCTGAACCCTCTGCTGTAGCCCTATAGATTCCTGCCTGTCCCAGGAGCTACCCTCTTTAGAGAGTCAAATGCCATAGTGGACCCAGGACAGGGGTCGGCAGGGAGAGGGAAGAGGCCTTTCAAAGCAGGAACCAGGAAGACAAGCCCCATTCAGACCTCCAAAAGAACTGAGACCACCAGAGTTCAGCTGGTAAGAGAGGCTGGGATTTTCTACCTGCCCCTCAACATGTATCATATCTGAAATCCTTTGTTTCAAGTTTGGTTTATCTGTTTCTTGGGAAGGAAAAGATTTGAAGCCTGCCTGTGACAATCAGTTATGTTTTAGTATGAAATACTCCATTCACGAGGGATAGGCTGAGCTGGGAGTATTGTGTCTAAACACATCCAGGGACAGAAAAGCAGATGGGGCTAGAAGAAGGAGCCCTCCCCTGGAAGTTAGGAGGCCTGGCTTCTAGCTACAAGCATGCTGTGAGACCTTGAGCAACTCAAGCAACCTCTTTGGGCTAACATCTGTGACCATAAGGCCCTCCAGCTCTAACATTTCCAGGCAAAAATGACTCAAGCCTGGAGAAAGGAAAGGAAGCAGGAAGGAGAGAGAAAGACAACAAGGAAGAGGATAGTGATGAGGAAAAGCAGAAAGACTCTAAGAGTGAATTCAGAACCTGCATACCCTGGTAGAAGAAGCCAAGCCACCTGGGTTGCTACCCAGAGCAGCACTAGCCCCCCATGTCTGCCTGACTTGCACTTGGGTAGCCAAGGGCGAGGGACGATCAGGTACCTGGTCAAGTCAGGAGTCACAGAACTCAGAGAGGGCTAAGGGGGTTAAAATTGAGACCACTGTCAGGCAATCCAAATAATGCACCAGAGACTCTGCCCCAGTCTCCCTGCCTAATGCCCAGAGCTTGGATCTGTGGGTCCATCCCACTGGTGCAGGAAGTTAAGGCCTGGGGAAGCCCAGAGAAGGGTGGTCAGGTGGAGTAAAGGAAGCATGCTGGCCTCTTCTTCCCAGTCAGTCACCTCACACCAGCCCCTCACCCACAGCCTCTTTACCACATTATCCCTGGACATCATGCTCCAGACTCTCACTGGCCCTTGGCAGGAAGTCCTCATGGCCCCACAGGGAATTCCCACCCAAGGCTCAGCCAAGCAGAGCACTGTGGGAGCCTGACCCCTGATAGCGGGGCCTGCCCTGGGAGCCAGGACTGGCCCACACATCTCAGGCTGCCCTCTTCTCTCAGCAGAACTCTGCCAAGTTCTCTGTCCCTGTGCCAGCTGCTCCAGTGGTGCATTGGCTACAGCCCTCCATCTGCTCTGTCTCATAAGCAACGGGACAACAGGGAGGTGGAACCTGTTGGGCTCCTGAGCTGCTGTAGGTGGGTGGGTCTCAGCAGAAATGGTTTCAAGGGCTGCAGTTCTCCATTCGTGCTCAGATCTATCTGCTGACCTGGGTCAGAGAGCATCTCTCCAGGAGTGATGACTACCTTAGGGGGTCAGATGGAAAATGAAAGCGCTTTGCAGCGTTCGCCCATTTATTGCCTTCATGGGGTGGGCAAAGAGGGGGAAAGAGGTAGGGTGAGACAGGGGTGTCTCAGCTGAGCCGAAGCAGCTAACCCCTAAGTGCCAACTCCATCGGATCGGAGCTGGCCAGAAAGGCGCAAGGGGTGCAGACTGAGAGAGTCCTGGAGGTGCGGGTACCTCCATGGCCCCACCCCCTCGGTCCGTCCTCCCACACCCCGGCTAGCTGGATTGGTGGAAAGGGCAGTGCCCGCCCTCTCCGGTCACGCCTGGGGCGGGTCCTGGTTGAAGGGCCGGAAGACAAGGAAGATGGGCTTGTCTGGCATCAGGATGAGGTTGAATATGGTGTCCACATCACCGACATGCTGCATTTCAACCTTGAAGTTCTCCAGAATCTGAGAAAGAGGGGTAGTGGGCTTACGGGAGAGGCGGGGCGGGTCTTTCTCCCAGAGCCCAGGCTCATTCACCTGGGAGTAGTTGCGTGTGATGTGAGATGCTCCAAGGGGGTCCACCCCCAGCTCCTACTGAACCCTGTGTAGAGCCTGAAAATACCACTAGCACTCTGTCCCCCTGGTTCAGGCTTTCATTTTGGTTTCTACGAAACCTTTTCCACCCCCACGCCCCTCCCTTCACCACTCTGGGGGAACTTGTGGCCAAGGAGCACCCGTGGATGGTGAGTGGATTTGCCCCAAAAGGAGACCACAGGGGGGTTGCGGGGAGGGGAGACCAAGTCCCGGGAGACAGATGTCCCCCCACTCACATGGATGAGGAAGAGGGTCATCTCCAGCTCGGCTATCCGCCGGCCCACGCACTGCCGCACTCCCCAGCCAAAGCCCAGGTTCCGGAAGTGGGTGAGGTCCTTGTCTTTACCCAGCCACCTGGTTGGGTCAAACTTGTCGGGATTGGAGAAGAAGGCAGGGTCTCGGCCCATGGCATAGATGGCCACTTGCACCAGTGTCTGAGGAAAAGGTGAGCCGAGGTCTGAGTAGGTCTTACCTCCTCACAGCCGGGAACAATACCAGCACAGCACACTACCCGCTTTGCGATCTTGAATAAGGCCCCATCTCTCCCTGAGCCTTGCCCATCCAATGGGCACCACCGAAGACACTAGGCTGGAGACACTAGCCCAGCCCTTTCCTCAGCCCCAGAGGACCCTCAGAGGCTCAGGCAGCCCATGAAATCTACCTCCTAACCCAGGAGTCCAGCAGCATCCCAAACACCACCGTCCACTGTGACCATCCCCTCTGCCCTTCATTCACACTTGGACCACTGCTGCCAAGGACTCCACCAGCCAGCCCCAGGAAGAAAGACAGGACAGAAGCCCCCCTCGCCACTATCTAATGAACTGCAGTCTGCCCCTGGCCTCCCCTGCCTGACTGACAGAGCCTGCAGCCTTCTTGCCACACCTACCTTGGCAGGGATCAGGTAATCTTGAAGAACCAAGTCACTTTCAGGGTATCTCTGCAGGGTCACGGAAATCGGGTGGAGTCTGCCAGTGAAAAGCATTCAGAAGCTAAGGCCCCAAGGCCTGGACAAAGGCCCGGCCCCCAGCATGGCTGCTCAGCTCCAGCTGCAACACCCTGTGGGGGGGTGGTCTGGAGGCAGGACCCCTCCTCCCCATTCCCAGCTCTCTTCCCCAGACTCCTCACTTCCTGTTACCTATCTTCTTCACCAGCCCATCCTTGTAACCCTGTGCCCAGGCATCCTTATAACCTGTCCCTGCCCAGGGATTTGAGGGGGTGGGGTGGGGCTGGCATAGGTGGGAGTGGGCTTGCCTCAGCGTCTCCTTGATGCTAGCTTTGAGGAGTGGGACCATTTGCAGCATCTTGCTTATGTCTCCCTCTGCCTGGCGTCGGGCATTCAGAACCTCCTCCCGCAGCATCTCCTGCACATTCAGGCTTCGTGCCATCTCGTACAAGTGCCATTGCAACGTCATGGATGTCTGGTGGAGAGTGTGGGGGTGCAGAAAACCCAGAGGGCTGGTTACTCATGGGGCATCTAGACCCACGCTAAATTTTCATTGCCAAACACTTCCCCTCACCCTCGTCCAGGGATCCAGAAACCACTATCCACATAAAGCAAAACACAATTCAGAAGGCAAATGCCAGGACTTCCCTGGTGGTCCAGTGGCTAATGCAGGGGTGGCCCAGGTTCAATCCCTGGTCAGGGAACTAGATCCTGCATGCTGCAACAAAGATCTGGTGCAGCCAAATAAGTAATTTTTTTAATTTTTTTTTTAAAGGCAAATGTCCAAGAAGCTTTTCTTGTGATCCAAGCAGGAATGTTTGGGGCAGCACTTATGCCTGCCCTCCCCGCTCATGTCACCAGAGCTCTCGCATCTTCCCAGACAGTAGAGGGTCATCCACATAACTAACGCCTTCTTCCAAAGGACTCCAGAGGCCTTAAGAGGCCAAATCTTACTTCTGTAATGGTTGTACTCCTGATGACTGCCATTCCTCTTGAAATGCCTGTTAAATGAGCAGCCCCCTCCCCAGTAGAACTTTCCCATATATGTAGCATCTGCCTATAGTAGTATAGCATAAAGTGAGGCTCAAAAATGCTGAAACCAGAACAACCAGACCTGTTTTATATCAGAGTTGCAATTAGCATGTGGTGTGTACTGAGACTGACCAGCTAATCTCAGGGCTAATGTAGTGAGTGCTAGCTTTCACTGGAGGTATGAGTGATCCTCCTCAGGCCCCATTCCTCAGTGATGGAACTGGAACATGTCCTAGGGCTAGACACACAGTGTTGGCATATTAACTTGCCAAGGATCATATTTTGGTCCAAGAGGTTTGGACATGCTTCTTCTTCCTCCCAGTGGAAGCAATTGTGAAAAAAAAAATGTCATCCAGTCACTTCCCAGCTTGAAATCCTTGCCCGGATCCCTAGAGTCCCCAGATCAAGTCCAGAGGCTGTGACCAGACCCATGGACTCCCTCCAATACCTGCCGGTTGCTGCCACCTCTCCCCAGCATGCTCCAGCCACCCTGAGCTACACACAGCTCCTGAAGCCCAGAAACCTTCCTCATGCTGTTCCCTTTTGCTACAATTCCCTTCCCCAGCCTAGGAAGCAGGTATGTACTCTTCCCTCAAGGCTCAGATCAGATGCATGTAATTGTCTCACTCCTTCCGAGGCCTGACACAGCGTGGGTACTCAGGAGATACTTGTTTAATAAGTAATAGGGCTGGATGACGAGGCGTCAGGTACTGACAGCGCTGAGAAAAGAGGAGAGACCAACACAGATTTTTCAGGACAAGGAGAGAGATTACTGGCTGTATTCAACTAAATTAGGGCTTCCCTGGTGGCTCAGATGGTAAAAGAATCTGCCTGCAATGCACGAGACCTGGGGTTGATCCCTGGAGAGGGGAACAGCTACCCTCTCCAGTATTATTGCCTGGAGAATTCCATGGACAGAGGAGCCTGGTTATAGTCCATGGGGTGGAAAAGAGTCAGACACGACTGAGTGACTAACACTTTCACTTTACACTTTCAACTGAATTACTGGTTGTGTGACCTTAATGAAATTCCTTAAACCTCTCTGTGCCCCAGGTTCCTCATCTCAACAAAGGGGAGGAGTAACATACCACAAAGTGTTGTGTGTGAATACTAAACGAGTTAAAGAGTTAATGTGAAAAGCTTAGGATCCTGCTTGCTGTATAGTGCTTGCTTAATAAATGTTACCCAAGAATAACAGCTGCTCTGGTGCAGGTGAGCTTTTAGGGGGGAATCCCTTTTACATGACTGACGATGAACTGTGTTTAAAATATGCTCAAAGTCTCCATCTGCAGCCCAGGAATGGAAATTCCTGCATTAGAGTTTAGAGCACAAGGTAAATAGAAAACCTAGGAAATCAAGTTATTCACCCAGGGGCTTTGACACCTGCTTCTCCCCAGTCCTGAAATGCTATTTCCTCCCTCTCCTGCTGGCACAAGAGTGGAGACAAGTTGACTTTACTCTATGGAGTGCTCTCCCAGGCCTGCAAGGCCACGGTGGTCTCTCCCCTCTTCTCAGCATTGTCAGTACCCGGTACCTCGTCACCCAGCCCTATCATGTGATGAGGTGGTCGTCTGGGCCCATGCTGCTTCCTTGTCGTGGGCTGAATTGTGTCCTTCCCAAATCCATATGTTGAAGTTATAACCCCTAGCACCTCACAGTGTGACTGTATTTGGAGATAGGGCCTTTAATAAGGTAATTAAGGTAAAACGAGAGCTTCCCTGGTAGCTCAGCAATATAGAATCCACCTGCCAAAGCAGGAGACACGGTTCGATCCCTGAGTCAGGAAGATCCCCTGGAGGAGGAAATGGCAACCCACTCCAGTACTCTTGCCTGGGAAATCCCATGGACAGAGGAGCCTGGCAGGCTGCAGTCCATGGGGTTGCAAAAGAGGTGGACACAACTTAGCTACTAAACAAGGTAAAATGAGGTCATATGGGGTGGGGGGGTGCTAATCGAATAGACTGGTGTCCGTGTAAGAAGAAAAGGGAGTGTGAGTTGCAGCACAGAAACTCTTAGCTGAGGTGTGTGGGATCTTGTTTCCCAACCAGGGATCGAATCCAGGCCCTCTACATTGAGAGCGTGGAATCAAAGTTCAAATCCTGCAACTAAAGATCCCGCATGCTGCCACTAAGACCTGGCTCAACCAAATACGTAAAGATTTTTTTGAAAAAAAAAAAAGAAAGAATTAAGGAAAATCATGTGAAGATGTAGGAAGAAGACAGCCATCAACAAGCCAGGCAGAGAGGCTTCAGAAGAAAGCAACCTTGCTGATACCTTGATCCAGAACCATGAGATGCTACATTTCTGGCGTTTAAGTCACCCAGTCTCTACTACTTTGTCATGGCACCTCTCACAAACTTATACATGCATCCTATCTGAGCCATTTAGGATAGTTGATGTCTGCTGTATTCATCTTTATAGTCTTGGGGCCTGAATCATAACTAGCGATCAAGAAACACTAATGAATTAACCCTCACCATCACATTCACTTGAGGAAGATTAAGGTTTAGAAAAAGGGAAGGCACACAGGACAGAAAAATTTTGACATTCAAGAACAGAAGATTCTGGGATTTCCCTGAAGGTCTAATGGCTAAGACTCCACGTTCCCAGTGCAGAGGGTCCGGGTTCAACCCCTGGTCAGGGAACTAGATCCTACAGGCCACAACTAAAGATCCCATGTGCCACAAGCAAGTCCTGACACAGCCAAATTAATACAATAAAATAAATACTAAAAAAGAAGTTTCTTGGATATTATTCTGCCTGTGGACCTCTGGGAGACACCATGCATGATGCCTTCAGACATTGGGGGCATCAAGGGAGACTGAGGTCTGGAAGAGGGGGCATGGAAGGCAACAAAAAGATTTGGAGGGCAAGCCCAGGGCAAATTTCACTGGTTGGCTCCCAGCTTCTCTGAGATCCTGCCTGTCTTCCTGATACCGAGTAAGCTGTGTCTCCCACCCGTACCTAGTACCTCCTCTTTATTGGCAAAGCAAAAATGGTGGATCAGCCTCAAGACACACTCAGTGGATGACTGATCTGACCTCGCCCTCCTAGAAGGTTAGCATCTAGGAAGTGGGGTCGGGAGAGGGATATGGAGCCCTCATGGACAGGAGTTTCAGACAATGAGGAAGGCTGTGGGGAAGGGTCAGGGGAAGGGACAGAATGTACCCCTACGGCTACCTCACTGTGTCCTCACCGTGTCCACACCCCCTGCCAGCATCTCCGTAATATTGGCCTTGATATCCTCCAAGAGCATCTTGTCACTTTTCAGGAGGCGGTAGAGGATGCCTGGGTAATTCCTAAACTCTTTTTTCTGTCTCAGGTCCTGGTAGAAGATCTCAGTGTATTTTTCAGCTGTGGGGCAGGAAGAAAGAAAACAGAGTGAGGCCAGAAATTTCCCTGGCCGTCCAGGGGTTAAAAATCCATGCTTCTACTGCAAGGGGGCACAGATTCAATCCCTGGTCAGGGAAATAAGATTCCACGTGTTTCCAGGTGGCCAAAAAAGGAAAAAGCAGTGAGGTTCTCTGCAGAGGGGTGAGAAGGAGCACAAGGTCTTGAGGATTCCAGAGCCCTGAACTTTCTGGGCTGCTGTTTCTCTGAGGAGCATGCTCCATAAGGTTCCTCCTACCTGGTTTTTTTTTTTAATTATTTTTTAATTATTAATTATTTAGCATAAGTGCTATCATTCACATTTTACAGATAAGGAAATAGAAGTCCATCTAAGATAATAACTTGCCCAAGGTGACAAGGGTGTCAAGGGCAGAGGCAGGATTTAACTCCAGACCTGGCATTATCACCATCTTTAACCCTCTTTCTCCAGAAAAATCTCATCATCCCCAGGAGCCAGCTTTCTGCCTAGCATATTCAGGGGTTCCTGGGCCTTCCTGATGGCCATCCATGGGTTTTCTACACGGCAAGTCATAACTTGGGACAAAGCCTCAGGCCAAGGTCTGAGGCTCCCGACTGACTTTCTCTCTCCCTCTGAGTCTTTCTCCCCACTCCCCTAACCCTCAGCCCTCCAACCCAGGCCTGGATTTCCCATCTCCAGAGGCAGACAGGGCTCTCCTGGCTCCCACCTATGACTGCCCAGGGTACAGCCCTCACCTGTATCGAAAATTTTGTCCCATGCAGCTACATGCTCTCTCCAAGTCTTGGTTCTGAACAGACGGTACAGTTCTGGAGGGAGGTTGAGAAGAGGGACACTAGTACGGAACATCTGGTAGACGGCGTCAATGAACTGCTGGGCCTCGGGGTTCACTGCCTCCTCCAGCATCCCCAGGCGCTCCCCAAGTATGACATTGGTGATGGCTGTGGTAGAGGCAAAGTTGAAGAATCTCATCCAACCTGACCATCTGAGAGCCTCAGCTCCCAGGAAGCCATCGCCCCCCTCCCGGACACATGGGAGCCCTTGCATCCAACCTCAGCCTCCTTCTGTAAAGAAACTGAGAGCTGGGTCCCAAAGGGCTGAAATTGCAGGAGTAAGGAAAAACTGCCTTGGTGGCGGCCGGTCAGGCCCTTCAGAGGGTCCTGGGACAGACCCTAGAAAGGGATCCCTCGAGGGGGAGGCGGAGCCTCCAGCACAGCTGAGAAAAGGCTCAGGCTGGGAGGAAACTGCTCTTTCCCCCTTCCACCAGCACCCCCAGCCGTCTCTCAGCTTTCCTCCTGGGAAGAGAGACTTCTCATCTATAATTGGCCAGAGTGGCTAAGTACTTCCTGGAACAGGTCAGATGGGTGCCTGGGGGGACATCAGTCGCCAGTAACTGGCCATTCATGGCCCACTCTGGCTGGTCATAAGAAGTCACAACAACCCCAAGGGTCTCCTGCCTACTAGGTCAGGAAATTTATTGCCAAACCCTGGGCACTCCTGCAGTGACCACATGATCCCCATCAAGCCACAGGGCCTTTGCATGTGCTGTTCCCTCTGCCTACACTGTCCAACCTCTTTATTCCATCTGGAAAATTCCTACACATCCTCCAATACCCTGTTTCAGTTACCCACCTAACCCCCCCCCTCCCAGACTTCGAAGGGAAAGGTTTTGGAGGAAAGGGGCAATAGGGACTCACATTTTAGAAATTCTTGCCCCCATATCATGAATCAGATGAGAGCATGCAGCTATGCCCCGGGTAGCTGATCACAGAGAATGTGTTCAGCAGCCCCTCCCAGAAACCAATCCTGACACTTCTTCAGAGTCTATGCTGGGTCTCAAGGTGAGATGCTGGGTTCTCCCATCCCCAGGACTGTGGCCAGGTAGGTTCAAGTTCCTTACACTCAAAGGCAAAGTGAAACAGGTCTTCTCTGATGTCCCCTACAAACTTTCCGGAGCCCTGCTGCCTGATGCGCTTGTGCAGGAGGCTGACGAAGTCCTGAGACACTGGATTCAGCAGGGGAATGAAGTTCTTTATTGCCTCTGGAGCCATCACCTCCGTGTTCAGAACCACCCGGTCTCTCTTCCAGGTTCCTGACTTCCTGAGAAAACATGGGCCCTCGGGCCCCCATGGTCACAAACCCCAGGCCTGGCAAACACAGAGGGGGCTGACTAGGCTTTCCCAGGAGGCTGAGCCACAGCTCAAAGTCCAGCGCTCACATCCACAGCCCTCCCTGCCCTCTCCTCCTCCCAGCTTCTGCCTGGCCTGGGCGGGACAGAGGGGAGGGAATGGGGAGGCTTGTGTGACAGGAATAAAAAAGGCTGAAGATCAAACCCCCAACCGTGCTCTACTCCCTCTGCTGCTGCTGCTTTAAACAAGATGGAAATCCTATTCTTAGAGCCTTTAAGTAACTGTCAAGCCCTCTAGTTTTGGCCTCTGCTACAGGCCTACCCTCCCCACCACTTCCATTTCCTCCTAGCCAATCTCACCTCCTACCATTCAAGGGTCCCGCCACATCACCTTTTCTGGCCCTTGCACGGACACAACTGACCAACCTCTGCACCCCCAACACGTCCCATTACTTTCATTGGCGGGGGATCTCAGGTGCCCAGAATCAGGTTAATACTCATTCCTATTCTGAACTTACAGCCCATTCTTGAAAATAGATCCATGCAAAGTCCCTCTTTGTTATTTGGGGACTTTTTTTTGTTTACAAGAATGGTATTATAAACTCACAATCCAGCATGAATACTAGGAACTTTATGATAACTTTCAGATGCCTACCCAGTCCTCCCACATCCTGCCTCCCTGCCTCCCAACCTGAATCTCTTGTTTGCTTTTGTAAATAGTTTTATCTGATCAACATACATTTCTAAAAATGTACTTTTTAAAAATGCATGCTTGTTTTCAACTTCTTATAAAAGCTGTCATGATTTGCTTTTTTCAATTTATAACTCTAAGTATCATCTGTATTGTTGTGAGACCCTGAGTCTCTTCTTGCTGACTGGGGTCGGCCACTGTCACTCTTTTTATGCTCCTGTTGGGCATTTAGGTGGTTTCCCAGTTTTTGCTGTTATGAACAACTGCATTGCAAACATTTTAGAACATATCCGTCTTGGTGGGTGGGGTGAGGGTGCTCTTTGGAGTATATTCCTGAGAGCAGAATGACTGCATTACAAGCATGGGTTTATAGTGGCTGCATTATAAACACTCAACTGTAGGAAGTAATGTCCAACCATTTTCCAAAGTGGTGGCATCAGCTTTCAGTGGCAGTAGCAAGCTAGGAGCACTCTAGTTGCTCCATATCCTCATCAATGTTTGCTACGGTCACATTTTCATTTTCTGGTAAGCAATTTGGTGGAAAATGGCATCTGTTGCATTTAGATACACTGATTTGTTCATGCTTCTTACTGCTCCTTTAGACTATAAGGGACTCTCCTAGGGGCAGGGCCCTGCCCTTCTTGTCACTCGGCGTCCAGCACCAGGACAGGCACGTAGGAGGCACTCAATAAAATGGGACTTACTGGATGAACCAATGAATGAGAGCTTTTCAAGGTCTTTAATTACTCAGTAAGATCTTCTTCCTGACCATGTTCCTGAAGGTTGGCAGGGCAGTTCACCCTCCCCATCATCTGTTTGATGAAGGCAGGAAGACGAAAGGGGTTTGTCTAGAGGCCCAGCTGTTAACGGAAAGGGCAGGGCAAGCACGGCCCCAGCATCTCACCCCCAGCCTCTGCCCTTGTCCCAGCCACCCAGCATCTCCCTCCAGCCCTTGGGAAAGGGCCCAGGACTCACTTAAACAGGACTCCGATGGGTTTCTGATAATACTGGTGATAGGTCACCCAGGGCAGGATGTCATATCTCTCTGGGTAGGATCCCTCAAACTTAAAGAGATGGGCCACATCTTCAGGGTGAATAATATAAACTGACTCCAAATTGCCGAGCTTCTCCCTGGAGGGGCAGAAGAGGAGTGTTGTGAGGGAAGGGTCTGAGGAGAGTCCTGCAGACCCTGAGCAGTCAGGGCACAGGGCTCGGCTCCTCTGGAACCACTTTGCGGCTGACAGCACAGAGCAGACAGGCCTGGGAGTGCATCCTGGCCCATAGTTCCTCACTGTATGACCTTAGTCTCATCCTCCGAGTCTCAGTTTCTTCAGTGGTGATAAATACAATACCTGCCTGACAGGATCGCTGAAGGATAAGATGATATGAAGTCTATGAATGTGACTCCTATCGTGTGTCTGTGCTCAGTCATGTCTGATTCTTCGTGTCCTTATGGACTGTAACCCACCAGGCTCCTCTGTCCATGGAATTCTCCAGGGAAGAATACTGGAGTGAAGAGGGTTGCCGTGCCCTCTTCCAAGGGATCTTCCTGACCCAGGGATTGAACCGTTGTCTCTCGTGTCTCCTGCATTGTCAGGCGGATTCTTTACCACTGCGCCACCTGGGAAGGCATTCTTTAAGGAACAGCTTCGTGCTCATCTTATCATCACAGTGGCTCCTACACATCCTGAGGAACAAGCCCACCCCTACCCAGGGCCTCCCCTGGACCATCAGGTCCTCCAGTGTTCATTCATCCTATGTGTCTACACTCTCAGCACCCTCCCCCCTCACCTATGCAGAGCTCAGAAACATGGCGCTTTCGTGGCAGCTGGGAGTAACCCTAGACTAGAGTGACCCCATGTAGCTTGCTAGGCAGGTCACACACCAGGCCAGGCAGTCCCTTCTAAGCTCTAGGACTGAAGTTCTGGGATTGGTCACCCTCCCCCAGGAATTAGATGCCCAACAAAGTACTCTGTCACTATTAAAATAAAACAGGTAAAACATCAAGCCCCAGGTATAAATATACCTTAAGGCACTTTGCATAGTATTAATGTACAACTGTCATGAAACAACAGAAAATTCTGCTTCTCACTTGTATCTGCCTTCTGCATAAGAAAGTTAATTCAAGATATACTTCAAGGTAAAATATAAAAGCATACAAGTATAAGCCATATTCTTATTCTCTCTCTCTCTCTACCCTCCTTCTCCTCTCTTCCTCCCTCTCCCTTGAGAATGGAGAGCAAGGGGGAGGGGAGAAGGAGAGGATGGGGAGAGGGAGAGAGTGTGGCTTTAGCTGCTAACCCGCAGAGCCCAGGCCTATCTTCCCCAAGTCTCCTTGGCCGACCATGGCTTCCCAGAAAATCCCAGTGTTTTTCCAGCTGCCACACATCCTCAAACAACTGGCTCCATTAAAAACAGCTAAGCAAAGTCCTTGAACTGCTATTGTTATTATCAATTCTACCTCTGGGAATCTAGCCCAAGGCAGCTATCTGACATCAGTGATGCCTGATGGATGAAAATGTTCATAGAAAAAAAAAATGGATAAGAATGTCTAAGAGTCAAAAAAAAAAACAAACCTAGAGTGGTCTAAATATCCACTTTAAAAAGCTAGCTTAAAAAAAATATGCCTTATCCATACTATGGGCTACTATGCTGCCTTTTAAAATTATATTAAAGAAAGAAAAGAGAAAAGAAGTCCTTGGTACATTGTTATAGGACAACACAAAATAGTGTATAAATATATTCACATTCTGAATGGTACATAAGTATTATCAAAACTGAGATTGTATTTGATGTCAACTTTTCTAAACTATTGAATAAAGAACAGGAATAGCCTTGTATTAAGGGAAAGTCCATGAAACTTGTAAATTTTTCATGTTCATTTAGAAGTTTGTTATTTCAAGGCTATAGTTAGTATACTGACACCCTGAATAATGTAATAATGTGCATGCTCACTCATGTCCGACTCTTTTGGACCCCATGTACTCTAGCTGGCCAGGCTCCTCTGTCCATGGGATTTCCAGGCAAGAATACTGGAGTGGGTTGCCATGTCCTCCTCCGGGGGATTTTCCTGACCCAGGGATCAAACCCGCATCTCTTGCATCTCTGGCATTGGCAGGTGGATTCTTTATCACTAGAGCCCCCTGGGAAGCCTAACACCCTGAAATGGAAGCTAAACAATCAGGGTTCCAGCCCTGGCTTTGCCCTGATGAACTGTGTGACCTTGGCAAGACCCTTCTCTCTGGGTCTCAGTTTTCCCATCTGCGAATTGGGAATAATACCAAATTATTCCCAATAATCCCAGATTATTCCCAAGGACAGGTTGCAAGACTCAGATGAAAGTGACTCAGAAAATAGGGGCTTTATAAAATAAAGAGTTCCTACAAGGGGCTACAAACAGGAAGGAGGAGGAGGGGAGGAAGCAGGGAATAATGAAAGATCCATGAAGTGAGACTGGGGAGAGAGGCTTAGAAGGGAGAAAAAGAGACAGAAAGACAAAGAAGAGAGACTCAGGAGCAAACTTCTTCCAAACCTAACATTCAGCCTGGGGCTAAGGGGGTGCCCTGTTTCCAACCAGTTCTAAAAAACCACTTATAAATTTAAAAAAGGGAATTCCCTGTCAGTCCAGTGGTTACAGCTCAGTGCTCCCACTGCAGGGGACACAGGTTCGATCTCTGGGCAGAGAACTAAGATCCCACATGTCACGCTGTGCATACTCCCCACCAAAAAAAAAAAAAAAGTAAAAGTAAAGCATTATCCTTCCTGGTATCCCCTCCCTGCCCTCAACCATCACCTTTGCCACCTCTAATCCCCCTCACCTATGCTCTCAGAAATGACCCCAAATGTTTCTTGAAGCCCACCTACCTTAGAAACTGCTAAACCAGAACAAGCGAGGCCTCCCTCCCAAGGGCATCCCCCAGACCTCACCCCCACCCCAGGGCAAGAAGGTCAAAACCCCACCCCCCACCGAGGCCAAAAGACCAAAGGCCCCTCCTCCTGGCTGGACGCAAGGCAGACGTTTGGGGAAGAGGGACGGCAGCCAGGCCTAGCAGAAGGGACCAATCAGCCACTCAGAGCCCCACAGGCCAAGGGTGAAAAGGCCAGCAACCCAGCAGGACAGGCTTCTAGCTGAGTGATCAGGGCCAGAGTCCTAGCCTCTCTGAACTTCCTTCTCCTCTGATAATGGGGATGGCAACCACACCTTGCAAAATGTCCTTCAGATAATGGAGGTACCGGGGCTTATTCTCTTGGCCTCTCCACCTCCCCAAAGTTTCAAAGGGTGTAGAGCCCAGGGACTGTAGAGGCCCCATGGCTGGGAAGTGAACTCACTGTCTGGGAAGCATTAACTCTACTCCTGCCACCCCTAGGCGGGAAGAAATAAAGTGAGAGGTGAACCAGAGCCTGGAAGAGGAGGGCAGACCTTTCGGGCAGGGGGCCACCACAGGCTTCCCTATCCGGCCATCCCCCATTGTCTGCCAGGCTTACCTGTAAATGGGGCCATACTTCTGGAAGTTCTCGATGTGGCGAAAATGGATTCTCTGTGAGCACTTCTCCCTCCAGAAATGGTACAGGTTAAGCCAGCCATTGTCACCAGGGGAGGGGATCTCACTGTAGGGGCGAGGGGTCTTAGTGGAGATGCCAGCTCCCTCTCCAGTGCCCACCCTGTGGCGCCCCCAGCCCTCCCTCCCTGTGCTCAGGAGGGGTGGGCAGGCTTTGACCAGGCCTGAGCGGAGGGGAAGCCCCCTGGCCAGCATGCTGCCCCCACAGCTGCCGCTGTCCCTGCTCGGGCTGCAGCAGGCGACTCTGGCCCTGGGGCCTGGGACCCAGCTTATAATCGCCAGCTCAAGGCTAAGTGAGAAGCGGACAGCGAGGCCAGCCTCCTCCGGCTGACTCCAGCCCACATAGCTCCTCCCAGACTCGGTACTGTAAATGAAAGAATGTAGCCCATCATTCCAGTTCTACAAACATCAAGCGTCAGCCACGGTGGTCATCCACCTGAGGGGACCCCCTCAGTGCACCCTGAGGAGACTTCAGGATGAAGAAAACAGGAAGCATTTGTACTGGTCCCTAGATAAGATGTATATCTAAGGGAAATTTTCCATGACCCCAGATCTTACACACATAACTTCCCTGGTGGCTCAGTCAGTAAAAAAAATCCACCTGCAATGCAGGAGATAAGGGTTCAATCCCTGGGTTAGGAAGATCCCAGGGAAAAGGAAATGGCAATCCACTCCAGTATTCTTGCCTAGAAAATCCCATGGACAGAGGAGCCTGGTTAGCTATAGTCTATGGGGTCGCAAGAGTCAGACATGATTTAGTGACTAAACAACAACATATATAGAAAAACATTAAAATCATTCACTTGAGATGTTTGTTGTTTGGGATTAGCAGTGATCTTTTTATGTTTGACTACAAGTTCATCCCCCCTCTCCTAACCAAAAAAAAGATTGATATAAACCCTAGCTTTTCCCTTACTTCTTTGGAACAGATCATCAGAGCTAGCTGAGAGCAGTCGCCTAGGCTCAAGTCCTGTAGGAAAGCAAAATCTGCCATCCCAAAATATCTCTTTAGAATGCAGATTATTTAAAAATGAAAACAATCAAGGCCCAAAAGACTTGGGAAAAAGCTGACCTTCCTTCTAACTGCCTGAAGAATTTAGATAGAGGGCCTGTTTCAGGAATCACCAGGGACATCTGCAAAGAATATGGGCTTAGAGACAGAAATGAGACCCCTCTGTATCCCATTGTCTCTGTATGGGCCGGCAAACATCTATTTACCAAACATTTGCTATTCCATCACCACGCCCCTTCAAAGCCCTTAAGCCCCTACCTCCAACATCTTCTTTTATGGGAAAAACACAGGATACAGGCCCCAGATAGCTGAGATACAAATGAGAACAATGATTTCAGTGAGCCCAGACTCTTGTAGCTGTTGTTGTTCAGCCACTCAATTGTGTCCAACTCTTTGCAAGCCCTTTGATTGCAGCATGCCAGGCTTCCCTGTCCTTTACCATCTCCCAGAGCTTGCTCAAATTCATGTCCATTGAGTCAGTGATGCCATCCAACCATCTCATCCTCTGTCTTCCCCTTCTCCTCCTGCCTTCAACCTTTACCAGCATCAGGGTTTTTTCCAATGAGTCGGCTTTTCACATCAGATGGCCCAAGTATTGGAGCTTTAGCTTCAGCATCAGTCCTTCCAATGAATATTCAGGGTTGATTTCTTTCAGAATTGACTTGTTTGATTTCCTTGCAGTCCAAGGAACTCTCAAGAGTCTTCTCCAACATCACAGTTCAAAAGCATGGGCTCTTCAGTGCTCAGCCTTCTTATTGTCCAACTCTCACATCCATACATGACTACTGGAAAAACCATAGCTTTGACTATATGGACCTTTGTCAGCACTGTCTCTCGTTTTAATACGCTGTCTAGGTTTGTCATAGCTTTTCTTCCAAGGAGCAAGTGTCTTTTATTTTCATGGCTATAGTCACCTTCCTCAGTGATTTTTGGAGCCGAAGAAAATAAAGTTATTCATTGTTTCCATTATTTCCCCATCTATGTGCCATGAAGTGATGGGACTGGATGCCATGATCTTCATCTTTTGAATGTTGAGTTTTAAGCCAGCTTTTCACTCTCCTCTTTCACCTTCATCAAGGGTCTCTTTAGTTCCTCTTCACCTTCTGCCATAAGAGTGGTGTCATTTACATTTATGAAACTACTGATATTTCTCCAGGCAATCTTGATTCCAGCTTGAGCTTCATCCAGCCTGGCATTTCTCATGATGTACTCTGCATGTAAGTTAAATAAGCAGGGTGAGTACAAACAGCCTTGACGTACTCCTTTCCCAATTTTGAACCAATCTGTTGTTCCATGTACGGTTCTACCTGTTGCTTCTTGACCTGCATACAGGTTTCTCTAGAGGCAGGTAAGGTGGTCTGATATTCCTATCTCTTTAAGAATTTTCCACAGTTTGTTGTGATCCATACAGTCAAAGACTTTAGCATAGCCAATGAAGCAGAAGTAGACTCTTACATCTTCCTATGTATAGAAAAATGTTAAACTCATTAACTTAGGATATCTGGTTTCCTTTAATTATAATATTTTGATGTTCAGACTACGTGCCCTTTGTTACAAAACTTCTATATAACCTAGCTCCTCGCCTCACCTCCTCAGAGAAGTTCTCTCAGGGTCACTTGAGATACTGTCTCCCAGGCTTAAAGTCCTGAAAATTCTCACCAAATAAAACATGCTTCTCAACTCTTAGGTTGTGACTATTTTTTAATTAGACAGTACTTAAGGTGAAAGTTTCAAGTATTTTGGCATGTTAGTTTTCTGGATCTCTCCCATTTATGTGTGTTAATAAACTTCATTTTATTTTCTCTGGATGAGACATCAGTCTCATGTCAATTTCATTCTTAGACCAGCCAGAGGAACCTAGAAGGGCACAGGGGGATGCAGCTTTACTGGCTGGACACCACTCACTTCAAAGCTGCTACAGTTAAGAGACCCTAGGATGACTGACAAATTTTAAGAATTCTTACCATGCCTGTCTCCTGAATCTCTATCTTCAGGATCTGTTGGAAACAAGAGTGGTAAGTTTTTCTCTTTCCTAAAATAGATTATCTGGAGAAAACAGAGATAGGGCTAACTGGATTTTGGTGACTCTTGGCTTGAAATTTAGCAGAACACTCTCAATTTGTTGATTCTTTTCTCTCAGAAATTGTCACTGTTTTTCCTTGTCTGTTTTTTGTGTCCTTTGTCATAAGGAAAAAAATCATTCATCTGATTAGGTTTTCCTTTCATCTTGTTCTGTGTCTTGATAGCTTGGCTTGTAAACCAGCAAGAATATTCTCTGTTTTCTCTACCATCTGGCAGATGCACTTTTGTTGTTGTTGTTTTTCAGTCACTAAGTCTAGTCTGTCTCTTTGTGGCCCCATGGGTTGCAGCATGCCAGGCTCTTCTGTCTTCTACTATCTTCTGGAGTTTGCTCAAATTCATGTCTACTGAGTTGGTGATGCTATCCAACCATCTCATCTCTGTTGCCCCTTCTCTTCATGCCCTCTATCTTTCCCAGCATCAAGGTCTTTCCCAATGAGTGGACACATCCCATCAAGTGGTCAAAGTTTGGATCTTCAGCTTTAGCAACAGTCCTTCCAATGAATATTCAGGATTTATTTCCTTTGGGATTGACTGGTTTGATTCCTTTGCAGTCCAAGGGACTCTCAAGAATCCTCTCTAGCATCTCATTTTGAAGGCATCAGCTCTTTAGTGCTCAGCCTTCTTTATGGTCCAACTCTCACAAGGTGCATTTGGGAGCCAGTTGAATAGACTGGGATTCCTAGCAGTCTCTTTGTCCAGCCATGCCAGTTCTCACGGGAGTTTGTCATATGGGATCTCAGTCCATATGGGGCCTTTGTTATCTCAACCCTCATTGCTTTATTAGTAATGCAACAAAGGTCTTTAATTTCTTAGACTATATTTGAGACTGAACTTTCTGGATCTTATGAAGGTTGAATTCTCTACACTCTCTTGTGGGGATGTCTCTTGCATTTTGTTGGTTTGAGTCACTATTAAGATCTTTGTTGATGGCCAGATGATGAATCCTTTACATTGGAAAAACTTCTACGTGATAAAATTATTTTACAGAGCTCTCATCATAAGTACCTGTTTTATTGATACCTATGAAAAAGAATAAATTAAGAGGGTAGATAAAAAGAAATATAGCAACTAACTTTAAGAACTCCCTGATGAGAAAAAAAGGAAAATATAATGGTTTGGAAAGCCTTAAGGAGTTTGGTGTCTCAGTTTTCCCTCATGGGGAACAAGGTGGAAATTTTAAGGGATTATTTAAAAATGAGGTAAATAAAACAAATATTGAAAAGTGGTAGAATAAAGAGAACTCAAAAGAGAAGAGTCACTGGACCCTTCAGGAAGAATGAAAATCTTTAGATATTTATTAACAAATGGGATAAATAAAACAGACATTGATGGAATTAAAACAAAGGTTTTAATACAACTTTACCTAACGTTGGATGGGTCAATGAGATCCCCCCTCCACTGGTCTCCCCAAAGATTCAGTTCAGTTCAGTTGCTCAGTCATGTCCAACTCTTTGCGATCCCATGGACTGCAACACACCTAGCCTCCCTGTCCATTATTAACTCCTGGAGTTTACCCAAACTCATGTCCATTGAGTTGGTGCTGCCATCCAACCATCTCATCCTCTGTTGTCCCCTTCTCCTCCCACCTTCAATCTTTCCCAGCATCAGGGTCTTTTCAAATAAGTCAGTTCTTCGCATCAGGTGGCCAAAGTATTGGAGTTTCAGCTTCAACATCAGTCCTTCCAATGAACACCCAAGACTGATCTCCTTTAGGATGGACTGGTTGGATCTCCTTGCAGTCCAAGGGACTCTTAAGAGTCTTCTCCAACACCACAGTTCAAAAGCATAAATTCTTCGGTGCTCAGCTTTCTTTATAGTCCTACTCTCACATCCATGTATGACTCCTGGAAAAATCATAGCCTTGACGAGACGGATCTTTGTTGGCAAAGCAATGTCTCTGCTTTTTAATATGCTGTCTAAGTAGGTCATAACTTTCCTTCCAAAGAGTAAGCATCCTTTAATTTCATGGCTGCAGTCACCATCTGCAGTGATTTTGGAGCCCCCCAAAATAAAATCAGCCACTGTTTCCCCATCTATTTGCCATGAAGTGATGGGACTGGATGCCATCATGATCTTAGTTTTCTGAATGTTGAGCTTTAAGCCAACTTTTTCACTCTCCTCTTTCACTTTCATTAAGAGGCTCTTTAGTTCCTCTTCACTTTCTGCCATAAGGGTGGTGTCATCTGCATATCTGAGGTTATTGATATTTCTCTATTTCTCCCGGCAGTCTTGATTCCAGCTTGTGCTTCATCCAGCCCAGCATTTCTCATGATGTACTCTGCATGTAAGTTAAATAAGCAGGGTGAGTACAAACAGCCTTGACGTACTCCTTTCCCAATTTTGAACCAGTCCGTTGTTTCATGTACTGTTCTAACTGTTGCTTCCTGACCTGCATACAGGTTTCTCAAGAGGCAGGTTAGGTGGTCTGGTATTCCTGTCTTTCAGAATTTTTCACAGTTTATGGTGATCCACACAGTCAAAGGCTTTGGCATAGTCAATTAAGCAGAAATAGATATTTTTATGGAACTCTCTTGCTTTTTCGATGATCCAGCGGATGCTGGCAATTTGATCTCTGGTTCCTCTGCCTTTCCTAAAACCAGCTTGAACTTCTGGAAGTTTATGGCTCACATATTGCTGAAGCCTGGCTTGGAGAATTTTGAGCATTACTTTACTAGCGTGTGAGATGAGTGCAATTGTGCAGTAGTTTGAGCATTCTTTGGCATTGCCTTTCTTTGGGATTGGAATTTTGGTCAGGTTTTTCAGTGTATTTTTTTTTCTTCCAGTATTTTAATTTTTCTAAAATGGGAGTAAACAGAGTGGACTTGTTTGAGGCCCAAGTCCACAAGTCCACTCTGTTTACTCCCATTTTAGAAAAAATTAAAAATGGGAAGAAAAAAATATAGACTGAAAAATCTGACCAGAATTACTTAGGGCAACAATTAGACCAATTAGTCAAGTTAAAGACTGACCAAAGAACCTCAGTCCCTTGGCTCCAGCCTTCAATGAGGACCCAAAGCTTTTTATACTGGAGTAGATAAAATATCAGAGGACACCTGAACTATCACAACATTGTTAATTGGCTATACTCCAATAGAAAAAAAAAAAGGTTTTAAAAAATAGCCAGAGGATAAAAGGAAAAAGTTTCTGGGACTCCTTGCAAAATAGTCATGTCTAAAACTGAGTTCCTCTGCCAAGTTTGTCATTAACTTTTCTATCCAAAACTCTATTCTCATTCTTGCCCCATTTCTGTTCCCCTCAGAACTGAGGAATATCAAAGAAAAGAGGAGAATAAAACTGAGCAGGAAAAAAAAAATTGAGCAGGGTCCTGTGGGAACTTCCCAGTGACAAGACCCCTCTGTGTCCCCTACTTCATTTGTAGAAAAAACTTTCATCTCCTAGACCTCCCCTGAGTTCCAAAGAGCAGATTGAAGAAGTTAGCAATTAGAGAAATGAGGGAATACAAACTCAAATGAAAAGCTGTCCATTAAGAAAAAGAATGGTAACTTAAACAATAGTTCAGTAATAAAAGAGTCCTGGTTCTTCCTCAAGGGCTCTAGATAACCATCTGATTCAGAGCTTTGAGTTGTTCTGCAGAAACTCAACTCCTCCCTGGCAAAGGATGAAGACTCACTGACCACAAGTGCAGAGACCCCAGACTGGCTGGAATCAGAAGGCTGATGATAAAGATTCCTGAAATATCACCGTTACCTCACAACCAGCCAATTAGAAGAAAGTCCACAAGCTGTACCCATCACCCTAATGTTGCCTTTATTTTTTTATTTTTTTTTAATTTTATTTTTTTTATTAGTTTTGCCATACAATGCCATGATATCACCATGGGTTTACATATGCTCCCCCTTCAGAACCCCCCTCCCTCCTCCCTCCCTCCTCCCTCCCCCCAGGAAATCTCGATGCACCAGCCCCGAGCATCAATCCTGGGCTGGCGATTGATTAGACATATGATAATTAACATGTTTCAATGCCATTCTCCCATATCATCCCACCCTTACCCTCATCCACAGAGTCCACGAGACTATTCTATACATCTGCGTTCCTTTTGCTGTCTCACATGTTGGGTTCTCATTACTGTCTTTCTAAATTCCATATATATGCGTTAATATACTGTATTGTTTTTGTTTCTGGCTTACTTCACTCTGGATAATGGGCTCCAGTTTCGTCCATCTGAGTAGAACTGATTCAAATGAATTTTTTTTTAATGCTGAGTAATATTCCATTGTGTATATGTACCACAGCTTTCTTACCCATTCGTCAGTTGATGGGCATCTAGGTTGCTTCCATGTCCTGGCTATTGTAAACAATGCAGCGATGAACATTGGGGTACACATGGCTCTTTCAATTCTGGTTTCCTCGGTGTATATGCCCAGCAGTGGGATTGCTGGGTCATATGGCAGGACTATTTGCAGCTTTTTAAGGAACCTCCACACTGTTTTCCATAGTGGCTGTACTAGTTTGCATTCCCACCAACAGTGTAAGAGGGTTCCCTTTTCTCCACATCCTCTCCAGCATTTACTGCTTGTAGATTTTTGGATTACAGCCATTCTGACTGGTGTAAAGTGGTACCTCATTGTGGTTTTGATTTGCATTTCTCTGATAATGAGTGATGTTGAACATCTTTTCATGTGTTTGTTAGCCATTTTTATGTCTTCTTTGGAGAAATGTCCGTTAAGTTCTTTGGCCCACTTTTTGATTGGGTTGTTTATTTTTCTAGAATGGAGCTGCAGGAGTTGCTTGTATATTTTTGAGATTAATTGTTTGTCCGTTGCTTCATTGGCTATTATTTTCTCCCATTCTGAAGGCTGTCTTTTCACCTTGCTTATAGGTTCCTTTGTTGTGCAGAAGCTTTTAATTTTAATTAGGTCCCATTTGTTTATTAGTGCTTTTATTTCCAATATTCTGGGAGGTGGGTCATGGAGTATCCCGCTTTGGTTTATGTCAGAGAGTGTTTTGCCTATGTTATCCTCTAGGAGTTTTATAGTTTCTGGTCTTATGCTTAGATCTTTGATCCATTTTGAGTTTATCTTTGTGTATGGTGTTAGAAAGTGTTCTAGTTTCATTCTTTTACAAGTGGCTGTCCAGTTTTCCCAGCACCATTTGTTAAAGAGGTTGTCTTTTCTCCATTGTATATTCTTGCCTCCTTTGTCAAAGATAAGGTGTCCATAGATGCGTGGATTTATCTCTGGGCTTTCTATTCTGTTCCATTGATCTATATTTCTGTCTTTGTGCCAGTACCATACTGTCTTAATGACTGTGGATTTGTAGTATAGCCTAAAGTCAGGTAGGTTGATTCCTCCACTCTCACCACTACATTACAACATAGTTTTGGAAGTCTTGGCCACAGCAATCAGAGCAGATAAAGAAATTAAAGGAATCCAGATTGGAAAAGAAGAAGTAAAACTCTTTCTGTTTGCAGATGACATGATCCTCTATATTGAAAACCCTAAAGACTCTACGAGAAAATTACTAGAGCTAGTCAGTGAATATAGCAAAGTTTCAGGATACAAAATCAACACACAGAAATCCCTGGCATTCCTATACACTAACAATGAGAAAGCAGAAAGAGAAATTAAGGAAACAATTCCATTCACCATCAAAACAAAAAGAATAAAATACTTAGGAGTATTTCTACCTAAAGAAACAAAAGACTTATATATAGAAAACTATAAAACACTGATGAAAGAAATCAAAGAGGACACAAACAGATGGAGAAATGTGCCGTGTTCGTGGATTGGAAGAATCAATATAGTGAAAATGAGTATACTACCCAAAGCAATCTATAGATTCAATGCAATTCCTATCAAGCTACCAGAGGTCTTCTTCAAAGAATTAGAACAAATAATTTCACAATTTGTATGGAAATACAAAATACCTTGTATAGCCAAAGCAATCTTGAGAAAGAAGAATGGAACTGGAGGAATCAACCTACCTGACTTTAGGCTATACTACAAATCCACAGTCATTAATGTTGCCTTTAAAAATACTTTCCTGAAAGCCTTTGGGGAGTTCAGGTCTTTTGAGCATAAGCTACCCACTTTCATTGCCTGGCCCTCTGCAATAAACACTGCACTTTCTTTCACTGCAGCCCAATGTCCGTAAATTGGCTTTGCTGTGGGGTCAGGCAAAGGAACCCAGATTTGGTTAGTAGCAGCTGTAAGACCAGGAGTCCTAGTGGAGGCTATGGTTAAAAGCTTAAGAGTCAACAGAATTGAAATGAAAGTTTCTAGGGAAACTGAAATATCTGAAAGGGCTCTTTGTAAGGTAGTGGCATCTCCTTCGCCTGATTTGAACAGAGGAGACTGGCGGGCTACAGGCTATGGGGTCACAAAGAGTGAAACACGACCAAGCAATTGAACAGCAACAGTCATGGGAACAGACACTGTGTCTCATGGGGACTGTTCACCCCACCTGTAACAGAGGGCATAGAGATCCAGCCTTCGGGCGATTAAACACGCCTAAGAAACTAGTAGGGATGACTGAACCCATACAATGTGAGGTAAAAACTGGGGACTCACGTTGTGTGGGTTCAGTTGCCCCTACTAACATTAAGGGGCTAAAATGAGCCATAGTGGAAGCTTTTTGCCCCTAGGGTGAATTGATCTGGGGTTGACTTGTGCGCTTGGAAAAGGGGTCTTTGTTGAATGCCTTGTGCAAACTTTTGAAGGCATAGTACACTGAACCCTGAAGTTTTAGAACATAAACATCTTTTGATTTCCCATTTAGTTGAAAATCTCACTGATATAAAGAAGCAAATTGACCCAAAAAATGTAGCTGGGCAAATCAATCTTTTGATATCATTTAAACAGCAGTCCACTTCTTTGGGGAATTGAAAGTTACTGTCTTTGCCTTGAAAACTGTACAAAATCAGAAATATAAAGACAGCGCACAACAGCCTGATGCTGAGCCTAGTTAACTCGATCGGGTAAAACTTGAAACCAAAGGAAAGAGATCTTTTAAAAAATATAAATTGCTGGAGTTCTCTCTTACCCAAAAACTAGTTCACAGAGCTTCCCCAGTGTCTCAGTGGTAAAGAATTCACCTGCCAATGCAGGAGATGTGGATTTGATCCCTGGTCTGGGAATATCCCACTTGCTGCGGAGCAACTAAGCCCGTGAGCCACAACTACTGAAGACTGGCCACCTAGAGCCCCTGCAGCAAGAGAAGACATCGCCACGAAAAGCACCCACAGCACAACTCAAGAGTAGACACCTGATCGCCGCAACTAGAGAAAGGCCCACGTGCAGCAGTGAAGACCCAGCACAGCCAAAAATAAATAAATAAAATTATTTTTAAAAAACTAGTTCAGGACTTCCCTGGTAGCCCAGTGGTTAAGAATCCCCCTGCCAATGTAGGGGACATGGGTTCAAACCCTGGTTGGGGAAGATTCCACATGCCTTGGGGCAACTAAGCCAGTGTGCCAGCATGCCCTACTGAAGACTGCATGTCCTAGAGCCTGTACTCTGCAACAAGTGAAGCCATCACAAGCCCACACACAACTAGAGAGTAACCCCGCTCATCACAACTAGAGAAAACCCGCTTGCAGCAACAAAGACCTAGCACAGCCAAAAATAAAATATTTTTTAAAAAATAAAAACCTAGTTCACAGCCTACGTAAGGATTTATTAAGGGCAATTACAAATCTTAAAAGTCTTTTCCACAAATAGTAAAAAGCCTTAGCCATCAGAGCAAATAAATTTAACTTATTCCAACTGGTATTTATAAACTAAAGAGTTTTATCCTATTATGTGTGATTCATGACTAAAATTTTTAAATGAAAGCTATGAGGTCTCTGGTTGTGTCTGTCTTTAAGTCTAAACGTGTACATTATAGATGTGGTAGTTTTCTACCTCTGGATGTAGTGCCAAAATTAATTTGTAAAAGATCTCTATTTAATGGGCCTAAAAGTAAACACTTACAAATCAAATATCTCTAAATCTCAAAAGTGTAATTGAAACTAATCCAAACATTTTTCAAGTTCACATGTTCCTGGACTAGTGCATGCGTGCATGCTCAATCGTGTCTTATTCTTGCAGTCCCATGAACTGTGGCTCCTCTGTCCATGAAATTGTCCAGGCAAAAACACTGGAGTGGGTTGCCATTTCCTACTCCAAGGGTTCTGGGACTAATCTTTAGTAAATAAAAGCAAATTTTAAATTATTGGTTTAACTAAAATAAGCATGTTTTTACTGTTATCAGCATTAAATACAAAACTTTCATTGTACCTAGGCTTACCAAAAGCCAAATAAGTTTATGCTATCCCTGTTACAAAATCTATCAGCAAGAAAAATAGCTTGGGATGATGGGTGATTTTACAGAGAGAAAAAATGTGCTTCGGCAGAAACTATAACACAGCGGTTGTGGATGTTAGATTCCGGTTCTGTTTATCATCTTTGAGGTTTTTGTTTTTCCATCAGTAAGCTAGACTGGATCCTTAGGGCTCCCTCAAATATTTGACTGTAGCTCTCCACACTCTTTCCATTTTTTTCCTACTTTGACTTGGAATCATTGAGAACTAAAACTGCCCTTTTTCCTGAAGCCCTGCAAACTCAAGCTGGATGATTTGATAGAAACTTCAGAGAAATCACCACAACAGCTCATGTTTAAACAGCTTTCACTTCTGTTGTTGTTGGGGCCACTCAGAAAGTTTACCTAAATACCTGACAGCATCATCACAGGCATTTCAAACTTCAACAGGTGCTTTGACCCTCATACCTAGAAAGCTTGACTGGTAGCTTTCAGGACTCAGACACTGGGTTTATATTAATAATTTGCTCCAATCACTAACCTTTGTTTTCCTCCATAGAAATGTCTCTTATTAAATACCTGATTGCTTGCACCTTATAGACCTAACTTTGAGAATCCCCTGTATCAGCATCTCCTAAAATGACAACAGTCTAATCCAATGAGTCCTGTTGTCAGGACTAAGAGAGATGGAACAATCCATCAACTCAGCTTCCGGAATGTGAAACTTCTTAAAACTTTCAAAGGCAAGACTGCAAGGAAGCAAAACATGCCACCTCAAAATATCTCTCAAATGCATATTGTTTCAAGATGAAAACAAAAGACTCAAATAGAAACTTTTCATTTTCTCCCAAATTCCCTGAAGAGTATAGATAGAGGGTCTGTTTCAGAAACAGACTTATTACCAGAAACATCTACAAAGAATACAGGCTAAGTGCCATGAGGTCGCAGAGTCCAACACTGCTGAACGACTGAGCAGGCACACATGCAGGCACGAGCGTGTGCATGGGGGCAGGGGCAATGCTTGGAGACCGGAGACCACTCTATCCCATTGTCTCTGCATGGACCAGTAAACATTTATTTACCGAGCATTTGCTTTTCTATCTCCCTGCCCCTTCAAAGTCTTGAACTCCTTCCTCCAGCATCCTCTTTTGTCTTCAGTTGAAGACGGTATCCATGGTGAAGGATTCAGCCGTTCTGGCGACTTACTCAGTTTTTCTGGGTCTTTCCCATGTATTCATGTTACTAACTTTGTTTTATTTTCTCCTGTTAATCTGTCTCATGTCAATTTCATTCTTAGATCAGCCGGAAGAACTTAGAAGGGTAGAGGAAAATGTCTTCCTCCCAACAGTCTTCAGGTAAGTTCCAAAATAAAACTGAAATCGGCTGTTCTCACCTTGTGTGTTTGTGAGTATGTGTGTGTGCTTGTTTTCTTTTTTTTCAGTTGATAGTACAAAGGCTTAATCTGGAATTTCTGCAATCAGAGAAGCTCTCCAAAGCACAGGAGACCCCTATGTCTCTAAACTCAGTGCCAGCCCCAGCGGGCCCTTGAAATGATACAGAAATGGTACAGATTTATGCCTGTCCTCTGTGGGGGCCCTTTGCTAACCACCTCTGTTGTGGAATCTATTGTAACTGAATCCCCCTAAAACTGAGTTCCCTTACTATGATTAATCTCCTTTTTCAAAATGTATTTGGCTGTGTCAGGTCTTAGCTGTGGCACAGAGGATCTCCACTGTGGTGCATGGGCTTCTTTCTAGCTGTATGGTGCAGATTTAGTTGCCCCACAGCATGTGAGATCTTAGTCCCTCCACCAAGGATCAAATCTGAGTACCATACATTGAAAGGTGGATTTTTAATCACTGGGCCACCAGGGAAGTCCCTGATTAATCTTTATGCCTAATACTTTATTCCCTTTCTTTCTCCCCTCCGACCTCAATCCTATGCTAATCAGTTAAATGACTAAAAGTGTTATTGTTGATAATATCATTAATGTACTAAAATTGCTGTTCTAGATATCATCATCAATGTAAAAACTCAAGTTGTTTCTTCAGGACAGGATAAGCTAACAGATCTCCAAGCCATAGAGAATTATAAACCAGAGACATCTTGACTCCCAAAACTACATTTAAGAAATGCCCCATAAGTGTCACAAGACCATGCTTCATTCCAGCCTCTTTGCTCTTTCCCATTTAAAAAACCTCTCACTTGGACTTCCCTGGTGGTACAGTGGATATGAATCCACCTGCCAATGCAGGGAACATAGGCTTGATCCCTGGTCCAGGAAGATCCCACATGTCAAGGAGTAGCTAAGCCCAAGCACCACAATACTGAGCCATGCACCTAGAGCCCATGCTCTGAAACAAGAGAAGCCCCAGCACTGAGAAGCTGGTGCACCACAACTAGAGAAAGCCCAGGAGGAACAACAAAGCCCTATCACAACCAAAATTAAAATCAATTAATTAGTTAACAAAATAAATAAAAACCTCTAACTCAAAGACCAAGCAGAGTGGCTCTGAAGCTTGTATCTCATTCCCTTGCTTGGTACCCTGCAATAAACACTGTACTTTCTTTCACCACAACCTGGAGTCAGCAGGTTGGCTTTGCTGCAAGTCAGGTAGGCAGATCCAAATTTGTTTCAGTAATGCTAGCTCCTGCAAGAATCTATAAGGTTGTACAGACAGCCTGGTGTTGGGGTTAATGATGAACGACCCAAGAGGAGATTGGAGCCACCTTGCAACTTTGGGGCAACAAACATCTTAGTTGCCACCTCATTATTTCTATGCATATGATTATAAACCGTTTTTGTACAGTTCTATGATTTTTCAAGTTCTACTTTTTCTGCTTACAAAAAAAATCCCTATACTTTCTGAAAATGTTGCAATTGACAGGTATTGCTATTATTTTTAAAGATATTACTATCTATAAAAAATAAACTGAATTACAGTAAAGCTTGCTCACTGTAGAACACTAAGGAAAAGGACGAAATAAAAATTGAAATCTCCTGAGTCTTTCATGTGGAGTGAAAGAAACTAGACATTAAAGGGTATATACTGTTGCATTCCATTTTGGCAAAATTCAAGAATTGGCGAAATGAATTTGTGCCATTTAGAAGTGGTTCTCTCGTGGGATAGTAACTAGGAGAGAGAATGTAAGAACTTCCTGGGGTCCAGGGATGTTGTCTGTCTTAATCTGTGTGTTTACATTTGTAAAAATTCACCTGAGCCATCAACTTGAAACATTTGTATTTTATGAAATATACACAATTAAAATATAAAGAAAAAGAATGGGTCTTTGCAAAGAGGAAACTGCCTCACCGAGTAGGAGTTAAATCCAAATCAAGCAGATCCTGGATCCTTAGGTACAGTGGAAAGAAGGAAGCCCCTGGCTGAGGGTGAGCACTGTGGACAGAGCACAGACAACCAGACCGGGGAGGGTACTGAGAAGCCCTGGTCCTGAGAAGCCGTGCATAGCACTGTCCTTCTGGTGGGAAGGGGCAGCAGTTCACCCAGTGGGTTTCAGCAAGGATGACAGCATCGCCCCACACAAATGAAAGGTTGTTGACGAAATCACAGCAAAAACGCCCGGAATCTTGGCCTCCAGGAGAGAAGAATTCAATCTGGGGCCAAGGATGAGGCTTGAGCGCTCAGAGCTTTTGTGTAATAAAGATTTATTAAAGTGTAAAAGAGGTAGAGAAAGCTTCTGACATAGGCATCAGAAGGGGGCAGAAAGAGTACCCCTTGCTAGAGTTAGCAGTGGAGTTATATACTGAATCAATAACAGGATTAGCCAGAAAGTTTAATCCAGAGACTCTCCTCAGGGAGGATACATTGTTATATAATCCTTGTAAAGGCTTCATAAAACCTACTCCCATAATTTACATTTTGATATAACAGGATTAACATTTGACAATAGATCTTCCAGACCCACTATACATCTTAAGATGTCAGGATTAGTTTAGAAAGATCTTCCAGACCCATTCTCATAATATACATCTTAAGATATCAGGATTAGCTTAGGTTTTCAGGAAGGAGAAACTGTGCTCCAGCTAGATACCTTGTTGTTGTATAATCTTTAGTATAGAGTTTAAACTGAGTTATGTAATTGACTAAGGCTAAGGAATGCAAAGAAAAAAGTTTGTCCTTTTCTCCTCCTTGAGAATTCCAGACCCCTCTCTTCTTGGGGACCCCTAGACTTCTTATCAACCTGCCTAGGAGATGACTCTCTCACAAACATCTGTCCTGCTGGCCTAGAGAGTGGCCATTAGACTCACTGTTTATGGGGCAATGAATCAAAGACTGTCTTTTATCCAAAAAATGCTGGAGGACTTCCCTGGTGGCCCAGTGACTAAGACTCTGTATTCCCAATGGAGAAGGCCCAGGTTTGATACCTGGCCAGGGAACTAGATTCCACTTACAGCAACTAAGAGCTTACATGCTACAACTAAAGATCTTGGCCACAACTAAAAATAAAAAGATCCCACATGCCGCAATGAAGATGGAAGATCCCATTTGCCACACCTAAGACTCAGGACAGCCAAAAAAACAAAATAACTGCTGGGCATCCAGGGCTGTGCTGTCCCAGGGACAAATGCCCACACATCGCTTTCTTCTTAGAGATTCTCCATATAAGAACTCCACACCCCATTTGGAGGCAAAAGCCAAAAGCTCACTTTCCCAGCATCCCTTGTACCCGGTGGCAGGCCAGTGACTTGGGCTCCAACAATCAAATGCCCCCTTTGTGAAATGTTAGTTGAGAAGCTAGTGACATGGAGAGGTAGCACCATGTGGAAGGCATCTGGCCCCTGTTGTGGCAGAGACCCCCAGGTTGAGCAGCTGCAGTGTGTGAGCCCAGGGCGGGAGGGAGCAGGGGGAGGTAGGGCATGGGCAGGGATCAGTGGGTGGCCACTGAGGCAGCCCTGGGGTATGATTCGACTGGTGTTTCTGACACTGCGGCATTCAAGCCTGATTAACTTTCCTCTGAGAGATTTTGTGAATGACACAGTAACCCTTGATAAGTTCCTTCCCTGAGAAATACTAGCTGGAGTGAACTCTATTCTTGACAACCAAGCACTCTCAATGAATCAATAGTAAACAAAGTTGGCTTAAAGCTCAACATTCAGAAAACTAAGATCATGGCATCTGGTCCCACCACTTCATGGCAAATAGATGGGGAAACAATGGAAACAGTGGCAGACTTTATTTTGGGGGCTCCAAAATCACTGCAGATGGTGACTGCAGCCATGAAATTAAAAGACACTTGCTCCTTAGAATAAAAGCTATGACCAACCTAGACAGCATATTAAAAAGCGGAGACATTACTTTGCCAACAAAGGTCCGTTTCGTCAAGGCTATGGTTTTTCCAGTAGTCATGTATGGATGTAAGAGTTGGACTATAAAGAAAGCTGAGCACTGAAGAATTGATGCTTTTGAACTGTGGTGTTGGAGAAGACTCTTGAGAGTCCCTTGGACTGCAAGGAGATCCAACCAGTCCATCCTAAAGGAGATCAGTCCTGGGTGTTCATTGGAAGGGCTGATGTTGAAGCTGAAACTCCAATACTTTGGCCACCTGATGCGAAGAGCTGACTCATTGGAAAAGACCGTGATGCTGGGAAAGATTAAAGGCAGGAAGGGAAGGGGATGACAGAGGATGAGATGGTTGGATGGCATCACCAACTCAATGGACATGAGTTTGGGTAAACTCCAGAAGTTTGTGATAGATAGGGAGGCCTGGTGTGCTGCAGTCCATGGGGTCACAAAGAGTTGAACATGACTAAGCAACTGAACTAAACTGAACTATATTGCTAAAAGTCCATCATACTCCTACATGTCAATCATCATTTATACCTAAATTAATAAAGCTAAGTTGGATCATTTTGTATCATCTCACTTTTAATTTATGCCCTATCGATTCATTATGGGAACATTCTGGGAACCAAAGAGAGAAAGTCTCATAACAAAGTGCTTTTGAGGGACCTTCCTGGTGGCCCAGTCGTTAAGATTCTGCGCTTCCAATGCAGGGGACAAAGATCTCACATGTTGTAGAACATGGCCAAAAAAAAAAAACCAAGAAGCAAAGCAAAGGGGTATTTGATGGAGACAGGGGGCGATGGGTCTGTCACGAGGACCGCCACTGTGATACCTGTCATTCTGTCACACTAACTAAGATAAACATAAATCCAATGTCAACTGAAGAGACAAAAAGATGCACAACATGAGGGTCGTGAGTTTCAGTTTTACTGGGAGACTTACTGAGGACTATAGCCCAGGACAGAGCCTCTCAGACAGCTCTGAAGAGCTGTGCCAAAGAGGTGAGGAGAGAAGTCAGGGTCTGCGTGGTTTTGGAGAAGGGGTATGTGTAATCAAACATACATTTCACTAGAAGGCTACTGTTAGTCATGAGGAATGGTATCTCAGGAAATTATTTTAGTTCTTTTGGAAGTAGGCAAGGTGGAAGAATCTGTGTTCAGACAAGTTTCTCCTCAAAATATCTAACCTCTGGAAGCCTCCTCTACTTGTTTTCCCAGAGCACAGACTACCTCATTTTTGATCTTTGCCCTGAATTCCTTTCAGGGTAAACTGTAGGTAGAACTTTTCCTTTAGTCCTTGTTTCCTAGCTCCCCATCCAGTTTTCAGGATCTTCCTTAGAAGGAGTGCATGGAAGGTGAAATGTTGAGATCTTGCTATTCTGATAATGTCTTTGTTCTCCTCTCAACCTTGATGGAGAGTTCAGCTAGGTATAGAATCTTGGAACTGTTGTTGAGAAGTCCAAAGCCATTCTGATTCCTGAACCTTCACATTTGGCCTTCTTTTTCGCCCCCTCCAGTTGTTCATAGAAACTTCTCTTTATTTTGGTTGCTTCAAATTTCACAATGCATCTTGTCACATTAGTTCTGGGGCTGGATCCTTAGTAAGCCCTTTTAATCTGGAAACTCACATCCTCAAATTCCTGGACATTTTCTTGTATAATTTATTTCATAATTTCTCCCTTTCGATTTCTCTTTTCTCTATTTCTAGACCTCCTAGTTGTTACATGTGAACCTACTGGATTTATCTCTTTTTTTTTTCTTTTCTCTCCCATACTACATTTCTCTGTCTTTTCATTCCATCTAATGAGAGACTCTCTCCTTCAACTTCCAGTCTCATGGTGACTGCGACCATGAAATTAAAAGATGCTTGCTCCTTGGAGGAAAAGCAATGGCAAACCTAGACAGCATATTAAAAAAACAGAGACATCACTTTACTGACAAAGGTCTATCTAGTCAGAGCTGTGGTTTTTCCAGTAGTCATGTACAGATGTGAGTGTTGGGCCAGAAAGAAGGCTGAACTTCAAAGAATTAATGCTTTTGAACTGTGGTGCTGGAGAAGACTCTTGAGAGTCCCTTGGACAGCAAGGCGATCAAACCAGTTGATTCTAGAGGAAATCAACCCTGAATATTCTTTGGAAGAACTGATGCTGAAGCTGAAGCTCCTATACTTTGACTACCTGATGTGAAGAGCCAACTCATTGGAAAAGATCCTGATGCTGGGAAAGATTGAGGGCAAGAGGAGAAGGGGGCAACAGAGGGCAAGATTGGTTGAATGGCATGACTGACTCAATGGACATGAGTTTGAGCAAACTCAGGGAGATAGTGAAGGTCAGGGAAGCCTGGCGTGATGCAGTTCATGGGGTGGCAAAAAGTCAGACATGACTTAGCAACTGAACAACAACAATCCATTGTTTAGCTTCCTCAGGCCCCTTCCTGTGTCTGAATGTGGACACAATATGGACACGACAGCTTCTTAAACCTCTGAAGATACTAATCATAGGGTTGTTTTTGTAAGGTTTTTTTTTTTCATTTTCTTTTGTTCTCTGTATTATCTCTGTTTCCTCTGAGTTCCTTTTTCTATTTGTTTTGGTCTGTACTTTTCATCCCAGAAGTTTCCTCAAATGTCTACTGATTTTTGGCAGTTCCCTAGGAGTCCTGCCTGGACTCCAATTTAACAGCCAGGACCCAAAAGGCTGGGGCTTCCCTGGTCGCCCAGGGTAAGAATCTGCCTGCAATGCAGAAAACCTGAGTTTGATCTCTGGGTTGGGAAGATCCCCTAGAGTAGGAAATGGCAACCCAACTCGAGTATTCTTGCCTGGAGAATTCCATGGATTGAGGACTCTGACAGGCTATAGTCCATGGGGTCACAAAGAGTCAGTCACAGCTGAATGATTGGGCATACACACACACACATACACACAAGGCTGTCCAGTTTGGAGCAGGTGAACAAGGCTTGCCCAGCTGTGGCTTCAGCGCAAGGTCATAAGAGAGGACTCTGACAGATCCCCAGTGTCAGGGGCTATATGACATTTCACTTAGGCTGATCATTTTCCCTGAGGAAGTCTCATGTACATTTTCAGTACAAGACATCTCATTCTCTTCATTGCAGCTGGTATCCCCAGGCCCAGAGCCTTCTTGGTTCAACAAATCCAAAGAGCAAACTTCAACACATTGACCCAGAAACCCTCCAGGCGTCCTGTGCACCCAGCTATGATCATTATGTTTATACAATTTTCTGTGCTGCCACATGATCATCAACATCTTCATAAGCATTTCTCATTTGTTATTAAATGCCCCTGAACTGTCTCTTGGAAAAGTTGCATCACAATCTGTGAATGAGTTTATCTGTGCCTTGTTCTTTTAAGTTCAAAACTCTGAGGTTCAGAGGTCTACTTGGGTGATTAGGTGGGGCCAGATTTTACCAGGTCACAACCAACAAGTGAGGGGAGAGGGTTGGGCTTTTACTTATTTCCCCACCTGCAGCATTTGACATCTCTACTCCAGACACTGGGCCAGGTAATGGTTTGGGGTTGGGGGTCCAAGGGCCATGTGGGCCCTGACCCCATGGAGGGCACAATTAGGGGGGCGTGGTGAGAAAACCTTGAGGCAGGGAAGGACTCGAAAGACTCTGGCCTCCAAAGAGAAGAATGAAGTGGGATTCGTGGGCTGAGGCTTGGTGGCCCCCATGGGCTCCCAGATGAGAATCTGCAAAGAGGACAGAGGAGAAGCATGTAGAGGAGGCAGGAGAAAACCAGGAGAAGGCCAAGGGGACCAGGTTTCCTGAGGAGAACGCATAAGGTGGTCAAACCTCTCCAGGGGAGGGGCTGTGGGTCTGGGTCTGTCAGTATTGGCTTTTTCTTTTTTTCTTTTTTTTTTTTCAGCCTGTATTTACTTTATTTTTGGCTGTGTTGGGTCTTAGTCGTTGCATGCGGACTCTTCGTTGCAGCACATGGACTTCCCTCTAGTTGTGGCACATGGATTCCAGATCATGGGCTCCGTAGTTACAGCGTGGAGGCTCCGTTGCCCCTCAGCATGTAGGACTCTTAGTTCCTGGAGCAGTGATCGAGCCCACGTTCCCTGAATTGGAAGGTGGATTCTTCACCACTGGACCACCAGGGAAGTTCCAGTATCGGCATTTTTCATTCCTCGAGTGTCTGTGCATTTGGTTTCCTGACACTGGACTGTCTCATGGAGGGCTAAATCAGCGAGGTGTTCGCCTATGTGAAGGGCCACCCACCACTTGCTGATCTCATGCCAATTTCCTCCTCTCCAAAGCAACAGTTGAAGCATCAGTTCCAGAGAACAAATGAGAAGGGAATGGGAGAGATGAAACAGGGAGAAGGAAGATCGCAGCTTGGAATCAAGCTGACCAGGTTGACTACGGCTTTACATCTTACCAGCTGGTAACTCAAGACACACTCGCCAGGCTCCTCTGTCCAGTGAATTCTCTGGGCAAGAATACTGGGGTGGGTTGCTATTCCCTTCTCCAGGGAATCTTCCCAACCCATGGATTGAACCCCAGTCTTTCACACTGCAGGCATATTCTTCCCCATCTGAGCCACCAGGGAAGCCTATTCTACATAGTACTGTATTTATGTCAACCCCAATCTCCTATGTGTATTGATATGATATAGTGAATGTCTAGTATGTACAGAGCATATTACATGCATTAATCTACTTAATCATCACACCTCCCTTATGAGGTAGGTTTTAATACTTTCCCTATTTTACAGATGAGGAAACCAAGGCATAGACAGAATGGGTATTTGCTCAAAGACACTGCACTAACCAGAAGCAGAGTTGAGATTCAACCCCAGGTTATCACTCTCCCAGGCCTGGGCTCTCAGCATGCTGTTGAGAAGTGGGCCTGAGGACACCAATGAGAGCATAATAATATGACAAAACCCTGCAAACTGTAGAGTGATGACCACATTACTCTAACTAAACTAGGCTGAAAGACCTAGAAAGGCCCTTGGGAAGGGGCCCTTCCAGGCCTCATTTCTTTGGTCTCCTGTTATACAGATGGGAAGACTGAGGTCCAGAGAAGGCAGAGCCCTACCGTGGGTTACTAGAGCAAGGCAGGAGCAGAAGCAAGCCTGAAACTAGGCCTTGGGCCCCCTAAAGAGCCTGAAGGGCCCGATCAGAGTGGCCATTCTGGAAAGGAAGGGCTGGCCCCTCCCCTGAGCCTGCCCTGTGAAAGGCCAGCTGGGCACCCACTGCAGACTTCCAGAGAGTAGGTGTCTGGTTGATGACAGTGGGGAAGGTCAGAGCAAGAGGAGGAGGTGATAAGAAGGTCTTTATTTCCCCAGGCCTTGGAAGAACTTGAACAAAGGAATTTCACCTTGAACTCCAATCTGTGTCATCCCTCCCTGGTTGGCCCTGATCTGGGGCTGTGATTCAGCATGGCTGACTCAGATGGAGCCCTGGATCCCTTGAGCTGAGGTCTGCGGTCAGGCCACTTTGAGCTCACTCCAAAATCTTGGCAAATCAGGTCACCACTGAAGCCAGGATGTCAACTCCTGTTCACGCACTGGCTCTGTTGTTTGCCTCACTGATCTGCCTCCACAACCCTCCCCATCACACCACACCCCAGACCCATCCCAGCCCCCTCACACACACCCTCTCCCTGCATCCACCACTTCCCCAGACAACAATGATCAACCATACATCAGTCAACAAAACTACAACCCAGGATTCTCTAGGGGTCCAGTGGTTCAGAATCCACCCTAATGCAAGGGACACTGGTTCGATCCCTGGTACTGGAAGATCCCATTTGCTGAGGAGCAACTAAGCCCATGCGTCACAAATACTGAGCCCACGTGCTGCAACTGCTGAAGCCCATGTGCCTAGAGCCCATGCTCGGCAATAAGAGAAGCCACTGCAATGAGAAGCCTGTGCACCACAATGAAGAGTAGCCCCCGATCACCACAATGAAAAAAACCCAGCATTCAGCAACGAAGACCCAGCACAGCCAAAATAATTAAAAATAAAAATAAATAAATCTTATTTTAGAAAAACTATAGCCCACTTGATAAATGTATATTTGTTAGGAAGCACACACACCACTCATTGCACTTGATGACTATAATCTACACTATACCTTATGTTTTACAGTGGACAAAATGATATTTCTTCTTTTTCTCCCCAAAAATCTTATCTGCTGGCAAAGCATATATTTAAAGCACACATAAAAGAGACTGAAAGAGTGGCAGTTGCTTCCAGCTGAGAGGATGATATCTAAAGGGAATGGAGTTTCTTTGGCAGGTGATGAACAGGAAAATGTTCTAAAATCGATGTATGTAATGGCTGCACAACACTCTGAACATACCAAAAACCATTGAACTGTACACTTTAAGCGGGTGAATTGTGAAGTATGTGAGTGCCATCTCAACAAAGCTGTTACCACACACACTCACAAGCTGACATCCTCCAAACCCTTCTATTGTGTTTATCAGCCCATAGATCACCTGGGACAGTGAAGGCTGTCCTCGCAGAGTCACTTGACCCAGAATTCCAACAGTGTTGGACCACTTCCAACAAATTTGTAGCAGCAGGATTTTTTTTAGAAAAAAAATGTATTTAAAAAAATTATATTTATACTATACTTGTATATCTTACAGTTTTTAATATTTTCTCTTTGTACTTATCAAGAGTGGTTGTTGTTCTCCTGGGGGGTAATCATTGCCCCATCCAGGCATGACTTTCTGATAAAGAGAGTCTGGAGGGAACCTGTTTTGCCTCACTGATGGCCCTGAGCCTGGAATGACATCAGCCCGGGAAGGTCAAGTCTTATAGGCAGCAACTGGAGCAACGAACTCTCACAAAGAAAAGCAGTCAACTTGTTTCTCTTCATAGACGCTCAGAACCCAGGTGAAATTTGTGGATTTCTGCCTTAAAGCCAACCTCTTTAAGAGGCCCCACAGTCCTCTGTGGGAGGAGCATGTACGGCCACTTCTTGGCAGCACCCCAACTCTCGTCAGGCCTGCACCCCTCCCCCTCAGCCCGTGTTCTTGGGGCACTGACCCCAGGAGCGGCCCAGGCCAGAGGCTGTCGGCCTGGTCTGAGCCCCTGGCCGGTCATTGGTTGAAGAATAGGCCTGCGATCAGTCTGGGCCAATAAGACGTGAGGAAGGGTTTGCTGGCAGTTTCTGGGACAAAGGCTTCTCACTTTCCTGAAAGAATTTCTAGAAGCGTATTTTCTCCTTGGGCAAGGAAACTGTGTGAGTTGTCTATTCCTGTTTAACAAACTATCTCAAAACCTAGTGGCTTTACGCAGCAGATGTTTATTACCTCAGTGTCTGAGGGCCGGGAATCCAGGAACGATTCTGCTGGATGACTCTAGCTCAGAGGTTCTTTTGAGGGGCTGCTGTCACCTGAGGTTTGGCCAGAGCCAAGGATCGGCCTCCAAGCTCACTGGACCAAGCTGGCCCTTCCTCAAGCCCTCCGGGCGGCTGTTGGCAGGGCAACTCAAGTTCTCCCTGGCTATTAGTCGGAGGTCTCGGGTGTTCCCCTCAGCGGCCCCTTCCAGGGTCACTTGAGTGTCCTCACCATATGGCAGCTGGCGTTCCCCAGAGCAAGTGACCTCAGTGACAGCAGTGCAAAGCTGTGTTCTCTCACCACCTCGTCTCCGAACTTACACGGGGTCACTTCTGCTTTTTCCTGCTTGTTAGATGCAAGTCCCTAAGTCTAGCCCCATTCAAAGAGAAGGGGATTGGCTTTGCACCTTTTAAATTTGTAGACATATTTTAAATCTCACTGAGGAAGCCTGCACCTCCCAAAATTCTGGGCAGCTATCTTTGCAATTACAAAGGGGATCCAGTTTTTAGAAAGATGTAAAGAAATCAGGCCCTTGATGCCACTGCAAGAATGCTCAATTAAACCAGCTCTAAACCAAGTCTACCTGGAGACGTTCCAGTTATATGAGCTGACAAGTCCTCTTTATAGTTTTAGCTAGTTTGGAAACTTTCTATAAATCTATAGTTTCTACTGTCTGAAACTGAATGTTTCCTAACCAAGGCAGTGAGGGCATGGAATTCCTGGACCACTAGGGAATTCCAAACTCATGGTATAGTTCAAGGACAATCCCCTGTTCCAGTGCCTTAGTGGGGATTCAGGACACGTCCCAGCCACTCCCTGGGCTGCCCTGCACACCAGGGTCAGTGAACTCTTTCCTAAGTATCAATCAGCCTAGGAGTATCCACCACCTGCTGAAGATACTTGATTAAGAATAAACTCCAGGACACTCACACATCTAGCATGTTCTCACTTTGTTCCCAGACAGAATGCTCAAATACTAGATTTTTAAGATCAAAAACCAAACCCTGGAGACCTCTTAGTTGAGTCCCAGCAATGAGATCAGTTTCGTGCACTCAGGCCTTGATGGGTCCTAGATCCAGAAGGTCATTCTAGATATGACTTCAACTACCAGCTCAGTTCAACAGCTACATGGAGTGGGAAATCATAAGCAATTTCAAGAACTGACAAGTATGTGGTTGAATTCTACCCAATCAGGGATGGGGCCCTGGGCAAATGCTTAGCTGCTTCATCTGTTCATGAAAAAATTAGCACCCAGCTCACCAACTATTGCAGGAAATAATGAAATCCTATATATATTATGTCTACATATGGCTATTGTATAATTTTTTCCCTCCCTTTCTGTTTCTGCCAGTGCTCAAACTGAAAGTGACAGGAAGTTAAGGTCCACCCTCACCAAGTTCTTCACGAAGGGTTTGTAAATTATCCGAGGCATACAATTGGACTCATGGGCAGGCAAGCTCAAACCCCTCTTGGGTCTCTCAGGAGAGCCAGCCAGGGCTCACCAGGCTCTTTTGCTCTCCTTTCCTATCACCTCCGACATTCTGGAACTACCCTGCTGTTCTCAGAGTAGGCGTAGTACACATTTAGATCCATCTAAAATTCTGCCTGGGCGTCCCAAGTAGCTCAATGGTAAAGAATCCACCTGCCAATGAAAGAGACATGGATTCAATCCCTGAGTCGGGAAGACCCCCTGGAGTAGGAAATGGCAACACACTCCAGTATTCTTGCCTGGAAAATTCCATGGACAGGGGAGTCTGGTGGGCTACACAGTCCATAGGATGGCAAAGAGTCAGACATGACTAAGTAACTGGATATGCATGCAAAATTCTGCCTATGACAGAAAAGGTGAATATATTGAATGGTATCAAATTTGGATAGATAAACAGAAAATCCAAACCACAGGTTTGCTGGGGTCCAGCCTTGGCGGGTCCAGGGGTCCTGAGGGATGAGTGGCATCCACGGAAGAACTGAGCTGAGTCGATGTGTAGTGATGAAACAGTCTCTCTTTATTGCTGTTAGTTTTGTGGGGTGATGGAGCAGTCTCTCACTTTATTCTTGTTAGTTTACAGTTTTATAGCCAAAAAACATCCCCATTACATCACAATTATTCTATACAATCTTTTGTTTTCTGCCTACCATTAACAACTTTAACATTAAGCTCATTTTCCTTGCAAAAGGTCGGATTTCTGCATAATTAGACTTAACAATAGTATGTTTACCATTTGAATGTCTCCAGCATACCTCGGATAAGTACATCAATCTAAATAGAAAGGTTACATTTCTCTTATTAGGTGCAACTATGTAGAAGCTAGAGAGAGGGGCTTAAGCTTGAAACTGTTTTATTCTATTAACCTATTTTGGTTCTTACAAGGAAAGAGAAAAGAGGACAAAGAGACAGTTTAGCAGCACTGCTTTAACAATAAAACCCTATTAACATTATAACTACTAAAATGAATTCCTATGTCTACGCTATCCTAAAGCAATCAATATCTCCAACTATGCTGGCCACAGTTATGAGCATTCCTAAGCCCCGTTCCAGCCTGGTTTCTTCAAGGAAGGGAGCCTCCTCCGTGGAGTGGTCGGGGGAGTGGGATGTGGAAAGGTGACCCAAGTAGGAGCCCTTCTGGTGGTGGCCTTGCCATGACCCCCAGAGAACTCTTGGTAAACTCCCCAGTAAGGAGTAGGAGGTGTAGTAATCTATTTAAATGTCCCTTATTCCTCCTTTGTCCCCAGGGAAGGGAATCTGCCTTTCCCAATCCCCTGGGGGCAATAAGGTCTGAGGGAATTATCTCAGGATGAATTATTTCTAACTGGGACTGACCTACCGAGATGAGCTAATGTTCAGAGCATAAACAGAACTTCCCAAGAAAAACACCAGGAGGGGCCTTGCCTTGGGATGCCCAGAAGGAAAATCCGCTTTGCAGTTTCCTTCTCAGTCTCATGACCTTTTCATCCGAGTGAGGGGGTATCCTGACGGCTCCCGGCACAGGTTTACACAAAATAGGAGTGAATTTACTCTCACATATACAGCAGTCCAGAGCTAGTTTGTCAGTCCTGTGGAAAACCCAACCTCTGTCTCCACGCATGCCAACAACGGCTTTGCAGCCTCACGGCCACACGTCATGGTCCAAGATGCTGCCAGGACTCTACTCAGGCTTCTAGCCAGAAAAGGAGGAAGAACTAAAGACAAAAAGAGCCCTTCCCTTCCTGCTGAACCAGCTCCATCTAAGAAGGCTTCCTGAAGTCCCACACAAGTACAGCTATGTCTAATTTTCCAGAACTTACCTGCCTGATTGCATCTAGCTACAAGGAGACTGGGAAATGTAATTTTTATCTTGGTGGTAACAGACCAAGTCTTGGTTGCAGTAAATTAGGCCAATCGGGGGAAGAATGGGAAGGAAGCCTGGTTCTTTCAATGAAAAACAAAGCTGAAAGTCTGACACTGTCTAACATCTGGGTCTATTGCTTAATCACTGCAGAGCTTGTGCAGGGGTGTGGGGGGCAGGAATGTGCCTGGAAACTCAGAAATCCCCTGCCTCTAGTACAATGCCTGGCACGGAATAGATATAAGTATTTTCATTTCTCATACTTCAGATATGCAGATGACACCACCCTTATGGCAGAACTCGAAGAGGAATTACAGGGCCTCTGATGAAGGTGAAAGAGGAGAGTGAAAAAGCTAGTTTAAAACTCAACATTCAAAAAACGAAGGTCGTGGCATCTGGTCCCATCACTTCATGGCACAGAGATGGAGAAACAATAGAAATAGTGACATACTTTATTTTCTTGGGCTCCAAAATCAATGTGGACGGTGACTGCAGCCGTGAAATTAAAAGATGCTTGTTCCTTGGAAGAAAAGCAATGACAAATATTTAGACAGCATATTAAAAAGCAGAGACATTACTTTGCTGACAAAGGTCTGTGTAGTCAAAGCTATGGTTTTTCGAGTAGTCATGTATGTGTAAGAGCTGAACAATAAAAAAGGCTGAGCACCAAAGAATTGATGTTTTCAAACTATGGTGCTGGAAAAGACTTTTGAGAGTCCCTTGGACAGCAAGGAGATCCAGCCAGTCAATCCTAAAGGAAGTCAGTCCTGAATATTCTTTGGAAGGACTGATGCTAAGGCTGAAAATCCAATACTCTGGCCACCTGATGTGAAAATCTGACTCAATGGAAAAGACCCTGATGCTGGGAAAGCCTGAGGGCAGGAGGAAAAGGGGACAACAGAGGATGAGATGGTTGGATGGCATCACCAACTCAATGGACATGAGTTTGAGCAAACTCTAGGAGATGGTGAAGGATAGTGAAGCCTGGTGTGCTGCAGTCCATGGGGTCACAAAGAGTCAGATATGACTGAGTGACTGAACAATGACGTTTTCATTTCTGTGGTAGACGCTCTCTGGTAATTCCCTGTCTCATGAGAACCACTTCTTCTCTGGGAAAGACCCCAAAAACACACAGATGGGTCCTGAGTAACCCTCCCTTCTGGCCACAGAGGACAGTTCTACTGGAGTATCCACTCACTCAGACTGAGCCATTCATGATCCCTTCCATGAAACCCATGTGAGGAAAGAGCAACAATCCTTCCCTGGTGGCCAACCAGTGAGGAGTAAGGGAGAGAGGGAAGAAGTCAGTGAAAAGAATGAAAGAGTCAGAGAAACTCAGAGAAGAACTCTGAACACACAGGTCATGGCCAAGATCTTGTCTCTGTTCCCAGAGCCCCAGATACACCTCTTTTCTTCAGGTAAACCCTTGTCTGTGCCCAGCTCAAGCTGGGTTTCTGTTACTTGCCATCAATAACTCTGGCTACCTTTCCCTTTAACAGGGAAGAGCTTCCGTATTTATAACACATTTAATTATAGACTGGTATTTGTTAGAATTCTTTCAGTAACAAGTGGCAGAAATCTAGCTCAAATTGGCTAAAACAAAAATAAATACATAAATAAATAAAAATTCACTGACATAAATTTGAAAAGTCAGGACAGAAGCTGCTGATCTAATGGTGTTTCAGGGCTCACATGCTCTCTCTGCAGCTCTCTTCCTGACTCTTGATTCTCCTTTCTTCCATGTTGTCTATGCCCTCCTGCAGCTGCCTTCATAGGGCAAGAAGAAACCAAGGCAACTCCAGATTCTATGATCCTAAGAGTTCGCCCTCCTACAGGTAGAGGGGAATCCCCCCACACACCCTCTTCAACAACCACACATCTCACAGAAGAGGTCTGATGGGCCAACCAGGGTCACATGTCCATCTCTCAGTCAATCATAGTGGACAGGGCCACTATACCCAGCCTGACGGGAAGACATGTGTCACCACCCAGCTCTGCACCCAGGGGCCAACAGCCTCTGTGCTGACGGGGCCTCAGGATGGGGATCAGACAGTCTCCAATGCAAGGAGGCACTAGGCAGGCACAGTAATACTCTTTCACACTGTGAAACAAGCGTAAGTTTTGGAGCCAGATGAACGTGGGTTTAAATCCTAGCTCAACCACTGAGCGAACATGTGGCCATGGATAAGCTACTCCAACCTTAATTTTTTCATCTTTAAAATGGGGATAATCAGGAGTTGCCAGGTGGTCCAGTGGCTGGGACTCAGCACTTTTCTGCCATGGCCCAGGTTTAATCCCTGGTCAGGGAACTAAAATCTCACAAGTCATACACTGTGGCCAAAAAATAATAAATAAAAACTTTAAATTTCTTTAAAAATAAAAAAAAAGTGGGGATACCCAGAGAGATGGAATCAGGAGGGAGGAGGGAGGGGGATTCTGGAAGGGGAACACATGTATACCCATGGCAGATTCATGTCAGTTATGGCAAAACCAACATGATAATGTAAAGAAAATAAATAAATAATTTTTTTTAAAATGGGGATAATCATTTCTGTTCTTCAGTGTTGTTGCAAGAATTAAGTGAGATAATAACGCACTTCAAATATTATGGGTTCTCAAAATAGCCCCTAACTTCTTTGCATTTGATAGCACCCTACCACCTGCTGTGACTTAGCTTAGGGTGTGGATTCATTCATTCATGAGAATGACTTGTTTCTTTTCACATGCACAGATCCAGGCTGTGTCCAATTGTCACTAAGTCAAACCATACCCCACCACTACCTCATTCCCTGCTCATAGTGATCTTCTTCTATGTTCTAACCCCATCCTGACTCTAATAGTTTAAACAGTCTGGATTAGCAGGTGGGAAGGACCTGGAGATGCTTGGAGAGGAATCAGCCATGGAGACAAGTCTCAGGTTATGGCCTTTCTAATCTTGAGGAGCAGAAAGTGACTGGAACATTTTTTTATTATTATCACTAAACTAGCATTAAATTCCTTTTGCTCTTCCTCCCTCGCTCCTTTCTTTCCTTCCTTTGTTTCACCTTAGGAGGGGTCATATGGTCTTCTGAAGGTCAGGAGACCTTCCCAGGAAGGAATGACATCTGTCCTCCCCACCCAGGCTGGCCATGAAGGTTGACAAAGACTGAATTTTCATGTCCTGGAGGAAAGGGACCCCACTTGGAAAACTGTTTCTATTAATGGATCCTGGGCTATTCCTTTTGACTAGAGAGAGTGAAATGAAGGAAAATACGGGACAGAGTTGATGGAAATTTGGAGGTAAGAGTAAAACAGGGTGAAGGAGGGAAGAAGATGAGACCCAGAAGCCAGGGGCCCAGAGCCCTCAACAGAGGAAGGTTTCCAGTTTGGAGATCCCTGCAAAGCACATCTCTGGGGACTGATTCTCCCAAGTGCCACCCATCACAGCTCTCCTGTGAGAACATACTCCCCAAGGGCTGAGCACCCACAGGGACTTCCCATGCAGTGAGCGCAAGCTTGATTCTTACTCTTCCCTCATCTATCCTGTGGGCCCCTTCTGGCACCCCTAAGACTCCTGTAAATAGAGGAGCCCTGTACCCCAACTCCAGAGGTGAATAAGTAGCCCAGGGTACTCCCTGCCAGGTTCCCCATCACCACCACTGTCCTCCCCACACACCCCCATCCCACCCCCACCTCATCCCCAGGCCTTCCTGTGCCCCACCCCCACCCCAGCAGCCTCACTGCCTCCTGCAAGACAGAGCATAGTTTTTGGACCTTTATAAGACCAGGCATTTTTTATTTTTGATGGCTTCAGTCCACATCAGTGCAAACATATTAAAATATTAAAAATCCTCTGTAAAATTGTTGAAAGGATATTTATAATTTTGCTCTTGAAACCATTTGGCTAGGAGTAACTGATTTAAATTACAATTGGGGAATTCTTGTAAAATGAGAAAAACCCAACCCACACATTCCTTCAAATGTAATGAAAGTTTCATGAATACTAAATTTAACAATTAATGAGGTTGATATAATGTTACAGTTGGACATTTGATTAAGGATTTATTGATTTCAATTTTGCAGTGTTCTTATTTTAGAGCAGGTAATTTTTTCCCCAGCTGTCAGATATTCAAATGGTGCTCCTGTGGAGGCTCTTGTGGGCAATATATGAGCAACCTGGGCCAATATGTCTTGCCTATTCTCCACCTGAAGCATACATCCCTTTATACACACACACACACACACACACACACACACACACATATAAGATAAACATGACCTTGGTTAGAATGTGAAGTCAGAGTCTAGCTCCCAATGAAGAAGACAATGGGCCAGTTAAGAGCAGAGATGGAAGCAGGGTCACATCATGTCACGTCATACATCATAAAAGAACTTCCTTACTACAACCAGTGGCTGGATCTGCTAAGGGCACAGAGGTTGAGACAAGCCAGCTTTGGAAGTTGGCATAGGTGCTTCCTCCCTCCCAAGGAGGGCGAGTAGAGGGGGCAGAAGGGAGGGTACCACTTGCCCTGGTTTTCACAGCCAGTCACAGAACAGCTGCCTGAATGTATCTGGGGACTACGGCCTCTGTGTTCCAGGAAAGTGACATCAGGACTAGTAGGCTGTGAGAAGTTTCTCCCTGACACAAAGGCAGTGCCCTACAGGGAGGATGTGGAAAGGTTGACAGACAGAAGGGTGGTGGAGTAGATGCAGACAGCAGAGGAAGGAGAAGCTGGGGAGAGAAAATCATTGAGAAGAAGCTGGAATGAGGGCAGGAAGAAAGGTGGGAAGAGAGCTGGACTGTGCACCAGTACTCAGGGGAAGGGAAGGAGATCTCCCAGGATTGGGGTGGCCCTGGGACAGCAGCAGCAGCTAGGTGTCACCCAGGGATGGAGGCGGGGGTGGCAGTGATGTGGCCAGGAAAGGCAGGGGCACTAGTTCTCTGAACGCCCACATGGTGTTACCCAAGCCTTCTCCACACAGAGGCAGAGGGGTCTGCAGGGGCATCTGGGGTTGGTAAGAACCTCTCCCAGTACCCCAGCCTCCCCTCGGAACAGGAGGCGGGGGCCTAGGCTGAGGCAGCCCTCAGCCAGGTCTGCAGCAAGGGCTGAGGCAGAGCAATGTTACTTTGTCCTCCCCCATCTTTTTAATGTACCCAGTGGACCAGCCGCCTCCCTCGCCCCAGAGCGTCAGCATCTCTGAGGTTAAACATTGTACCACTAGGTGGAACCAAAGCCCACGGCAACAGTATGGGGCTGGAACGTTCAGCAGCCAGGGTTTGAGGACAAGGGGCTCGGGAGGCAGAAGACAGAAGAGAGGCTGAGTCTACGCAGAGCCAGGGAGGACACCGGACAGCGGGTCTCAGCCTATTTGGCTTATGAAGTCTGCTCTAGCAGTAAAGCCTATATGGGCCCAGAGCGGACTCCGGCAGCCAAAAACCCCCATTTATCAGACGAGCCTGAGGCCCGTCAAAGGGATCCAGGAGTCGATTGAAGCTACAGCCCGCGGCACAGCTCCTTCCCCTGCCCTGCTCCTGAAATCTGTGCCCTGCCAGTGGAGAGGGTCCCGCCTCCAGAAAGGGCAATACCGGGCAGCTCCCGCTGGGCCCAGGGGCCTACGACTGGCAAGGGCACAAGGTTGCTGAGCCCTCCGCCACCCTAGGGTGGGACGGGGTGGCGCAAGCGAAGGCCCGAGCTTCTGCAGAAGAGCGCAGCTGACCCAGCATCAGAACAAGCCACGCGCCTCGGCTGCGGGAGGAGGCGGTGGGGCGGGGCTTCAGTTGGGAAGCTCCGCATTCGGCGAGGGAGGTTGCTGGGGTTCTCGGATTGGCTGGGGGTGAGGGGGTGGGATCAGGGGCGTGGCTGAGAGATGTGAAAACAAGGAGAAAAACGCGTGGGGTCAAGGCACGGACCTCAGGTGTTGCGCTGAGGCCAGGGCGGGAGATACAGAGTTGATCCGCACCTGGGGCGAGCCTCGGCCACGTTGTCCCCAAGCACAGGTGTGCTGCAGGAGACCAAGCTCCAGACTCCCCCCCGTCCAGAACTCGGGGGGGAGGGGGGGTTCTCTTGCCTGCCCTTCTCCTTGATCTCACTGACCTACCACCAGCCGAACCAGATAGGTGTCCAGACCTTCTCCAACCTGCCCCCCACCTCTCACAGCAGCCATGTCCTCCCTTTACCTTCATCATTCCCTTTTAAATGAATCTTTCCCCAGGGTTCACGGATACATCGCACTTAGCTTCGCACAGCCAGCGCTCAGCACAGAAGCCCTACACTTCAGTGGTGTCCGTTCACTTTTCACAGTGTCTGTAGAGGGGGAAGATGGAGCAGGGGGGCGACATGGCCACCTGGTTGCCATGAGCTCATTTACTCATTCCACACACGTGTACTGAGCACCGACTATGTGCAACAGCCTGTGGTGGGTGGACACCAGAGATAGAGCTTTGAGCAAAACAGAAGCTATCTCTACTGTCTGACACAGCTTTCACATCAAACTGTAGGACGGGGAGAGAGCGCGAGAATTTAAGGATACTGACAGATGAGCCCCACCACTGGGGGTGTGGGTGGGCAATGTTAGCCTTAGCTGGTGGATAAGGAGGTTTGCAGAAATGTGTTGGGGTCAAAGCTTATCACACCTGTAAAAGCAGAAAATGATCAGTTATCCTAACTATCAATAAGATATATACTGCCCTCTTGTAGCTGGGTACTGCTTCAAGCAAACTAATATGCAAATGCCAATCCACAGATGAGTAGAACTCATCTGTGGGAGGTAGGGGAAGAAATTAGTTGTTTGACTCTATCCAATAATCAATCATTAATCAATCAAAAGCAGATTTCCTTTGAAATCCAAAGGAAGACATTGTCTTTGTGGACACAGCAAATGAACCGCCTTGCCTTCCTTCAGAACAGTGCAGTCACTAGCCACTAGAGGGAAGCAGAGAGATGGAGATGCCAAAGAGAAGAGCCATCCGTTAGTTTTCACCTGCACCAGAGGTCATGAGGAGCCTAATGAAGACAATATAGTAATAGTTCACATTCATTGAGTGCTTACTCTAGGCCAAGCATCCTTCTAAGTGCTTTGTAAAAAGAACTACCTCATTTTATCCTCCCACCAACCCTATGAGACAGATTGTTGTTTAGTCACTAAGTCATGTCCGACTCTTTGCAACACCGTGGACAGTTGCCTGCCAGACTGCTGTCCATGCGATTTCCCAGGTGAGAGCACTGGAATGGGCTGACATTTCCTTCTCCAATGAGACAGATACAGTTGTGTTAACCCCATTCTACAGGTGAGGAAACAGGTTGGGTTACTTGCCTGAGGTCACACCGTCAGTAGGGAGTAAATCCCAGATATAAACCCTGGAGTAGAGCTATGGAGCCTGCATGCCTCACACTGTGCAGTTCTTTCTGTGAAGAGGACGGAGAATGGAGAAGGCAGCTGAGGTCATCACACATATATCCCCAGTGTGTTTCCCAAGGCCCGTTCCGGATGCAGGCATCAGACAAGGCTTCTAGCTAATCAAGGACCTTGGGGCACCTGTCAGGTAAAGTCAGACAATCTGAGCTTTCCTCTACAGGGCCATGAGGAGGCAACATTAGTTCTCATCACCACCTGCAACAAGACCCAGCCTTCCTTTACCCCTGGGTGCCCACCTCCGCGGTGTACCCCTACACCGTGTGGCCTCTTTGGCTCAACTGTGTGATGTTGGCTTCGACCACCCTTCTGCTCATCCTCAGACAGCCCTGCCTACCCCACCGTTGGCCTGGCTCAGTCCTCACCACAGTCAAGAAGGGGCTGGTCCAGAGTGGTGACGGCTGCTGAGAGGCTAGGGTCCAATGAGAATCAAGAGCACGTTGCTGGGGGTCCTGTCCAGGATCACCTAGAGAGGAGTTTCAGGCCAGAGTCCAATCCTTTCTTGGCTTTCTTCCTGATTTAACAACCATTCACTGAGCTGCTGCTGTGTGCTGTTTCTATGCTGATTGCATTGGTTATAAGGAGAACTTGCTGGGTGACCTTGAACAAGCTGTTTACCTGAAAAGGCCTCTGACATTATGCCTATGTGTGCCCAGATACATTTTTCCAGGTCAGGGTTCCTCAGCCTCGGCATGATTGGTATTTTGGCCTGGATCATTCTTTCCTGTGAGGACCTTTCCTGTGCATTGTGGGATATTTAACAATATCCATGGCCTTCACCCGCTAGATGCCAACAACACCACTTTCCCAGTTGTGACAATAAAACAAAGTTTCCAAATATTGCCAAATGTGCCCTGGGTGTGGGAGGTGGGGCAAGGCTGCCCTGGTTGAGAATCACTATATTACAGAGCTGCAGGAAATCCCTGGGCTGTGTGAACTGCAGATTCATCGGTACCGCCCTCTGTAGACTGTGGGTAGAGCGGGGTTGCTGCGTGTGAGACAATGGGTAGACAATGCTCAGCGTCCCCCTCCTTCCTCATCCCTGACCTGGGATTCTCAAGGGTCTGCTCCCCAAAGAGAGGAGTACCTCTTTTAAAAAAGACTTAATTCATTTTTGGCTGCACTGGGGTCTTCGTTGCTTTTGTGTGGGCTTTCTCTAGTTGTGGCTAGCAGAGGTTTCTCTTGTTGTGGAGCACAGGCTCTGGGTGCACAGGCTTCAGTAGTTGAGATGCTCAGGCTCAGTAGTTGAAACTGCATTCTCTAGAGCACAAACTCAGTGGTTGTGGTACACGGGGTTAGTTGCTCTGCAGCATGTGGGATCTTCCCGGACCAGGGATTGAACCCATGTCCTCTGCATTGGCAGATGGACTTTTATCCACTACACCACCAAGGAAGTCCAAGAGGGCCACTTTAAAGAAAGAACCTGAAAGGACCAACTCTTAGCCAAAGTTCTACTGGGGGGCGGGCTTCAGACACCCTCTCTGAAGCCAGCTCACTGTGCAGGCTGCAAGGCATGCAGGAAGGTGGCACACTGCCATGGACCGTTTGGAAGAGGAAATAGGATCTCTTCTGGGCCCAGTTCTCCATGAGCCCTGCCAAGGCCGCCCACACCTGCCGACTCTCTGGGGCCCTTCAGCCCTATCTTGAGAAATATGGCACCCCTCTGCCCCAGTGCCCAAAGATGCAGGCCCCAGCCCTAGGCTTTGCCTGTGCCTTCCTCCCTGAGAGCCCTGAGAGGAAAATGGGGCAGCGGCCAGAGTCAGCAATGGTGGCAGGTGTTGGAAGCAGATAATTCTTTCTCTCCTCTTGTTGGGCAGCCCTCCACTGACCCCTGCTGTGTGCCAAGGCAGGAGGTCACAGATGAATTCAATGGGGAGCTGGAAAATGTTTAACAACCAGCTCTCTGAGATGTGTGGAATTTACCCATTTCTGTGATGTCAAAATTCCTACCATGGCCGGGGTCCGGTCACCAATGTGATGTTGTAGGCTGGGTTGGTTCACACCATAGTAGAGGGTGTCCCTACCACCCTATCACCTTATGAGCATAGGAAACAGTAAAATAATTAGAAAGTGATGAGGTTTTATGTGTATTTCCCCTTTTAATGAAATTAATTGTAGGTTTATATAATTTAATCTCTAACAATGGCTACATTTAACACCCAGTTCACAAAATTCCTGAAAATTTCACCACCAGTTCTCAAAAGCCAGTCCAAGCCATCTCCGGTTCCTTACTGGGAATTGAATGGGATCCATGACCTCAAGACCATCATCTCTAAGGAAGACAGGTCCACAGGGTAGGATTGTCATTGGAGGACAGAGGGAAACACTGGGGCCATGGAGACCTGAGGAGGCAATGACCCTGCCCAGAGGTTCAGGGAAGGCTTCCTGGAGGAGGTGCCATCACACAGCAACCTGATGTAGCCCAGAGAGAAGGGAGGGAAGCGTGTGAGGCTGAAGCAGATAGAGGGGAAACACCAGGAGAGAAAAAAGTGCTTGGTAAGGACCAAAACCCCCAATGAGAGGCTCAGTCTGCCTGAGGGAAGGCTAGGATCCAGTGCAGGTTCTTCGGTTGATGTCTCTCTCATTTTAGGCAAGTCTCTTCCTTCGTAGCTCAATCGGTAAAGAATCTGCCTGCAATGCAGGAGTCCTCCAGCCATGCAGGAGACCCGGGTTCGATTCCTGGGTTGGGAAGATCCTCTGGAGAAGGAAATGGCAACCCCCTCCAGTATTCTTGCCTGGGAAATCCCATGGACAGAGGAACCTGGTGGATGACAGTCCATAGGGTCACAAGAGTGAGACACGACTCAGCAACTAAACCACCACCTTCTTCTCCAGGCTTCTCCCTTCTGTTTAACTGAGGTCTTGAACTATGTGGTCTCCAGGCTAGTCAGCTAGCTAGAGCCCCCAGGGGTCTCTGGAAGGGATCTTGTGCATGTAGTCAACTGAAGGTGAGGGTCTGACCCATGGCAGACCCTCCACAACCAAGTCTTCACCTCTCCTGCGCCCTCCCCCCCCCTTTCACCTGGTTCCCCCAGGTGATCCCTGAAACTCCTGGTTTGGCTGCAAAAAAGTAACTATAATTACAGTCATTTATAGAGCAGTATGACGCTTCTCCTAATTACCAAGCAGTGCAATTTCAATTATACATCTAAGGAAACATCTCAGGAGCTCCCTCCCCAGGGCCAGCCTGTCAACTGCAGCCCTCAGGCCGATGTGGGGGTGGGCGGGGAATGGGATGAGGCTGGCCGCGGCTGCTGCTGGATCTGAGGTAATTCTCTTCATGTGATGCCAGGCAGGAAATCCTGGCTCAAAGACCTGCCTTGCAGCGAGCATGGGGTGAAAGGAGGCAGGGGAAGCGCCCCAAGAAGAGGGCTTGAGACCTGCGGAGGGGCAAGGGCCCATCACACACAAGTCAGAGCTTGCAGCCAAGGAAGGAGTTCAATATGGAGGAAGCAATGCCCCCCGACCAGATGCAGACTCTCTGGCCTCAACTCGCTCACCAGCCACTGCAAAAATCCCCACAGAAACAGTTCCCCTCTACAGAGGGACCATCAGGCATGCCTCACACTCCTCCTATGACAGGGAGCTCAGGATCCCAAGAAGAAGCCTATATTATCTTCAGGGGCTCCATTGATGAGAAAGTTCTTCCTCAAATTAAGAGAACCCACCCTCTGTGCAATTCCTGCCCACAAGTCCCAAATCACACCCTCCCCACTGAGGGTGCTGTTCCTTCTGTCCTGGGGCCCTAGCCGGCTCTGCCACCCACTGGCCCTCTCCTGGACAGGTGTCTGGCCCCCAGACCTTGGTTGGTTGCTCACTGCACCGCCACCCCCGCCCCACCAGTTTCTGGAAGGACCCTGATTCGAGGCTCCCCTGGCTTATGCCTGTATATGCTCCTAGGTGCCGGCATCTAGTTTCACAGCTCAGATAATTCTCATGTGACTCTGCTCCCAAACCCCAGACACGTGCCCCTCCCCCAACCTGTACCCATACCACCCCTAACCTGACCACCGCCAGCTCTCTTGGCCAGGTCTCTGGCTTTCCCAGTCTTCAAAGCCTCGAATTCCAGCACTTCCTTCTCTTTCTCCCAAGTATACCCAAATGTATCTCTCTCTTCAAAAGCCCTGGCCCTGCCCCACTCAGACCTCCATCTCCTCACTCAGAACACTGCCAAGCCCCCTTGCTGTTTCCTCCCCTGAGACTCTGGGGGCAGCCGAGCATGGGGATCAGGTACATGGCTCCAGGTGGATTCCATTCCCAGTTCCTCCACTGCTAGCTGGGCTCACAGGCCTTGAGCAAGCCACGTGACTTCTCTGTTGTTGCTGAGCTGCTAAGTCATGTCTGACTCTTTGCAACCCAGTGGACTGTAGCCCGCCTGGCTCCTCTATCTGTGGGATTTTCCAGGCAAGAATACTGGAGTGGGTACCCATCTCCTGCTCCAGGGGATCTTCCTGACCCAGAGATGGAACCCATGGCTCCTGCACTGGCAGCCAGATACTTCAACACTAAACCACCAGGGAAGCCCAGCATCCCTGCATCCTTTACTTAATGTTAGTACCCATCTCCTAAGGTCACCTGTGAACAGCGTGGTTCACTGTTCAGTTCCAGTTCACTCTGGAATTCAGGGTGCCCAGAGAGGGTAGGAGGAAGAGAGATGAGATGAGGCAGAAGGCACAAAGGCCTGGTCCCTGATACCTGCTGTGTTCTGCTGAAGCCTGTGTGCTTGCTCCTGAAATGAGTGGGTAAGCTTCAGGATAAAGTCTCCAATCCACTTGCTGCCTTACATGGTGCCAGGTGATGCCCGGCCTTCTCTCCTGAAGAAGCTGAAACCTGCCCTGCCCAGGGGTACAGGGGGTATCTGGCTCCAGCCTCCACCGACCCCCTGGACTACTCTAGTACCTGTAAGTAGTCGAGTTCTGCCTGGCTCAGTCCTCCCCTCTCACCAGACTTCAGGCCTCTCTCACCTTGAGAGAGAGGAGGACAGGACAACTCGGCAGGGGTCTGACCTGAATTCCAACCCTCAGAGGGTGGGCTTGGGGCCGGGAAATGCCACTCGCACAGGCATGCACGGCCCTGCAGGCAGGGGGGTGGGAAAGCTGGCCTCTCACACAGGCACACCACCTACAAAGCTGTTTCACAAACGTCATTAGCTTGTTTAATCCTCATAACACCTCTGGGAGTTGGGTGTTATTATTCCATTTTACTGGGGGCAAGCAAAATAACGTTATGGTCCCATTACACACCCGTCAGAAACTTGATCAGAATGCACAGCACCCGGGTAAGAAGAAGGAAGTGTTTAAGTCAACCTTGCAAACCAGGCCCAAGGCAGATGGAGGGTCAAGCATGGAGAGCCTGGGGAGGGGAGAGGGGCCACAGAGAGTGGAGGGGAGGTGCAAGTGGGCGTGCCCCCAGGGAGGGCTCCTGGAGCTGGGGCCTGCCAGGTACCAAGGAGAGAGGTGGGCAGGGGCCAGAACAGGAATGGGGCTGAGAGTGAGGCCCTAAGGCCGTGGTCTGCGGGAAACCTCCTGGAGTCACCCTGCTCCTTGTACAGGTGTGGGAATTGAGGCCCAGATAAGAGGCAGAAACCTACTTCAGGTCACTGAGCCTGCCCAGATGCCCAGCTGGGACCTGTCTCCTAGGCCGGGGCTCGAACTCTCCTCTTAGTGTCCTGAGCTGCCCTGGGTCTCTCAGGGGCACACAGCTGGGCCTTGGGGAGAAACCAGAATCAGAGCCTCTGGGGTCCCAGCAGCTCCCTGGGCTCTCTGGGTTTACCACGGGGGGACGGGATGAAACTTCTAGGCTCTGGAGCCTCTCTGGGCTGCCCAGGAGTGAAAATGTCTAGGCTTGCAGCCCCCTCCCCAGGGGTCCTTCCCAAGGTCCAGGGCAGGTGGGCAGAGGGGCGGAATAGGGTTTCGGGGGTGGGAAGAGCACCTGGGGCTGAGCATGAGGACTGTGGGCTCTGTCCTCAAGTCGGTCCTTTCTTCCTTCAGGGTCCAGTTTCTCCACCGGAGCACTGGAGAAAATAAGTCCTTTCCCTCCTACATGCCCACTCGCTGAGAGAATATTCTAGAGATGCAGGACTCCTTCCACCCTCTGCTCTTCAGAGAAGAGAAAGCTTCCTAGACTGCATCCCTGCACAGAGGGAGGCCTCACACTGAGGCTACACCTAAGAAGGAACTGGCCAAGATCTCCACCCTGAGTGCCCCTGATGGATCCTGGGACTCATCCTTGGAGCAAAATCCTCCTCTGGGGGCAAGGAGGATGACAGGACTGTGAGGAGAGAGGGACTGGATGTCTACCGTCCTCTCAGGCCTCCCGTAGGAGAAGGCAGGGGTTTTTCCCAGGAAGCTGAAGGAGGGGAGTTGGGGGATGATCCCTCCAAGCCCCGAGCATAGACCTCAGTATAGGGCAATGGCCTCCCTGGGGGAGGGGGCTCCATGTCACTGCCCAGCAGCCCTAAGACCCTTCTCACTGGAGAGGTTTCCTATAATCAGTCTCCTGGAATCTGATGCCAGCTGGAACCCCTGCTCTGATAGAAAGCTCACTGCCCGTCAAGAAAATGAAAGTGTTAGTCTCTCAGTCATGTCCGACTCTTTGCAACCCCATGGACTGTAACTCACCAGGCTCCACTGTCCATAGGATTCTCCAGGCAAGAATACTGGAGTGGCTGTTCCCTTCTCCAGGGAATCCTCCCAGCCCAGGGATCGAACTCAGGTCTCCTGCATTGCAGGAAGATTCTTCACCATCTGAACCACCAGGGAAGTCCATCAAGGCCTCCCTTCAAAGTCACAGAGGTACACCTTCTAAGGGCAGGAGTCCCAGGGCAGGAGGCAGAGCAGGACCCAGGACACTGAGGATATAGGGGGCTGGAAAGACCCCACAACCATGCCTCTCCAAGATTTAAAATGCCCAGGAAGCTGGAGGGTCCCATCCAGGTGTCTGTGCTTTTCTGGGGTAGGTTATACCCTCCTTGACCCTTAGCACCCAGCTTGACTATGCCACATAGAGGGTGGTCTCCCGGGGGCCCTTTCAGCATCACCTTTCTGGAGAGCCCATCACTGTCCCCATCCGCTCAAGTCTGGGCACTGTCTGCGGGAAAGCCCCCTGTAAGGACCAGTTGTCCCAATCACAAGCTGACTGGCTCTTCTGCCAGAGAGAGAGCTGACAGGTAGGGTGCGGGGCGGGCACCCCAGATGGGCAAGGAAAATCAGGATGGGGACACAAGGGGGCAGAATCCTGGTAGGTTCTAGGCTTGCTCTCCTTGGACAGACCAGTGACTCACAGGGCTGGACAGGGGGCATTTCCTCCCAGAGCCGAAACCAGACAAGGAAGCGCGGGAGGGAGAAACCCCATCCGGGAGGCAGGCTTTATTCTGCAGGTGTACATCCAGGTCTGCATTATGAGTCACTCAGACCCCTCCCGCTGCCTCATGCTGACGCTGACGTCTGAGTCTGGCCCAGGTCCTGATATAATGAGTTTTACTTACAAATAGCATGCCGCACCCACCCCACCCCCACCACCTCCTCCTCCACCACTCCTACTGCCATCACCATCACCATAGTTCAACTGCCATCACCTTTGGCAAGGACCACAATAAGAGCTTTATATCAAAAATCTCCTCCGCCTTCCAAGGGCTTTCATCACATTGACATTGTCAGTAAAGGCAGGCCTCCTGGGGCCCCCCCTCCATTCTAGCCACCCCAGCTCTTCCTCAGCGTCTTCTTCTCACCCATCTTGATTCCTCTATTCCCTCTGCCTGGAATCCCCCTGCCACCCCCTGCTTTGCCCAGTTATTACTGATTATTAACAATAACTGCTTTGCCCTGTTATTACCGTCTTCAAGTTTCAACCCATGTCACCTCCTCCAGGAAGCCTTCCCTGGCCTCCCAAAGCAAGTCAAATTCTCCATGACATGTGCGCTGGCACCACACATCTCTCTCTCCAGCCCTTGTCAGAGCAGCATGTATTTTGTGAGGTTTAGTTGTGTGGTAAGTGGTGAGTGCCTGCCTCCCCTGCTAGATCGGAAGTGGGTCTAGGTTGGCCTCCATCACCTCCACAGCCTGTGGCACAGCGCTGGGCACCTAGTAGACACTGAATAAACAGGTACTGAATGAATGGATTCCCAGCCATTGGGATGTCCCATGATGTGTCTGCAGCCCCTCCCCTCCCACCTACACCCAAACCCACTCCACAAGGACCCAGGTCCTCTCTCTCTGACCCTTCTCATCTGCAATCCCAGAAACTTCTTTTTTCTTTTTCTTTTTTTTTTTATGGTTTTATTTATTTATTTTTGGCTGTGCTGAGTCTTTGTTCCTCTGCAGGCTTTCTGTAGTTGTGGCGAACAGGGTCTACTTTCTAGTTGTGGGGCACAGGCTTCTCATCGTGGTAGCTTCTCTTGTTGCAGAGCACAGGCTCTGGGGTACGCGAGCTTCAGTAGTTGCGCATGTGGGCTCAGTAGTTGCAGCCCCAGGATCTAGAGGGGCCTTTGGCAAGTGCTTCAACTTTCCTGGGACCATTTCCTCTCCCCAGTCCTGTCCAACTCTTTGCGACCCCATAGACTGTAGCCCTCCAGGCTCCTCTGTCCCTGGGATTTCCCAGGCAATACTAGAGCGGGTTGCCATTTCCTTCTCCTCCCAGAGCCTTCTAGTGACTGGGCTCTGTGGTGGGGACATTTCAGGCAGCCTGTCCTAGGCCCCAAGATCAAGGCCAAACTCAAGACCCCTGTGAATTCCCCAACAGGCACCAGGGGCAGCCTCAGTGACATCAATTACCCTGATCCAGTCCCTCAGAAGAGCCCTCCTCCCTGAGTTTGCATCTGACAGCTGGTCCACACTCAGGGCCTATGGCCCTCAGAGACTGTCTAACCTCCATCTAGAACCAGATACGCAGAGAGGGTCAGGGCCCAGCCCAAGGTCACACAGCAAGGCTGCCACAGAGTCGTACTAAGAATCCAGGGCGCCAGCTCCAGCTTAGGGTTCTCCCTGTGCTATAATAAACGTGGCTATTTTTAGAAGCTAATTAGCAAGTCAAATGTGACTCCTGCTAATAATAATGCCACCTTTATGCTTTTCAGTCTCTGCCTCACCTCATTTGCTCCTGCAACAGCCAGGTGGGCAATAAAGCAGGGATGATCTCATTAGAAAGGCATGGTCCAGAAAGAGGAAGTGACTGGTCCTCCAGCCCATCCCGCAAGCCCAGCTCAGTAATGCTCCCAGAAGGACACGGTGTCCCAACATCTCCCGTCCCCTGCTCCTAGCAGCCTCTTCTCTGTGTCAGCTGCAACCACAACCCTCGCTTCTTTCAGCCCCCAGGTGGGCTCCAAGCCTGGTATCCACTGGTGTTCTGTCTCCTCCAAATCTCTACCGTGTGTCAAGGATAGTTCATGGGCAGTCTCATTGTGCAGCCTGGGCTAGCCCTCAACTTGGAACCCCAGATAGAGACAAGGACAGCTTTGCCCCCCAAAGGAGCTAGGGCTGGGTTCAGCAGCCCCACCTCCTGCCCACTGCCCCCTCTCCTGCAGAAGTTCCCACAACATCTGGTGGCATGAAACAGGGCCGGATAAACGCAAACATGAGGTCAGAGCCTTGATTTCTTCCTGAGCCCTTCCCAAAGGAGGGAGGTGCTTCCCACCAGGATGCAGCCGGGTCATGCTGTCTGGGATATGGAGTGGGGGGCAGGGTGTGCCTGTCTCTCAGATGAGCAACTGAGGTATAGGTGAGTGCTGTCAGCATCATGAGCCTGTCACCTCTTGTAAGACCGCAAGGGCTGGGCACTCGCGGAGAAGGGTGGTGGGATAAGACCAAGAAAGTACGCAGGCCAGTTCCCAGGAACCCGTCATGAGTCCTCCACCCAGACTGGCTGGTGGGAACTCTTCAGTTGGGAGCGCTTCGCAGAAAGGGGGCACTGCTGACTTCAAGGGCCCCAAGGAGGGGGATGGCACTGAGCTGGGCACAGCAGGTGCAAAGGTGTGAAAAGAGGAGGGGCTCAGTGATTCTCCTCTCAGACTAATGCCGCTGGCCTGCATTCCACCTGAGCCAGGGAGGCTGCCTGCAGGGGAGAATGTGGGGTCCCCCACAAGTGGTAACTCTCCCAGGCACTGCCCCCCATCATGGAGTCCCTTCACTGACTGACAGATCAGGTGACTGGTTCCCCTTGCTGAGCCAGCTAGGAGGGGTGGCTCACCAGGAGAGGGACAGGGGCCATCTAGGTGAGGAGGGAGGAGGGGCCTCCAGGGTGGCCCATATCCCAGGGGTGATGGGTATGTCTCCTTCTCTCCTCCATTACCTGGTGTGATGAGGTGGGCACCCTGTCCCCATTGTCCCCACCCCCAGGGAGCTGTGTCAGCTGAGGGCAGCGGCCACACATGGCAGGGGTGATGTTGTCACAGCAAGAGCAAGGCCACTAGTGAACAAAGGTAGGGGTGAGGGCTTTGTGTGCAGGAGTCATCCCTACGGTGGTAGCTGGTACCACGGGCCACATGGCTGAGGGAGGAGGCTCGAGATCACCTCCCCCTGAGTGTCTGGTCCAGAGTGTCCCTGGTCATATTTGGGAGCAGGATCAGCACAGGCCCCTCCTGGTCACAGTTCAAGACATGCATCAGCCTTCCCATAAAATCCCAGAGCCCAGGGCTGGCATGGACAAGGTCTCTGAGTTGCCTCTCAATCCCGATGGCAGGGTCTGCCCACCATCCCCTCTAGGGCAAGAGGGGGAAACTACAGTAACAGGAGCCAAAAATGGGTCCTGCCCAGCCCAAAGGCAGGTGGCACCAATGGGGGAGGGTGTCAGCTTTGTGGCAGATGCCATGCCCCTGTGAGGGAGGCACCCAGGAGCAGGATAAGCGGCAGGACAGGTGCAGGATCCCTGAGGTCAGAACTGTCGCATGGCATCAGGGAAAGAGCTGCCAGGCCCGATGAAGGTTAGGAGCCTCAGGGAAGCAGTGGCTTTTCAGCTGAGTGAGCAAGAAACATTGGCTAAAGTAGAGTCAGTGTCCCACTTTCCTGGCACAAGCTAGGGAGGGCTGCCCACTGCCTGCAGGGCCCAGCACCGGGAGTGCAGAGAACCAGAGTAGGCAGGGGAGGGTCAGGGTCCTGGAGAGGTGGGGGCAGACAGTGGTAGACCCTCTTCCCCCCTTCCCGCTGCATTTTCTCCACCACTGCAAGAGGAAATTGCGATGTCCGGGGTAGGAAGGGAGGGGCTGGCGCTGGACAGGAGCCCTGGTGTCTGGGGCACAGGGAGGGCCAGCTCCCCGCACTTCCTCACTCCACTAGGGCTCTGTGTGTGTGTTAGTCGCTCAGTCGTGTCCAACTCTTAGCGACCCCATGGACTGTAGCCTGCCAGACTCTGTCCATGGAAGTCTCCAGGCAAGAATACTGGAGTGGGTTGCCATTCCCTTCTCCAGGGGAACTTCCCGACTCAGGGATCACACCTGGGTCTCCTGCACTGCAGGCAGATTCTTTACCGACTGAACCACTGGGGCTGTGGGATGCCTCACGTCCTGGGATGTGAGCAGGATGGAGACAGTCTCTCTGGAGCCAGGTCCTGGGAGTGCCCCAAGGGCAGCATCAGACTTAGACCTAGATGAGAAGGGCCCCTGCCTTGGAGCCCACACTCCAGAAGAATACACTCTGGTCCTCCTCTGGCCTCACTCCCCAGGAGGAGGGGAGAAAAGTCCATAGGCCAAGGGGACTCAACTCTGATGGAGGCATCTTGCTCCTCCTCCCAGTGCAAGACCCCAGAGTTCCCTGCCCCACAGTCTGCATGGACATTTCCCCAAGGACAGCTGTTGCCAGGTGTGTGGGTGGACCATGGACCAACAGCCTGGGGAGGTGACCAGGTTGGGGCCGGGGATGTGGCTGGGGTTGGCTCTCCCAGTGCTGCCACATTCCAGCACTGGACTCACGAGTCCAAGAATTCTGAATGCAACCTGGCCTTCCAAGTGATGAGGAAGATGTGTTTCCAGTGTAGGAAGCTGGAGGACATTCTGTTTAGCAGTTGTCTACTTGAGTACGGCTTCTCTGCTGGCTCACCGGTAAAGAATTTGCCTGCCATGCAAAAGTCGCAAGAGATGCATGTTTTATTCCTGGGTTGAGAAGATTCCCTGTAGGAGAAAACGGCAACCCATTCCAGTATTCTTGCCTGGAAAATTCCATGGACAGAGGAGCCTAGAGGGCTATGTCCATGGGGTCACAGAGCCTGGCGGGCTACATCCATGGGGTCACAGAGCATCAGACCTGATTTAGCGACTCAACAATAAACAACGAAGCCTGATTATAACTTAAATATCTAGACATCTGTTCTCTAGGCCTCCATCTGTACTTCTGCCCTGAACTTCACATATGTCAGGGGTGAGCCTGTCAGTGGCGCTTCAGGAAACGCTTCCTCATTCTAGCTCTGAAGTTTGTGGCCTCCTTCCTAAGGGAGGCCCTAAAAGGGACATGAACTCTAAAACCCAGGATGAACTCTCAGCTCCCACGAGCAGGGCCAAGTCCTAAAGCTCCACTTGTCATTTCCTGGCACCTAGCAGCCAACAGTGGGGAGTCGTCCTAGGAAATTGGGGCCCTGGGGGAAAGGAAGCAGGATTTTCTGAGCACCTCCTGTGAGCCAGGCTCTGGAACTATCTCCCCTAATCCTCAGCAACGCTTTGGGGACAGTGTCGTTGTGAGCACCCTTCTATTGCAGGCAAGGAAACAAAGGTCCAGAGCACTCACAGTCCTGGCCCAGGAGCACATGGGTGGCCTCAAAACCATCCCTGAGCCCAGAGCCTGCACTCTTTACTCAAGCAGGCAGAGAGAAATGGGGAGCATTTCTGACTGGGGCGTTTGTGGGGCACTAGGCTAAGCAGAGATCAGGTCACTGGGAGTCACACCTGGGGAGTCTGGTCCAGCCTCCTTGTGTGGACCCCAAGTTCTGGCCATTAGGGGCCAATGCTGAGTTCCCAGTGGGGTGCCCTGGGAACCCCTGAAGAGTGTCCATGAAGCTGGCTGTGTGCTGAGTATCCCCTCGAAGACTTTCTCAGGCCCTGAGCACCTCTCACCAGGGTTGGAGGAACTCTTTCATGTCTGTGAGAGCCACAGGAACCCAAGGCATCCAGGAAAGCAGCACCCTAGATAGGAGGGGGATATATGCTGCCACAAGAGAGCGTGTGGCCGGCCACATGCAGATAACGCAGGACAGGTAACCCCCTGGCCAGGCCTCTCCACGTCATGTCAGTGACCTCACCACTCCCCATGAGGCCGGCTTGGCTTAGTCACTGTGTCTCCCCCTCAGCCTCCTCACCTGTTGAGTGAGGAGGACAGCGTCCTCTCTGTGGGGTCTTCCTGAGCCGTCTCCAAGTCTGGCACCTATTCACACACGGGTGGGAAGTGTGTATGCGTGTGTGTAGGGGGAGGGCTGTTAATACCAACAGGGTTAGTTCCTGTTCCCTGAAGTTAAAGGTAGTTCCGATTTTCAGAAAAGAAGAAGTAGGTGGATTCCTAAGAAATGTTGGGCCAGAGGGGAAATATCCACCCCCGAGCCAATGGGTAGCTCTGAAGATTAAGTAGGTGAGGTCCAGGTGTGCCCAGAAAGAGAAGAGATGACAAAGCATCTCTTCCCCTCCCCCCTCATCAGCCCCTGCCACAGCCCCAGCCAGCCGCTGCCTCCTTGCACTTTTGGCCCGGGCCCTGAAGAGGGCCCCAGTGGCTCAGTTGGTAAAGAATCCCCCTGCAGTGCAGGAGACGAGTTCAGTCTTTGGGTTAGGGTTCTTGCCTGGAAAACTCCATGGACAGAGGAGCCTGGCGGGCTACGCCCATGTGGTCACAAGGGTTGGACCTGATTGAGTGAGTAAACCACCACCGGAGAGGGCAGCGGGCCCCTGGAGGCTCCCCCAGGCGGGGGCACCAGGCAGACCCAGGGTCAGTGGGCATTTCTGGTTGGGTCGCACTCGGCGGAGACTCCTGGGCACCACAGGGTCTCGATGCTCTCTCCTGGTCGGCTGGTCTCTGCAGTCAGGCCTCGGCCTCTCTCCCCGGCAGTGCCTCTGGCCCTGCTTCCCAGATGTCACAGGCTCCCCTGCCTCCAGCTCCTGGTTAAGGCTGCCCTCCCCGCCCCCGCCCCCATCCACCCTGCTTCCGTCTCTGGTTCTGTAGGCTTGCCCCCACTGGAAGCCCTTCTGTTGGGGGACCCCTCCGAGGTTCACCAGCTTTAGGTGTGAGGTCAGGGCCAGGATGGGAGCAGGGCTTGAACCTGCATGTTCAGGAAATCTTTTCAAAAGGCATCCGCATGCCTGCTTTCACAAGGTTTCCTTTATGTTCTTACCACAGTGGAAACAGCCATCACGTTTTCTGTAAAGGATGTCAATACTTCCCTCTGCTCCTGCCTTTGTTCCTCACTAGGCTCTGTCCACATCCCCTCCCATAACCCCGTCAGGTCACGTTCCTCTCCTCCCTCCTCAGGATGGGAACCAGAAGGAAGCAGGAGCGCGGCACCTCAGACCTGCCCCAGAGAGGCTCCAGGAACTTGTCGGCCTTCGCCTTGTCTTGCCTGCATCTCAGCCTCCCACACCTTCTGCTGCTGCCTCTTGGCATCAAACCCACGGCTCTAGTCTTTCCCATCCTACCGGAACCCTCTCTCAATAGCTCCAGCCTCTGCTTGGCAGCTCTTGAAAGCAAAGTCTCTGCTTACCCCCTCCATCGCCAACCACTTCCTACCTCTTAACCCGAGACCTGACTCCCATTTAACACTCCATCAAGGTCACTGGCAGCGTCCCGATTGTTATTCTGTGCCCCATCTCTGCCCGCATCTCACTGCGCTCCTCAGCACTGTTCCGTGCTTCTGATCAATCCTCTCTTGAAACATGGGCCCTCTTGACTCCTGAGACACACACCCAGATCTCCTCCTGCCTTTCTGACCACTGCTCCTACCAGCCCCTTCTTGGTGCTCCCCTGCCCCCACTCCTCCCAATGCCACCTTTAAATGAGTCCCCACCCGAGGCTCTGTCCTGGGCCTTTTCCTCTCTCTGCCCCCCACGCCCACCCCAAGGAGACAGGCCTCTTTCACCCTCAGCTTTCCCTCCTGCATCCTTAACACACTGCCCCTCCAGCCCCTCTCAGGAGCTCCAGACCAGATAATGTAAGTGCGGGAGGGACCCTGCCTCCCAGATGCCCCTCAGGCACTCACAGCTGGTCTTCTTCCCCAGAATTTCCCTTTCCTCTTTCTCCATCATGGTTGGCCCAGATGCTGAAACCAACAACCACCTTTCACTTTTTCCCCCTTGATCGCCTCCTGTCTCAAGACATCAAATGCCAGGTATGCTGTTGACATCCAGATACCAGATGCATATCCCACCATCCCCTGTCCAGATCTCTCCCCAGTTGCCTACTCTATGCCCCGCTGGAGTCTAACAAACGGTCCAGGAGTTCCCACTCCTGCCGGATGCCCCTCCACCACGTCTCTGCAAGGCTCACTCCCTCACCCCCTTTCTATCTTCATTCAAATGTCACCTTCCTGATAAGGCTCGCCCTGACCACCCCATTTAAACCTTCAAAAATCTTCTTGACTAGAACTGCCAATTACTCTTACCATTATTTAATTTTTTCCACAGTTCTACCAGACTCTGTAATTAACATAGCTATTGTGTATATTGTGTATTGTCTGTCTCCACATAAACCTAAAAAGAAAGCACTTTAAGAGCCCAGATTTTTGTCTGTGTTGGTGGCCAAGGCAAGCCCAGTTCTTGGAACAGTGCCTGGCACTCACGGGGCACTTGATCTTGCAAAGGTGAGTGAATGAATGAATAGATCTTGGACTCCTCCCCCTCCACAGTAGCTACACCCCACTCACCATCAGATCTTGTTTCCACCTGCTTAAAAGCTTTCAGATCTACACCTGAGTCCCTATCCTCAAAGCTACTACTTTCCCCCCAGGCCCTCTCTGCCTCTTGTCTGGGTTGTTATAACAGCCTCCTGACTCCAGGGTACCCCGCTCCAGGCCACCATTCTGAGAGCCAGGATAGCAGAGCAATTCAGGTGTGGGTTCAGGAGCCAGACGGCCTGGGTTATTTCTTCGGCTCTGCTGTGTGAGTTTGGGCTAGTCCCCTAAACTCTATGAGTTCCATCCCCTCATTTGTAAAATAAGGATGATGACAGCGCTTCCTTTATGGGGCTTGGAGTTGTTGAGAGGTTTAAAGGAGACAGTGTGTATAAAGCCCATTATCAGTAGGAGTTACTGCTTTACAGTTGCCAGATCTTATTACCAGAAAAAGTCGATCAGCACCTGTTGAAAACTCCCTTGGCTCCTGGCGGTTTTCTGTTTCTTCTCTGAGCCTAGGGGCCCTCCCACACTGGTCTCCATCTCACTCGCCAGAAACTGCCCCTTCATTCCAGGCACACTGAACTTTCTTCATGACTGTAAACACATCATACTGCTTTTGGTCCCTTGGCCTGGGCATGATCTCTTTTCTCTGCACCTCAGTGACTTGTAATTTGCATTCTGACTTGACAAAAATCCCAGAGCTTTTTTGCACATTCATACATAGAAAGCATCCACATTCTTTTTCATATCTGCATAGTATTCTGTCATGGGGACATAACCTTGTCTGAGCAAGTCTCACATTGATGGGTAGAGAGAGTGTTTCTGATCTTTAGCTCTCACAACCGTTGTGAATGATCTTGTGCATACGCCATATGACTACAGGTGTCTCTGTGGGACAAAGTCCCAGAGGTGGGATGGTGGGGTCAAAGGTCACTAGCCAGGTTACCTTTGTGTTTCCTGCTGCTTTCTTACTATCTCACCACCTGGTGTTCGCAGCCTGGATGTGGACCCATGACTGGGTGATTCCAAATTCATGCCCTCCCCTCTGTCGCAACCTGCCTGCCCTCAGAAGTAGGACCCGAGCTCATGAAAGGATTGGAGAAGCCAACCTAGAGGAGCCAGCCTTGGGCCACTCCACAGCTCAGGTGGCTCATGTGGGCAGGCAACCTCCCACTGGCCCTCAGAGAGGCAGAGCTGAGTCAGCTGCCATCTGCCATGCCAGCTCTGTGCAGGGTCCTCCCTGCACAGCTGTGCAAGGAGGTCAAGAAGGTCCCAGCTCTTCCCTGACACTGCTGGCTTCAGGGAAGTTTTCAGCTCCTTGCCTGAGCCCTTGGGGTCCCTTTCTCAGCTGTTCTGCTCACCCTCTGCCCTCCAGTGCCCACACACCCCTCCACTCCCATCAGTCATATGGAAACGCTTACAGTGCCCCCAATAGGTCATTCTGCTCACTACCTCTGTGCCTTTGACCACGCAGTTTCCCTCCGCTCCTTCTTTTTTTAGCTGACTCCATTTGTCCACAAAGGCAGAATTCACTTTGACCAGCCTAAGGTAGTACCTCATTGGTTTCCATTCTGTTTTATTAATTTTTATTGGAGTACAGCTGCCTTACGATGTTGCTTTAGTTCTTACTGCACAGCAAAATGAGTCAGCTCTACACCTCATTGGTTTTAAATGCCACCCCCCTACCTGGGTTCACTGCTGTCAGGGCTCTAGCCCCCACTGGACGGCTTACCAGCTAGGCATGATGCCATCCTGATCTCTGTCTTCACAGGGCCACAGGCCTGGCTATGGCAGCTCCAAGGGCTAATGCTTGAGCAGCTAAGCTGGCCCGGGGGGAGTTTCAACCATGCTGAGTCCCTGGCAATGTCAAAATCCCCATCCCACATTGCCAGGGCAGCAGGCCATCCCCAAGGAAAAGCCAGTCACTCAGAGGCCCTTTGCTCAAGAGCCGAAAATCGTCCCCGAAGCTCCACGGGAGCTCCACGATGGGGAAGTAAGGCCTCAGGCAGGCAAGGCGGCAGGAGGCACTTCCAGGACAGTATCTTCTGGACTTCCCCCACCACTCATGTTTCTTCACAGCAGCCACTGGGACAGGCCCGGGGCTACTGGGGTACGAGGTCAAGAGATAGCGTCAGCCTGAGTGAGCTGAGCCCCCAGAAAGGAGAAACGAAATGTGGGGGAGGAGAACGAGAGGGCAGGTGGGGGGCTTGAGAGACACGTGGTCAATCCCATCCTTCAGAGCCAGCAGGTTGAGGAGCATGAGGGAAAGTCAAGGCAGGTCTGAGGTCTCTCTGCCAGTGCCCAGAGCCTCTGAAGGATGTACTCCAGCCCCGGAGAGACCCCAGAGAACGAAAGACACGGAAACAGCCCCAGATACCTCTCCCACAGAGCCACAAAGTTCCCTGACCATGCCAAGGCCCCAGATGGGGACTATCTTTGATAAATCTGGGGCGTGAATTTCCCTCACGCTCCTTGACCTGCTGGCTCTGAAGGATGGGAGGGACCATGTGTCTCTCAAGCCCCCCACCTGCCCTCTTGTTCCCCTCCCGCATACTCTGAGCTCAGGTCACCTTGTGTGCTGTGCTTAGTTGCTCAGTTGTATCCGACTCTTTGCCACCCCATGGACTGTAGCCCACCAGGCTCCTCTATGGGGATTCTCCAGGCAAGAATACTGGAGTAGGTTGCCATGCCCTCACCCAGGTCAGGTCACCATCTGTGACTCCATGAATCGCAGCATGCCAGGCCTCCCTGTCCATCACCAACTCCCAGAGTCCACCCAAACCCATGTTCATCAAGTCGGTGATGCCATCCAGCCATCTCATCCTCTGTCATCCCCTTCTCCTCCTGCCCCCAATCCTTCCCAGCATCAGGGTCTTTTCCAATGAGTTAACTCTTCGCATGAGGTGGCCAAAGTATTGGAGTTTCAGCTTCAACATCAGTCCTTCCAATGAACACCCAGGACTGATCTCCTTTAGGATGGACTGGCTGGAGATGCAAAATGTTCCAGGCTCAGGCAGGGCCTGGGACTACCAGACCACCCCCTGGGCACTCCCATCAGACTGGTCCCAGCTGTCTGCCTCCCATCAGCACCACTGCCACTGGCTTTCCAGTGCCCTGAGTGTGCTGGTGGGGGAACCAGGGCCTCTCCTGCTGTCTGGGAGGACAGGGACTGCATCCCACCCTGTCTACTCGCCCACAACACCTGGTATGGCCAGGGACTTACGGTGGGGACCGGTGAGTCACTGAGTCTGGAGTAAGGGAGTGAGTGTATTTTGACTTAACCCTAAAAAGTAGGAGTTCACTGAGCAAACATCCCCCAGCCTTGTTTCGGGAACAGTCACTAGTTGCTGGAGGCTCCAAATGTGAAAGCAGGAGAGGCCGTCAACATTGTCACATTGCCGGTCAGCCAGGCCCCGCCCTGGCTCACCCCCACTCACTGGGGATGGGCCCAGCCAGGCCTCCGGTCTCCTCCCTCAGGCCGTGGGATCTGGTGGGGACAGGAAGGCAGGCTGATGGAGGTGGCCACAGGTGGTGTTGGGCCCCTACCCCCACCCCCAAGAACAAGATGGGCTTGAATAAGAGCCACCCCAACAACCTCCAACCAACCCCCAACCCCAAGGTCTCAGGGGGCAAGTGAAACAGAACTGAAACTGGGGAGAGGAGAAAATGATCAGAGTGGGCCCCAGGGACCTCTACTCTTCACCCCTCACTCACACAAATCTGACCAGAGTCGCCTCCCCCTGGCCTGGGAAAAATCTTCGAAGCTTGGCTTCCTGCTCCCTGGGTTCCCCTTTCAGGCTTCTGCCAACTCCTCTTCCCTCCTCCCAGCCTCATGCTACCCCAAGCCTCATCCCAGAAAAGCTAAGAGCACGTCAGACTGGGGGTCTGGCAATCTGGGCTCTGGTCTTCCCTCTGCCACTACCTTCTAGCAAATCATTTCCCCCTAGGCCTCAGTTTCCTCATCTGGCTTAGGCTGCTGACATGGGGCCACTAAAGATGAGGGCTCAACACAAAGGGACAGGCTCTAGTGGGTGAAGCTCAGGTAAGGAGGGGAAGTTTCAGATAAGCGGCACCGAGGCATTTGGCATCTGACCATCATGCCTCCCAGGGGCAGGAGGGCTGGGAACGGGGCCAGGGCAGGGGCTGGGGGCACGGCATAAATGTCACATCTGAAGCCTGCCCTGCTTGTCCCTCACAGGTCAGGCCCCCTGTCACTCCTCCACTTATCACCAGCTGCCACTGTTTTATGTCTGTGTCCCCTTGGCTCTGCCAGAACAGCCAGAGGCCCAGTTCCCCTGCATCCCTTAGCCCAAGGGCAGGTCTTGCACCAGCTGGGTGCTCAACAATATATGTGCTGAAAGAATAAAGGCAAAGAAAATAACAAGTGTTGGTGAGGAGGTGGAGAAATTGGAACCACACATAGCTGGTGGGAATGTGAAATGGTATAACTTCTGTGGAAAACAGTTTGGGCAGCTTCTCAGAAGTTAAATATAGAATCACCATATGACACCACAGTTCCACTCCCAGGTAGGTAGATCCCCAAAAGAATCAAAAACATATGTTCACACAAAAACTTGTACACCAATATTCATACAGCATTATTCATAACAGCCAAAAAGTGGAAACAACCCAAGTGTCCATGAGCTAATGAATGGATAAATAAAATATGGCATATCCACACCATGGACTCGTATTCGACAACAAAGAAATGTGAAGAGCTGATACATACTACAACATGGATTAATCTTGAAAACATTCTGCTAAGTGAGAGAAAACCAGCCACACAGCCCACATGTATGGTTCCATTTGTGTGAAATGCTCAGAATGAGTGAATCCATAAAGACAGAGAGGCAATTAGTGGGGGGAGGAGGAAGGGGAAGTGACTGGTCATAGATACGGAATTTCTTTTGGGGTGATGTCATGTTTTGTCATTAGATAATGATGGTGGACACAGTGATGTAAATATAGTGGTAACGAATCCGCCTATCAATGCAGGAGACTCTGGTTCCATCCCTGGGTCAGGAAGGCCCCTGGGAGAAGGAAATGGTGACCCATTCCAGTATTCTTTCCTGGAGAATCCCATGGACAGAGGAAGCTGGCGGATTACAGTACATGGGGTCACAAAGAGTTGGACACGACTGAAGCGACTTAGCACACACTAGATTGTGTACTTCAAAAGGGTTATTTTATCTCAATAAATAAATAAAGGCAAACAACCTCCCTAGGGACAAGTTGAAAGGCCAAACCCATCTGGCTGGCTTGTTTGCCCAACTATTTGTGTCTCTCTGAAAACACCATTTCACAGGAGCCATTCTTTGTCCCAGGGAAGACCGCACCCTCACACCCCACCCCTGCCCCCAGACTCAGCCTGCAAGGAGTAGTCAGGAGGAGAAGAGACACAGGGGGCCTTGTAGGGGGATGAAGCCCTCTTCTTGTGTCCCAGCTTCCGGGCAGGTGCCCTCATGACAAAGGGACTAGGGAACAGGCTGCAGTCTGGGCTCTGACACGGGTCCTGTCTTCTCCTTCAGTTTCCCCATGAGGAGTCTGCCTCCCAGGGTAGGATGAGGTACCACAGAGCCTGAGGCTGGGGCACCCTCCCGAAGTCCTCCCCTTTGGCTTGCATTCCAGCAGTGTGTGGACCAGCAGTTGGGAGGCTCTACCTTTGGTGTGACTGCAGTCTCTGGCTTGGATGGGCAGAGGTTTCCACTGAGTCAGCCTGATTCAACCTTACTCAGCTTTGGGCCCCCATGGAGGTCCTTGCGCTCAAATGCTCTAGGTCTGGTGATGAAGCAGGATGTAGGCTCCCTCCAGGCTCCAAAGCAGCAGTTCCCTGAAATGGTTCTAGTGGGAAACAGCAAAAGGAAAAGGCCAATCCCCTCCCCACCTTCCTGTGACAGCCTTCCAGCCAGAGCAGGGTAGCTGGGCCCCCAAGCAGCCTGTTTCTGGCCTTCAGAGGGTACACTGGCAGGTGGCCCTCCCCACACTGAGCCTTTTAGAATGAGTGGTCACATTAGCCTCCTCTGATGTCCAAGCATCGGGTCTGAGCAGATGACGCATTAGGAGCCCTGGTCCCTGAGGACTGACCCAGGCCTGACCTCTTTCGTTTTGCCTGAGTGATCCCTCACCTACCTGTATGCTCACCTCTGCTATATATTTCCTATGTCAACCACAAGCCCAGCAGAGGAGCTTAATAAATAGCTACACAATGAGTGAATGAGATCACATAAAACAGCCTGAAACTCCAGTTATTGTAGGGACAGGATTAATTGCTTTTTTTTTTTCTTTGAAGTTTTGGTAAACCGCTTACCTCCTCTGTGCTTGAGTTCCTTTAACTAATAAAATGGATAGTATCAACTTCATAGGGCTGGTTAGGAGATTAACTAAAATGATTCATGTAAAACTTCTAGAACAGCCCCAAGCAAATGGTGTACAGTCACTATTATCCGGTCTGTGCTGTTGCCCTCATAACCTTGCCCTTTGAAGACCAGCCAGGTGGTTGGCTGACCAACACCTTTTGCTGGCAAAGAGTGGAGGTCAGTGACACTTTCCAGGAAATCTCTGGGCCCCTGCTGGGTCAGCCCCCTGGAGGACCGTAGCTCCTGCCCCAGTGGTGACAGGTACCCCCTCCCAGGTGCCAGCCCTGGCTCCTCCTGCCCCTCACAAGTCTACTGCATGAAGGCCTGGGCTGTGGTGCTCAGTAAGCGGGCAGCTCTGAATACACAGCCAGTCATGTGCTGAGGTGGGGTGGGCAAAAACAGCTCCAGGGACCACCCTGAGCTCGCAGGCAAGGGCAGGGCAGGCCTTCCCCCGGGCTTCCTGCCTACACAGTCCCCTCTCTTCCTATGTCATTGCTTCAACCCTGGGAGACCAGGAAGTCTGGGTATTTCAGGAAAGCCCTGGCCTGCCCAGGAAACCAAAGTACCTGGCCTTATCTGGCCCATTGTCCTGAAAGGATGGGAACAGAGGCCCTCTGCAACCATGACCCCACCATGCCACTCGCCAGGGACATCCAGCCCCAGCTCTCCATGGGTGGGGTACACGTTCAGTTAGCCTTCCTGCCTGCAGCCACCTCACCCTGGGCCTTCTGTGGTCCAGTTCTCCTCTGTTCCCAGTTCTGAGATGGGTCATAGAACATCTCAGCAGGTCCATAGGGAAGAAGCACCAAGTGGGGAGGGTCTAGAACACCCTCAGGGCCAAGCATCAGCTCCACATGGCATCTTCCTGTTCCATCTCCTCTGCTCACCTCTCTCTCTTTCTCTCTCCATAGGTCTTGTTGGCCCAGTGATCCTCACTAAATTTCCCAAATATCAGTGGGGGGTTCCCAGCCTAGGTCTTCAAGCGCCCAGTTGCCAGAGCCAGAGAGGCAGGAACAGCTGAGAAATTAGATGTGGGTCTACCCTGAGGCTGTAGTCAGACAAAAAGAGAGCCCCCCCTTATCTGAATATGTGGACAGGACCCCAAGGGGGAGGGTTCTAAGAATGGGTGTGCACGTGCCCAGACGCGCATGTCTGCATGTGTGTACACGTGAGCAGGTAATGTGTGTGGCCCCACACAAGAGACAAAGAAGCCCGCAGTTCCATCTTGCCCTGGTTGCCAGGACGCCTGACTATTCTCTCATTACACGGACACTCTGCCTGTGTTTCTACCCGTGACCTGGGGTAGGAGTGAGGGTGTCTCAGGGGAGATGAGTAAGCAGCAGGTGGAATTCAGGAAAAGATGTATCAGGACCAAGATGTCAGCAATCCCACACCTTCTCACTCATAGAGCCAGCCAAGTCTGTGGTTTCTTCACATGGGAAATGGGTCTAAGGTCCCCAGGATGCTATCCAGGGCACAGGAGAGCTGCAGCTCTGGCTTCCTCAGGTGGCTGGGGGAGGAGAGCACCCCTGACAGGCCCCAGAACCAGGAGCAAAAGTCCTATAACAGTCTTGACACTTTTTGGTGGCCTCTGGGAACACTGAGAGAGGCTCCCACCTTCTGGGAGACGAGGGGAGCCATAGGGGGTGAGAAAACCTCAAACATCTAAATATATCTTTCTTCACCTTGGCCAAGAGAAGCCTCTAGATCACACCCACCTCTGCTTCCTTGGGGGAGGGTGCTTGCGAACGGTATGGGGGCCTGGGGGAAGGCAAGAATCCTGGGTTCTAGGCCAGGTTCTGATGTGCCAGGTAGCTCTGGCTCCCTTCCTCTGGCCTCATCAGTTCATCTCACTGCTGGGCAAAGGGTATGCCCACACTGGCTATCTGCCTCTGAGGGCTAATGGAAGATGTCAGGTAAGCAAAGTCTTCAGAAATAAGATTCCGGGCACTACATGGAAAGAACTGCTCCATGACCTGAGCATTTCCCCTAAAATCGCTCCCCCAGAAACGGAAAGCGGCTGTGACACCCGCTGCCCCCACTTCCTGCCCCCGGGACCCTGCTCAGCTCGAGTGGGGAAACTGTCATGGGCCAACAGCATCACCTGCACTCTCACTCTTGCCGCCAGGAAGGCCCTCCCCCTTGTGGGGGCCCACAAACCCCATCCGTTACACTCAGACCAGGATGCGCCCCCAACCTCAGAGGGAGGGCCGGGTCCCAGCTAGGCATCAGGATTCAGAGGTTCCAGTCCCAACTCTGCCAAGTGCTCCAGATTGCCTTGAGTCCCTCCTTCCTCTGGGCCTCTGTGGAGAGCCCCACCTACCCACTTGCAGCCCTGAGGAGCAGGCAGGGACCCCAGAAGCTCAGATCGGGAAGGCACCAGGGCTTCCCATAGACCATAGATAAAGAAGGAAAATACAGGGGAGCAGGTGCCTGGCACTGAACACTCCTCTTGGCAGGGACAGAAGGGCAACAGTCCATACAGATGGGCTGCCACATCTAAGAGGAGCAGCTAGCTCCCTCCCCGTGGGGCAGGACAGAGACACCTGAAGTACCCATGCCTGCAAGGGAGGTAGCTGCCAGACCTGCCCTACCACCTTCCAGCCCCGTCTTGTTCAACCAGCCCTTCCAAATGGCTCACTCCTTCCCACGTGCCATGGTCTCTCATACCACTGGGTTTCACAGGGGCTGGCTCCACTGCCTGGAACACCCTCCCCTCCTCTGTGTCTGGCCAACATCCCCTCAAGAATAGGAGAGTGAACAGAGCACAGAGTTGGGAGGTCCAAGGGTCCAGGGGTCCAAGGTCTCGTCTGCCTGGGCGGGCAGAGCAGTAGGCAAATCCTCATCAGGCCTGACAGTGGGCATGGTGAGCTCAGGGTCCCCAGGGGCCAGGATAGACCTTGGCCAGGGAGACGGGGGCTGGTGGCTAGGGCAGACCTTGCAGACAGTCTGGGTTGTGGAGGAGCTGGCAGGCACAGGGCCCAGCTTTGCACAGTTGGCTGTGGAGGAGGCTGAAACTGTAGACTATTTTTAGGCTCCTGATGGATTGGAGAGCAGAGAATGCTATAGCCCTTGCTCGCTGGGAAAAGACTAAAGTGGCCCTGGCTCAACCTGGGACTCAAGGTCTCCTGACCTTTCTCTTTTGTCCCTAGAGACCAGAAGCTGGGGCTGGGAAGTGGGCCGGAAGCATGCCCAGTACCCCCAGACATGTAAACACCCAGGAAGGATTTCCATATCATTTGCACATTGCTCTGTTTCCTTATCAGAAGGAACAGGAAGTTCCCTTTCAGAGGACCCTTGGTGGAGCAGGGCATTCACCCAAGTTCACCTCCAGCTGCCCCTCCTGGGTATCAAGAAAGGCTGGAGAGGGTGATGAAGCTCTAAAACTGGAAAATAGAGACAGGGGATTCTAGCAGGTTAGCAAATATGTTCCATCTGATCACTCAGTGGTGGCTCCCTGAAGAGCAATGTTGACAAGGATTCATTCATTCAATCCACAGATAACCATTTGTGTGTCTACTATGTGCCGACACTATTCTAGGTGATGGAGGGTTAGCTGTGAGCAAAATTGACAAAATGCCCTCACAAAGCAGGTATGCTACCACAGTGTAGCCCAATAGAAATGTATTTAAGCCACACAGATAATTTCAAATATTCTAATAAGCAAATTAAATAGGAGTTAAAAGGAACAGGGAAGAAGGACTTTTATAATATATTTTATATAACCCAATATATCCAAAACGTTATTAACAAGATAAATTATTTTTTTCATATTACATCTTCAAAATCCAGCATGTCTTTTTATCCTTCCAATGCATTTCAATTCAGTCAAGTTACATTTCAAGGGCTTGTTCTAGAAAGCAGTTCTAGAGAAAATTGCTCATCTGAGCTCAGGAGAAAGGAAAGCCATGACTGATTAGGTGTCTGCTATGGTCCTGGGCAGGACTCCTGAGCTGGATAAAGTTGCAGGCCATGTGTTTGCCTTTGTATTATCAACCCAACCCTGAGCACGTATGTGTTCATCTCTACCTAGCCGTTTTGAGCCCATTCATCTTGCCCAACCTGAGAAAACTGCCAGCCTGACTTCTGGGATTTTAATCAGGTGTGAGTCCAGCAGTTCTGGCATGGGTCACCATCCTACAAAAAGATACCAGTACATCAACAAGGACCTCGTGGGTGTGAGCCTGTGCTTCTTCCTCTTGTGTGGGCTGGCTCATGGCCACTGGTGACCCTGAGAATGTGAGTTATGCTTTTGTTTTATTTCCCAAGGCCTCCTCCTCCCAGAGTTAAATAATATCAACAGAAGAGTGTTTCCTGAGCCTGAATTAGCCATTTCAGGCCCACTCTACCAGACCACATCCACAGACCTCCTGACCAGACCCTAGCTGGGAAAGCCCAACTCAGACCCTCCATTTGCTTTTCCAGACAGTGAGAAGCTAAAACTGGTCTGTGGAGGCAGCTGGAAATGCCTGAGGATTGAGTGTGGGGGTGTCAGGTGGGTGTCGGGCAGTGGTGAGCTTGGAGTGAGGGAGGAGGGACACAGTGTGTGAAAGACTGGATCTCAGATCCCCATCAGCCTTGTCATCATTACTGTCATTATCCACCCACCCCTGCTCAAAACCCTTCAGAGACTCCCTAGAACCTACTGGATAAAGATCTAGGGCCTTGGCCCCAGGAACTGATGGAGTAATTTACTCTCACTTCCAGAACCTCGTCCCTCTTTCATCTTATTCATTCATCTAACACGAATGTATCAGAGGAACTCTTCTAGGTGCGAGAGATGCAGCTGTGACCACAACTGACAATGTCCCTCTGTCTTCCTGGAGCTCACATTACTGCAACGAAGCCTATAACACCCCAAGTTCCTGCACACCCCCAGGTCTTTGCAAATGCTCTTCCCTCTTCCATTCATCAGTAACCTCTCCACCATCTACTCAGCCTCCAAGGTCCTCTCCACACTTTCCCTGACATCTCCCCCAAAATGGGTTGGTTCTCCTCCCACCTTAGATCCTCACAAGTACAGTCACCACCCAGCTCTGAATCTGCCTCCCCTACCAGGCTGCGAGGGCTTGAGGGCAGGGCCTGCGCCTCCCCTCACCAGAACCCCGGGGCCTGATTCCAGGTGCCCTCCCCCTAAAGCTCCTTCTTCCCCCCAGCTCAGGACTGAGCAGTAGAGACGTGGAGGCCGAGTGAAGTCTAGGACTCCTCTGAAGCCATTCTGCAACCTCTGCCTGGGCCCATCCTCCTCCTGGCATTCCAGGGGAGGGACCGAAAGAAGAAATGGTGCAGATTGTCTCCAGCAGAGGAAGGTGGAGGACCGAAGGGAGACGGGGATGGAGAAGATCAGGGCGCTTGGGGATATGAATGCTGAGAATTGTTAAAGGGTTTCAAGCAGCAGAGAGATGAGAAGGCAGTAGTCTTGACCCACAGGATGGCAGGTCACTGATCACCCAGGGCAAACTTTAGTGGCCCTTAGAATTATGAAGCAGAGAGAGCCATAAAGGAGTCCCCCATCCCCTGCCAACTTCTCCAGGAAAGCTGAGCTTTGGTTTTTCGGTCTTGCTCTCTCTTTTGTGCCCCTGGGACGGGATGCACAAGACAGAAGGCAGAAGGACAGGCCTGGCTCCTGTCCCTGACCTGGCCCCAAGAGGCTGGTGTTGCTGCCATGATACTGTGTGGATCTCCATGCTCCCAGGGCCCAACCCCATAGTCCTCCCACCCACCACCCCCAAGGCCCCTTGTGTGGCTGGCCAGTCAGGGGAAAATAGGGCAGCAGCCCAGGACCCGGCCAGCCCCTCCCCACTAGCTTATTTACATGGGATTTACACGGGCTCATTTCATGCCTGGATGCACACGGCTTCCTGCCCTCCTGGCCTCTCCTGGGGTGCCTCCATAGAGACAAAGGAGTGTGTTCTGTCCCTCAGGTCCCCTGCTGTAGGCCCATAGGGATGCCAAGAGACGCACCACAGGAAAGAGGGCACTTACTGGGGTCCAGAGAGAGGGCAGGGACCTCCTAGAGGTTGCCTGGCAATCCAGGTGTGGTCAGGGCTTGACACCTACTTTCCCCTCTAACCACTCCCAGAACCCACTTCTTCTGCCCTCTCTACACCATCCAGGGCTTGAGGAAGGCTCAGTCTATGCTGCTGCTGCTGTGGCCCAGCTATGACCTGGAAGAACTGACTGACCCAGTCATTGACTCTGAGCTCCTTCCAAAGGCCAAATTAGTCTTAGATCCCCTTACAGTGTGCAAGAAGGGGCCTCTCAGAGGCGCTGTCCAGCCCCGCCCTCTTCCACACAAGGAGAATGAGGCAGGAAAAGGAAAGGCCAGGTCTGCCTAGGATCATCAAGGGTGATGGAGACCCCAAGTCTCTGCCCCCAGCCCAGAGCTCACTGGGGTTGCCCAAACTCCTGGCCTGAGCACCTGGTACCACCTTAGTCACCCTGGGAAGGCATGTGTGGAAGAGGGAAGAACCATGCAGAACCTTCAGCATGAGGTTGGCCCAGGAGAGTGCAGGGCAGACAGAAGGGGAGGGAGCAGGTCCAGGCGTGTGGCGGGGTCTGCAAGCCAGCTGGAAGCTGGGCTCAAATTCAGAGAGGGGAACTGTCCCTAGTCTGCCACAGTCCCCTCTCCAGGAGTTACTGCTCAGGAAAATCTCCCAGCAAATCCCAAAAGCCCTGGATCGGACCTCCTTGGCAGTCTACTGGTTAAGACTCTGCGCTCCCAATGCAGGGAACACGGGTTCTAACCCTGATGGGAGAAGATCCCACATGCTGTATGGCACAGCCAAAGAGAAATCTCCAGGAAGTGCGCTCGGCGGCCCCGCGGATCTGTCTCTTGCTTCAACAGTGCTTGGACGGAACAGACCCAGGGACGCCCTTTGCTCCAGCCTCCGACTACCCTCCAACCTTTTTTCCAGTTGCAACCTCCGGAGTCAGCCACTCAGCTGTCCACGATCACTGGGACCAGCCACCATTTTTTAACTCCTTATTACCGACTAATCATGAGCTCCCAGATTAGTCAGAATTATTCTACCGAGGTGGAGGCCGCCGTCAACCGCCTGGTTAACATGCAACTGCGGGCCTCCTACACCTACCTCTCTCTGGGCTTCCATTTCAACCGCGAAGACGTGGCCCGGGAGGGTGTGGGTCACTTTTTTCGCAAATTGGCGAAGGAGAAGCGCGAGGGCACAGAGCATCTCTTTAAACTGCAAAACCAGCATGGCGGCCGCGCCTTCTTCCTGGACGTGCAGAAGCCATCTCAAGATGAGTGGGGTAAAACCCAGGACGCTATGGAAGCCGCTCTTCTCGTAGAGAAGAACCTGAATCAAGCCCTGTTGGATCTGCCTGGCCTGGCCTCTGCCCGCGGAGACCCCCACATCTGTGACTTCCTGGAGGACCACTTCCTAGATGAGGAAGTGAAACTCATCAAGAAGATGGGTGACCACCTGACCAACCTCCGCAGGCTGGCCAGTCCCCAGGCTGGACTGGGGGAGTATCTCTTCGAAAGGCTCACCCTCAAACACGACTAGGAGCTTCTGGAGACCAGCAGCCTTTGAAGAACCCACCTAACATCAGGGCAGCCCGAAGCCCCTCTGCAGCTACTAGGCAGCTTTTTAACACCCTGGAGCCCTCTCTTAAGCCTTGGACCAAATGGAAACAATAAAGCTTTTTGCAGCATAAAAAAAAAAAAAAAAGAGAAATCTCCAAAAGCCTGGGTCCCTGCACAAGGGGCAGGAGGGAGGGTAACAAAGGAGAGGGGAGGGAAAAATGCCTGAGTCCCTCTCTGCATGCACCCCCAGGCTCCCACCCTCCATCCCTGGTCCTGTCATAGTTCTGTCCACCATCCCAGTGAACAGCCCCTAGTTCTCCTCCTCACCTCCTACCCGCCCCCCCTGCCTTGGGGGACCCCTTTTCACACATCCTTCGGGGTTTTAAAACCTATGGGCTTTATCTTGAAGGGAGTTCAAGAGTTTCTAAGGCACAAATCCCATCCCAGCACTATCACTGCCCTGGGGGTTGAAAAGCCAAGCACACAAAGCCTTGCCCACCAGTCCCTGCTTGCTGGAGCCACCCCCTCTGCACACACTGACCCCTGCCTGCCTGCCTGTTGGCCCCTCCACCTCCCCTGCCTTCTCTCCTCCGGCCCAAATACTTCTATCACCACAGGTTTCTCCTACAGGGTCTTATTTGATCAGCTTTATCTCCCAGATGGACCCCTTGAAGGCAGGGAGGCCAGAGGCTGTTTCTAGCATGGCCAGGCCTCCCCAGAGAAGTGGTCAGGGGGTGGAGGCTGGGAAGGGGGAAAGGTCCGCTCTTGAGGTGAGGAAAGGTAGGGTGCAGGAATGTCTGGGCTCCAGGTCCTTACCTGGCAGGCAGAGCAGTGCTCTAGAGCTGTGGGTTTAGATCTCACTCCTGTCTCTCGCTAACCAGGAGCCCCTCAGCGCTAAGGCTCTCGGGAGAGTGGGTGAGGCCCACAGGGGCAGGAGGTGCTGAGTCACGAACAGGAACCCCCATCCTTTCCCCCTGACCAGAATGGCTTGGAAGACAAGGAGCAGGCACAGGTAAATAAATAGCTTGTTTATTAGTAATATGTTACATTATTAAAGTGCATTGAGAAGAGATGCAGGGGCCGAAGCTGGAAGGCCACCAGCCCCAGGCCCTGCCCCAGGCTGGCTGGACACAGCCAGAGAAGGGCCCAGCTCTCTGCTGAAATCCATGGACAGGGCTGGGGGCAGAGCCGCCCACCTGGAGAGCTTGGCCCAGGCCGTCCCTACAGGAATTCACAGTTTAGCCTAAGTTATAACATGTCCTGAGCTGAAGGTGGGAGGCTAGGAGCATGGAAGCACAGCCCTTGGGGAAGGGGGCTGAGGGGAGGGGAGGGGACCCCCCCACCCCCCAACCCCCAATGCCAAGGGCAGAGTCCTAGAAACCTCCCCCTGAGGACCTGGCTCCTCCTTTGAAATGAACACGGTGAACCTAGGGCTCAGTTTTCTCCTTCATTCTCCCCTGTCTCCCTCATCCCACCCCCTCCCGCAACCACCCCAACCAGGGGCATGGACGAACGTCCCCTTCAGACTGGGCTCCCAGGGCAGAGCCAGCTCATGCTTCTCTCTTCAAACCCATGCCCATCCTGGACTCTCACCCCATTCCCAGGAGCCATAGACTGGGGCCCCACCCCCATCCCCCCATGACCCATCCCTCCCCCAGCCCCTCCCTCCCCACCCTACCCCGCATGTAGTTTTGGTATTTCATACAGATGCAGTCAGAAGTAGCTATACATGAAAGAAGCCTAACATAAAAATAGAGCCTTTTCCGTCCTTCCGTCCGGAAAGCAAACATCCTTCAATAAACATGCAAGGCAGCTGCCTAAAGAGACCCAGGGCTGGTGAAGAGGTCACAGAGGGCAGCCCCGGGCCTGCAGGAACACTAGCCTCCCCCAGTCATGGCAGGAGGGAGAATGAGGGGGCGATCTGGGTCTAGAGAGTCCAGAAGGACTCGGGCCTCAGCCCTAAGGTCCAGAGATGGGGTCCCCCATTCCTCTTTTTAAACCCCACTCTCTGGCCCACAGGCTCTTAGGCCAAGAGCATCACTGCATTTCATCAGTTTGAGGAGGAGGTTTTGAAAAATAATCTCCAAAAGATAAAGTCTTGGGTCATCAAGGCCCCAGCTTCAGAGTCAGAGCCTGCGTTCTGTGGCCCGCAACACCCTCGCCCCACGGGGGCCCAACAGCCGCCTGCGGCTGGCCATCTGCAGGCCCAGTGTCCCCCATCAGGTTTACGCAGTCCCCCTGGAAGAAGTGGTGGGCAAGGAGCTCCCGGGCCCAGCCGGTTCTGGGTGTGAGACTTTTCTAGTGCCTCGGGGCTGCAGAAGCTTGCAGCACACCCAGCCCCATGAGGCTCTAATGGGCCAGCAGGCCAAGGAAGAGCGTGGGCAGGACACCCAGCCAGAGGCTGGTGGCCAGGGTGCAGGCGTGGCCCAGCAGTTGTGAGGTCATGGCGCTGTCCTCGCGCAGCAGCTCCCAGTGCTGAGCTTCGCGGAGGTAGGAGCCCTCCTGGGCTTCACAGTAGTAGTGGCCGTAATGGAGGTCCGTGAGGTTCTCGATGAACAGGATGCAGCTGGGGCTCTGGTGGCCGGGCTCACAGCTCTGCTCCACACTGTTCTCGTGGCGCCAGGAGTAGATGGCATGGCGGGACTCCATGGGGCAGCTCAGGTAGTAGCGGGAGTTCTGGGCCAGGGAAACCTTCTGCAGCGGGGCCTGTTCTGGGGAGCGAGGGGGAGGGAGCCGTGAGGGGCGGAGGGTTCCCAGGGCAGGCTGTGTCCTCCCACACTGATAGGGCTACAGGGCCAAGGCTTCTAAATAAACATGGGGAAACTAGCCCCCCCGCCCCGTCTCCTCCTTACTCTCCCCTGCCTCCCTCACCCGACTCCTTGTAGAACCACCCCCACACCAAGGGGGTTCCCTCCACAGGACTGTCCTGCCCCATCTGTCTGGAGCCCCCAGGACCAGACTTGGCATTCCTCAGACAGGGCAATCAGGGCACGGATGTACCACCCTCATTGGACTGCAGCCTCTGAGCAGGGCCAGATAGGTACCTGGCTTCGGGTTGGGGCACCCTTTGTGTGGCTCGACTGGATTGATGGACTGCAGCAATGGCCTGGAGTTGGAAGGAAGAGAAAGGCTAAGAAGACAGGAGGCCACAGGCCCGGCCCCTTCCCTGGTCTCACCCCCAACCAGTATCAGCAGTGATGCCCACCCGGGGGAGGGTCTGGCCAGACGGGACGCCACCCATCAAGCGCCACTGCGGTGTCCACTTCCTCCTAGGAGCAAGGTGCCCCGCCAACATACTCTTGGGAGCCGTAGATGGAGACGCAGCGGTCCTGGTACCAGCCGCAGTAGGGGTCGCGGGCCATGAGGCAGCCATGACAGCCCCCGGTGTAGACTTCACACAGGTCCAGGGGCACCTGGCTCACCTCCCACTGGGAGTTCACATACAGTTTCCGCTGGAAGGAAAAAAACGACCAGTCAGGTCAGGGACCCCAACTGAGTTCTAAGCCCCCAGGCTGAGGTCCAGCTGCCTGGCAGGCCCGGGGGCCCAGAGACCCTGAAAAGGACATGCGAGTCACACGCAGAAGGGCTCTGTCCTCAGCTGGCAGTCACGTCAGCCCCACAGGGCAGGCTGGGGGTGGGGAGGCTCACCCGGTCAGCGTCCAGTGACATGGCCTGGATAGCAGCCGCACGGCGGAAGGGCTGGATCTCCAAGATGTTGAAGACAAGGCCGTGCTCCCGCTCCCCCGGCTCCACCACCTTGTGGATGGTGCCCTTGTCTGTGGGTGAAGGGCAGCGGGTCAGCAGGCGGGAGCCCCACCACAGAGCCAGCCAGCCTCCCCCTGGGCTGAGCTGACCAGGAAAGGCACGGGTGGGCAGGGCTGTAAGTCACAGCTCAGGTGAGGGTCAGAGGACTGGGGTGAGGTGGGGAGAGGACAGCATGGCTGGGGAGGGTCTTAAGGGCCCAAAGGCATCGCAGGAAGTTTCCAAGGCTGGGCCAGGGAGGCCATCCCAGGAGGCTCTGGGCTCCCCAGGGCCACAAGGGGAAGCCAGAGCAGGAAGACCAGAACCAGCAGTCCCACGTACCCAGGTACTGCCAAGCCTCCAGCTACATGCATCAGTTACAGCCCCTCATTGAACCCCACACTCCCCTGGGAGGCGGGTATCAACATCCCCACTTCAAAGAAAAGGAAATGAGGCTCACAAAGACCAAGCAACTAGCTCAAGGTGAGCAACTGGTAACTGGAACCCAGAGCAGGTAAAACCCAACGCTTCCAACCTCTTCTGTTTCCTGGACTCTTTCGGATGTGCTTTCTTTAAAATAAACTTTTTATTTTGGAATAATTTCAGAGGCACTGAAAAGTCACAAAGACAGTCCAGAGTTTCCATATACCCTTTGCCCAGTCTCCCCGAAGGTTAGCATCTTGTGTGACTGTGAGGTTTGCCATAGCCGAGCAGTTGACACTGGTTTGTTATGATTAAGTCGACTACAGACTTTATTGGGATTTCACGGGTTTTTCCGCTAATGTCTTTTGTCTGTTCCAGGATCCAATCCAGGATTCCATACTGCATATGCAGCCTTAGGGGATTTTTTTATTTTTCTTAAATCTTAGATCTGAAAAGGACCTTAGGTTCCACATAGGGGATCCCAAGGTCACACACTAGGCTGCCTGCCTCAGAGGCCAGAGCTCTCTGCATTCACTCCTGTCGGGGACTAATGGGCATCCTGACCCCTGAATCCTCCCAATCCTATCTCCCCAACTGTCCTAGTTTCTAGAATAGCCTACCTCCCTTCCCCTCCCTCCCAATGTCCCAGGGCATCACTTGCCCCAAAAAAGCAGTCAGATGATCAGATGACTGCCTGCCAGGGACATTACCTCTACGTGTCCACGATATCCCCTCTGCGGGTTCTGGGATGTGGTCCCTGGCTCCCTTGGCTTGATAGGCTCCCAGCCCACGCACTACCTTCACACCCACACTGCCCTTCACCTCCTCCACACAGGCCAGTGACAACTTCTCATAGCTTCTTCCATGGTAAGAGCCTCTCATTCTCTGCAGAGGGCTCAGAAAGTCTTATTTCCCATCCAGCCCCAATCCTTCGTGCTGCAAACTCCAAAACGGTGTCTCTCTGATGGTCCTCAGGGAGAACTGAGACAAATGCCTTCATCACTCAAGTGCATCAGCTTCCAGGTCTGCAGAAAGGGAACCTATAGCTCCCTCAGCCGAGACCAGCCTGCTTTGTCCTGGCTCCTGCTCCCAGTTCTACATCATGTCACCCCACCTGCACCCCAATGCTCTATCCTGCTGGCTGGTCACAATAGCCAGGCCATCTGCTACTGGAGCAGAGCAAGGACAGGGGTCAGTGAGTGGAGCCAGGGAGCAGAGCAAGGACAGGGGTCAGTGGGTGGAACCAGGATGAATGGAGGAGTCAAGGGGTGGATCTCACAACTCAGAAGCCAAGCCTGTGAACAGGACTCTCCCCAAGACTCCTAGGAGCCAAAAAACCTATGAGGCCACCATGACCCTGAGAAAACCCCAAGGTGAAGCAACAGCAGGAAGTCACATGGAGCGGTGTGTGCAATTGAGGGGGTTGCCTGAGGCCTAGACTACATGACCCCAGAGGTGTTAGGCACTGGGGAAGATGCTGCTTTTCTGATGGCACCACCACCCAGTCCTGAAGAAGGCCTACAGCACCTTCCCCTCAACACTGATCTCCATGCCTGCTCCCAGAGCATCTTCACCCACAGTCTGGGACCAGGAAGTTGCTCTAAAGCCACCGCAGGGCTGTCTTCTTCATGGCCAATGACCTTCCAGGATGCAGGCTCATCTTTCAGAACGTTCCATTCTGCTTCTGGGGCCAGCCAGACCCCACTCCCAGAGGGGAACCCTTCTAGGGAAGAGGAGGTGGCCCAGCAGTCCTCTGCAAGACCCTGCAAAGGCGCTGCCATCTGGAGGCCCTTCCTCACATTTCACAAAATTCTTTGCATCCCATATCAGATGTTTCCTCTTACCTGCATAATCTCAAAGACAGCGAGAAGGGCCAGTTTCCTCAGTCTGCCTGGCAGAGGCCCATAGGACACCCGGGACCAGGCCCTTCCACCTGACTTTCCACATCTCTTCCTACCGTCCTCAGGAGTCAGAGTGCTGGACCAAGCTATACCCAGCTTTGCTCACACTCACCACATTTCTGCCTCTGAATCTGGGCACCTTCCAGCCTTCGATGCCCTCCTCCCTCTGCCCCACCTCCTCCAGGAAGCCCTCACTGCCTGACTCTTCCACAGCTACACATATTAACTCCTGACAGCTCTTATCCACTCAGTTCTCCCTTCCAGGTATAACTACCCAACTAGATGTTAATGGCATTATTCTTTATATTCATTTTTACCAAGAAGACTGGAGAGGGGGTCCTGGGTAGTCCCTTACCTGTGGTTAGGTAAAGCACATGGAAGGTCTCCCCATTGCTGGCGTGCATGCGGTGGACAACCACTTTCTGGTAGTGGTACTTAGAGTGGAACAGTGGCGTCTTCAGAGGCCCCATGGGCTCCACCCTCTGCACCACCTCAGGGTGACTGTCAGCCACCTGGAAGGTCTCTGTGGGTATAGGCTGCCGGTCCGGGAGGCACTGGGTAAGGAGAACAGGTCCAGATCAGTGGTGTGGCTGGGAGATGGGGTTGTGGCCTGGGCCATGGCGGATGTCACTGCTCACCTTGCCAGGCCGTGGATTGGGGAGGCTCGAGTGGTAGCCCTTGAGTGAGGAAGTGCAGAAGACCTTGTCAATGTCACCGAGGGAGTACACGCAGACGGCTGAGTAGTTCCTGGGGGGGACATAGAGATCACCTAGTGGGAGGTCCAGGTCCACCCACCTCTACTCTCTCAGGCCAGCCCCACACCAGGTGGAGGACAACTACAGCCTTGAGACAAAGCCCCCTGGCCTTCACGCTCCATGAGGGCAGGGACTCTCCTGGAGGCCAAGGCCAGTGCCTGAGCATCAGCAAATACCACTGAAGGAAGGAGGGAGGCAGGACAGAAAGAGGGAGGGACAGTTCAGCCTAATTTCTTTCTTTTGCAATATAAAACCACAACCTGTATGCTGTCATGGAATCACTGAGTTCAGAGGTCAACCCCAGGGCAGGAGGACTCCCAACACATGCATCCTTGGGATGCTAATGGCCGCGGAGGCCAGGCCCCTGTCCTCCTCCCAGCCGGCTGGGTCCATGCACACAGGAGCCCCAGGGCAGGGTCTTGGTTTCCCTACCCTGCCCCCACCTCTCCCCCCACACACCCAGCACTTAGGCCAGCCTTGTTTTCAATCAATGAGAGTGATTAAGAGGTGTGAATTATCAGGTGCAGGCAATGCCTAAGCAGGTGTGATAGCACCCAGCACCCTGAGAGGCCTCCGCAGCCTTTTCCCAGGGCCCAGCAGCCACTCTGCGTACACAGCTGGTGGACACACAGGCCCAGTAGCCATGAGAATGCATACGGCATGTGTACACACAGCCATCTGTGCAGACTCACATACGCAGCAGGACACACATCCCCCTGAGCACTGTGTCTGCCCAACCCAGGCCCAGCAACAGCCTCATCCCTTGAGCCTGCAATGTCTGTGCTTGCCATATCAGCCATCCGCTCAGCAGGGCCCAAGTGCTCTGATCCCCACTGGACACTCACCAGCCTAGCTCCAGGACAAGGGCCACTCACCAGGGGTTGGAGAAGACGCCGTAGACCCTAGTATCCTTCCACTGGCCGTTAGGGTCGGGGAGCAGGAAGACATCCTGGAGCCGGTTGAAGTTCTTATTGGTGGCGGCGTCACTGCACACCAGCATGGCTTTCAGGAAGGTGTTCCACTTGGAGACCGACAGTGAACTCTCACCACCCTGATCCCCCTGGAAGGGAGGAGGGGAGGGGGGTCCCTCAGCATCTGTCTGGACAACCCCACACAGCCGGGGCACCTGATGCCGGGAAGGCTGGCACCCAGGCTTCTGAGGAGGAAAGGAGGCCCTGCAAGGGGCCGGGACCTGCCAAGGGGCGAGGCTGGGGTGCCCCCATGACTCAGGCCAGGCTTCAGGTGTCAGGTCTGGTTGACCGAGGGCACAGGGCCCACAGTGGGGACCTACAGGGTGCGGGCCTCAGGTCCCCACTGAGCACACTGGCTCAGAAACACATCAGCCCATCTTACACATTCACACTCACACACATGACACAGACCTACAAACCCAGCATCTTCACCCAGGTGAAACACACAGTGTCGACACACTCCTGTTCCCACGCATATGCTCGCGCATACTCTCCATGAATACACACCTGTGCACACCCTCACACATGCACATGATCCCAGCCATCACTACCCATTCACAGATGCACGGACCCTCCTGTGCACACCCTCTTCCTCCCACAGTCCCACAGACTCCCTCGCGTACTTGCACACACACAGGCATTCACATACTCACTCACTCCTGTTGAGGCACAGACACACTGGCTTGCCCACCCTGCTCTGGCTCACCCTGCACAGCTGGGCCACTCGGGACACGTTGAGAGGGGCCTCGGGATTCTTGTCAGGGTTGTCCTCTCGGAAGAAGTAGTAGATCTTGTCATCATAGGCCTGGTCTTGGTGCACGATGGTGGCCTTGATGAACTGCGGGTCTGCCAGGGACAGACATGAACGGGTGTGAGACAAGGAGCCTCTCAGAGGACCCAGCCCCCGAGCCCACACAAACAAACCCACATCCAGTCCCACCCACAATAAACTTCAGAACACCAGGTCCAACACCCCAGGGGGCCGAGACTCTGCACCCCCACCCCTCACCTGTTTTGCCCTCTCCTACAAAGATGTCATTGGCCCAAGAGCAATGACTTCATGCCTAGGGACCGGGAGGAGTCCCTGGGGGCCCCTATGTCACCTACCTAATTGGTAGAGGAGGGAGTGGGTGTGGCCTCACATGAGCTCAGCACAGGGACATGCTGTGGCTCCTGGGGACCCCACACTGGGTCTGGGGCTTCCTCTGATTTGTCTCCAGAGGGTGTCAGGCCCAATCTATCCTCACATCTTCACCTCTGCTATCCCCTGCTCCTGGCCAAGCCTGCTTCCTTGGCCTCTTTTCTCAGGGCTGCACCCAGCTCCCATTTTCCTGATGGCCTGTGACCCCAGTGGCCCTCAGGGAGACTCCCCAGAAACATGAGGACCCCGGAGCATTCACACACCCTCGTTGGCCCGGCCCAGCCCAGCCCAATGGGAGTCTGACTCACTCTGCATGACGGTGTCACTGGTGTACAGCTCAATCTCACCCTTGATGCGGCGGAACCTAGGGATCTTCCCGTTATATTCCTGCTTCCGGATGGTGGAGTATACCTCGTCCCCTGGGCACAGTGGAAGGGCCACAGATAAGGCCACACAGCTCCTGGAAGCCCCTCCGTGGGGCCTGGGCCAGGCACGGTGCTGACCGCCCTCTCCCAGCCCAGCGTAGCTGCCCTCAGGGAGCCCGCCTGCTCTAGCCACAGCCCTACTGTCAAATGGCCCTACCGTCAAACAGAACCAGGGAGTTCTCATCCGGGCTGAAGGGCGCATAACCTTTCCTCTCCCCAAGAAACTCTGCAGAGTCGTTCACCTGGGGGAGATCAAAGGGGTCAGAATTCCACGTGGTCCCGTGATCACTGCCTCCCACGGGTGCCAGCTCCTCAGCCAAGGTCCCCATCCTCCCAGGAACTCTGTATAAGGTGAGACCAGCCTCAGAGTGCTTCACCACCACTTCCCACCTTGTGGGGCAGAAGCCCACCCAGACAAGGGTAAGCTGACCAGGCACACAGGGAGGGGCCTCCTCACCAGGATCCAGCAGCTGGGGCGCCGAGCGTTGGTGCCACAGGCCAGCAGCCCCTCGTTCTGCTTCTCCAGGAGTGTGATGTAGTTCTCACAGTCCTGCCAGGAAAGTCAGAATGCAAGAAGTTGGTTGGAGGCCCTGGCAGGCCTAGCGCTAGCACCCTCAGTCTTGAGAAAGAAGGCTTCAGAAATCTGAGCCCAGGAGGTATTTCTAAAGAGGGTCCAGAGTGGGTGCAGTTGACTCCCACCACCCTAAAAACAGTGGAAGGGTTTAGGCAAGAAGTGTCTCCTGCTCAGGCCAGGAACCCTAGGACAGGGCTGCCTCTCTCTTCCCGAACTGTGGCTCCCAAGACAGGGCCAGGCCTCCTTTTTCTCAGACTCTCAGGGACTTTCCCAAGGGGCTCAGCCTCCCCTCTGCACTCCCTCTTCCCCACTCACCTGCTTGTCCCGGCAGGACCCCTTGGTGGAGCCAATGTTCACCTGGGGGAACAGGGAGGGGGATATGAGTCCACCTGCCAGGAGCAAGACGCCCCCAAGTGCTTTCCATGCATCCACAGGACGGGCTCATTTGACAGATGAGCAATTAGGGCTTCAAGAAGGGGAGCGGTTTACCCAAGATCACACAGGCTACTCAGCCTGGTAAGCAGAGCCAAAGCCCAGAGCTCACCGGCCAGCCCAGAGATCTCACAAGACAGGGTCATGGAGTTTGGGAGGCCTCCTGCTAGACATCCCTAGTCAGCGCTCCCCACCCAGCCAGGCGTGTTAGCTCCATGCCTGTCTCCACATCACCCCAACACCCAGGCCAGTCAGGACCACTTTCAGGGAGCCTTTCCCCAGACATCACTAATCGGGTATAATAGGGGGCTGACCAGTTCTGGAAGATATGCCAGCTCCCCCAGATTCCCTGAGGCCTCTCACCAAGGCCAGAGAGGAGATAAGATAGGGAAAGGAACTTCCCTGGTGGTCCAATGGTTAAGAATCCACGGGCCAATGCAGGAGACATAGGTTCGATCTCTGGTCTGGGAGACCCCACAAGCCACAGAGCAAATAATTTTGTGTGCCCGAGTGTCACAACTACTAAGCCCATGCCCTAGGGCCCATGCTCCAAAACAAGAGAAGCCACTGCAATGAGAAGCCCGCGCACCGCCACAAAGAACAGCCCCCACTTGCCCCAACGAGAGAAACCCCTCACACAGCAACGAAGACCCAGCTCAGTCAAAACAAACAATCAATAAAAAGAAGATGGGGAAGGAAGAAGAGAAAAGGGGGCAGGAGAGGGTCCAGGCTCACCGTGCGCACGGAGGCATTCCTGCCCTTGGAGAAGTCAAAGACATAGACTCTGCTGCGTCCGCCCACCCACACGGAGGAGCTGCCTGGTTCATGGAAAAGTACCGTGTGTGGCTCAGTGGAGCCGAAGTCCACATGGTCCTGCCCTGCATGGCCTAAGGAAAAGACAATAGGCAGAAAATGTTCAGGCTGGAAGATCCTAGCCGGCTCCCAACGCACAACCGCATCCACCAAGCGACGAGGGCTTGGAGCTGGCTATGGAGACACCGGACTCAGAGCTGTGAGTGGGAAACAAGAGGAGCCCTCTGGTAGGGGCTGGCAACCAGCTGTCCTCACCCCAAAGCCAAGGACATTCAATATGTGTGAGCTCAGAGTTGGAGCAGAATTTAAGAACCCCTGGGGAGAACCGACCCCACTCCCACCCCGCAACACTTTGCAGCTCCTAAGGGGGCTGGGCTCAGGAAGGAGGGCCCCCAACTCTGCTCTGAGGCTCTCTGCTGCCTAGGACAGAGCAAGCAGTCACCTCCACCTCCCGCAGGCAGCAAGGCCTCTAAGAACCCCATGGACAGTTCAGGCTCTCAGGAATCACTTGGCTCGGAACCCTTTCCCCTCCTTCAGGAGGCCCTCTCTGACCCTTCCCAGCCTACCCCATCCCCGGAGTGAGCAGGTCAGTGAGGATCAAGAGCCAGAAAGGAATCTTAATGTCCAGTTCCTCCCATTTTAGAGACGGAAAAACAAAGGCCCAGAGAGGAGCAGCCCAAACTCACACTTGGGCAGTAGCAGGCCAGGAACCAGAGCTTCTGCCCCCAAGCTGGACTCTATGCCCTGGACTGCCCTAGCCTGGTTTCACAAGGATGCCAGCTCACTCCCGGGGGGATGACCAGCCCCCACTTCCCCGCAACTCCAGGATGGGGGCCCTTCGCGGAGCATAGCCTGGGCCTTTAAGTAGAAGGGCTGACTGGGACGGTTTTGCTCAAAAAAGAAACCTGCAGCCACTGCCTCCGGGGAGAAGATGTCTCATCTCCGGTGACATCGCTGAGGTCGCCCTGGTTGCAGGGCTAAATTATAGGAATGGGACAGCCTGCGGCGGTGTTCCCAGCAATCAGCCACAACTAGCATCGTCCCACCTCCGACCAGCCCGTGCCCTCAGCCTGATCACTGTTTATTCAGCTGCAGCAAACTCAAGGGCAGCGGGCAGTGACACCCAAGCAGGACACCCTCAGCCCAGACAGAAAAGAACTGCCCTGTCCTTGACTTTGCCCCAGTCCCCCTCGATGCCATTTCAGCCATTCCTCCTAATTCTGCATCCAGTAGGGGCAGAGCGCCCTGCCCACCCTGCGGACCACCCCTCCCACTTTCACCCCCTTTCCTTAAGACACATCCGTGCATGGCCAGGTCACGTGGGCACGTGGGCTCTTCTCAGACTCCACCTCAGCTGTGGCCTGGCTCGCTGTATAGAGGACAGAACCGAGGGCCTTCAGGGACACTCTAGCCCAAGGTCACATTGGAGGCAGGAGATACTGGCTCATCCAGACTGAGTGTTGGTAGACAGGAACGTCCAGGAAGACTCCAGCACTGCGGGCCCAGAGAAGCGCTGAGCTCACAGCCCTCGGGTTCACCTGACAAGGGCTCAGCCAGGGCTGGCAGGCTCCCCTTCCCCGGCAGCTGGGATAAAATTAGAGTGTTAGAGTGCTGGGGAGAGACAGGAGGTTTTCCTGACTCAGCGCCCTGGCTCCAGCTCCCCTTTCACCCACAACCTGAGCAGCCACCACCGGCCCCGCAGCCTAACATGGAATCGAGACAGTCTGTAGCCCCAGCTCCCCACCTACTCCCCGAGATGGCCAGGCGGCCAGAAAAAGCTACCACGTCTGGGCCTGAAGACGAGGGGCTGGAACCTGAGATCCGAGGCCCTCCAGAGGCCAAAGGGGAGGAACCCCAAGCTCAGGTCACACTGGCCACCTCCAAACAGTCACCTAGGCTCACGGCCACAGGCCTCAGAGGAGGGGTCTGCACAGCCAATGCTCAGCCCTAGTTGCGGAGGAAGGGGTACTGGAGGGGCCCTGAGGGAGCCTGAGTCTGGGGTCACAGGGCCATCCAAGTGAGGAGGAGACGCAGCCTGTCCCGGGCAGTCTAGTCTGATGGGAGAGCCATGGCCTGGCCCTGGAGAGCAAGCTCTGCGGGGAGGCCTGGCCCTACCCTGGAACCCAGTCAGAGGGGTGAAACAGTCGCACCAAAGCCTCCATGGCGCTCAAGCAAAACTGGTACAGACCCCCAGGCTGCTCACAAAGCATCGCTGAGAACACACAGGAAGGGTGAGGCTGCACGGAGGTTGAGGGGCTACTGGGTATAGCATGACAAGACAGCTCTGCACAGATCTGCAAGCGTGAGCCCCGCTGCACTCAAATCCTGGCTGTCAGGGTCAGGAGTGGGAGGGGGGCAGGAACTGCTCACCTCATCTTGCTGAAGAAACAGGAGCCCAGAAGCATTGCCTCCCTTGACCCCGAGGCCCCCACCCCTCCCAGCTCTGTGCCTGGTGATGTGTATGGGGGAGATGGCACCAGCTCGGTCCCAGGACGAGGCCTTGGCCCGTTCCCTACCCCAGCCCCAGCCCGACTCCCGCACTGCCCGAGGCCCTCAAAGGGCCTAATTGTGCAGGGGAAGTGTCTGAGCGGCAGCAGCTCCATGAATACATGAAAGGAAGCTTTGTTCAGGTCACAGGAGCGGGGGCTGGGGGGCTCAGGGGCAGGAGGGCTGCCTGGAAGTGAAGGCAGCACCAAGTCTTGGCGGCCAGGATCTGTGGCCCCTTGGCACCAAGAGGGGAGGGGGTGGCATTCAAGACTCCACCCCAGCAGGGGTTGAGCAAGGCCGGGGCCTGATCCTAAAGACATTCAGTGTTGCATCCCTAAATGCATCTTCTTGCTTCCTTAGGAATCCAAAAGGATGGGGAAGGCAGACCTATGCTAGATGGGTCAGAAACAGGCAGGAAGAGAATTCTAGGCAGTGGAAACAGCCTGAGCAAAGGTGGGAAAGCTGACTGTGTGGCAGGTGAAGAGACCTAAAGAGAGGAGAATGGGGAAGGTGGGCTGAAGACCCCAATGTGGTGATGGGGGAAGGGCAAGGTGGGGGACCAAGGCTACACCAACCCACTGCCCTTCAGTCTCCGGAGCTGCCTTCTCTTTCCAATGAGCGGGGCCAGAATCCACAGAGCCGCCTCTCCTCCAGTGTCTCCCACCCCGGGTCGCCCTGTCTGACCAGCCCCCTCCACTTCCTATCCTGGAAGTCTAAAAGGAGCACCGTCTGGCACCGTGTCTCCCCCCTCACTCCCCGGCCTGACGCATTAGTGGCTGACTAAGTGGTAGCTAAAAGCACCCAGAATAACCAGGGGTTCAGGCAGGGGAGAAGGCTAGGGACACACGGGGTGGGCATGGCCCCAGAGGTGAGCCAGGCACAAACCCCCTACCCCCATGTGATTCTTTGCCAATCCTGGCCCCTTCTGGACCAAGAAAGGGCACACTCAGGCTGCCCTGTACCCAGCTAGACTCCATGGCCCCCTGAGCCCCCACCTTCCTCACTACGCCCAGCCCCAGATAGAAATGAGGGTCAAGAAGATGACCGGGTGTCAGGGGGGCAGCCCTCCCCCATCAGGGCCCCAGGCAGGCCATCCCTGGGGCTCCGATCCTGTGGGAACCAATCAGACCTGACCCCTCTGGTGGCCCCCACCCTCCCAGCACAATACCAGCAACCGCCTGTCTGGGACAAGTGTGACCTTCTGCGGAGGGGGTTTTCCTAAAGCAGGGCTGCCTGCTGGAGCATCATCCTTCCTCATCAGCGCTGGGTGCTGTCACCCTCTGGTCCTCACCCTCCCCACATCCTCATTGCCCATGAAAGAGGGCTGCTCAGGGGAGGGAGGAGTGACAGCTAGAATGGGGGCAGTGCCATTATCTGTGAAGGGAGCAACAAGGGACGGGCCCCACAGTCTGGTCTGGACAAGGACAGCCTTCCAAGCTGACCCACTGACCTGACAGGCCTTGAATGCTAACCTCAAGGAGCCCTTTGAGAGCAGGCATGGGGCGGGCTCCGAGAATGGCAGGAATGTGGTATCCAGCAGGGAGTGCCTGCAGCAGGCAGCCAGGGAGGCATGGGCATGGGGCAGGAGCCAGGCCACCCTCCAACTGGAAGCCCAACCACAGCTGTCAGGGGCCTCCTCCCGTAGTCATAATCGGGCCCCACCCTGGATCACCAGACCCACCTCACACCCTCACCAGAGGAAGAGGGAAGGCCCACACAGGGCCCAGGAATTAGCCCTCAGGCTCACCATCCTGTGGAAGCCCACAGGTCAAGGAGGAGGGAAGGGAACAGTGGCTGAGCTGACGGGGCCCCGAGGCCAGAGAGACGTTGTCACGGGCCTTGGACACAGAACAAGGGAGACAGAGCAGGGCCAGGCAGCGGCTCAGGTTTCTGGAGCTCATCACCCTGCTCCAGCCCAGGACCACAGCCTGGACTTCCGTGAGAGTGTGCTGATCTTCAAAAACCATTCATCCCCTTCTCTCGGCTTCCCTGTGTCGGCTCCTGCTCTCTACCCTACATTCCCTTGCTGGCCAAGGGAAAAGTCACTGACCTGGTAACTGGAGGATCACCCATCCACCATCCTTCCAGGTAGGACTCTGGATGATGGAAACTTTTCCACTGGAGGAGGTGAGGGGCAAAGGAACAAATGTTTCATCATCGTTGCCTCTTGCAGAATGACAAGGAGGAGGGCCTGGGAAGCCACTCATTGTATCCAGAAGCCCAATTTCTGGGATGGCAGAGGTATCCCAGAAGGGTTGTGCTTGCTGTCGGGGTGCTGGCGACACTCGGCAGGGCAGGGCTCCAGACAGCTGCCACAGAGTTGGTGTGCTGGGGCAGGTGGCGGCCCCTGGGGCGGTACTCAGGGCTGTGGGAGGTGCACCTCTCCTCCTCAGCTACGGGCACAGAGAGCTATGTGCTGAGCCACAGGGGAGGGTCTTCCCACCCACCAAGGTCAGCCGTGGGTGTGAGGGAATCATACCTCACATACGGACTCAGCCCGGGTTCTCTCTGTGCTTCCTATGGCAGCCGGGCGGCTGGGTGGCTGTGACTGCAACCAGGGACTGGGCCTTCCCGAGTGTGGCTTCCTCCTCAGTGGAGTGGAGGGGCTGTTACTCGCTAAGGTCTAGGTTTTATGGCCTATCGTGACTCTTGGAACAAAACACTCGGGGTTAAGCTTGGGGGCATTTGGGGGAAAGTGTGGGGTTGTGAGTACTGGATAAGTCAGAGACGGCTTTCTGGAGGCACAGGCCACAATGGACCACATCCTCATCTGCCTCCACCAACTAGCTCACCAAATCCCCCCAACCACCCTACAAAGAAGTCAGGACAGTACCTGCATGCCCATTTTACAGACAGGAAAACTGAGGGCCTTCCATGCCACCAAGGGCTGTGTGCTCTCTGCACTGCACCACTATTCTTGAAGGACCAGAAGGCTTGGCTTGCTGGAGAGACCAGCTGGGGCAAAGGCGTGAGGGTAAGGAGCAGCGTGGAAAATAAGCTGAGTGTGTGCTGGGGGTGGGGCTGAGCCAAGATAGATTTAGGGGCTCAGGGAAGGCTAGCACAGAGGCCCAGCCAGACAGGGGAGGAGGCTCCAAGCCCAGGGAAGGCGGGAAGCCACGTCCTGTCCAGATTCTGCCCAGATCCCACTGGTTCTTCAGCTCAGCAGGTTCCAAAAGCATCAGAGTGAGGCTGAAGTCAGGTGGTGGCTCTTTCAAAGGAGAGGACAGGCAGAGGTGCTGGGCCTGCCCTTGGGCTCAGAGCCAGGGAAGGGGTCGGGGAGAGGACGAAGGATGACCAAACCACCCCAGATGGAAGGAGGCAGGCAGGACAGGGGGCCTTGAGAAACAGAAGGTTCCTTAGCTCAGCCTTAGCCTGGGCCAGAGGGGAAGGAGGGAGGGGTCAGAGAGCAAGGGCAGCCAGCCAGCATGGGCAGTTAGGGAGAGTTGGCAGAGGCCAGGCTGCCAGGGGCGAGGCTGCCAGGGCTGCATTTCATCAGCAATCAGAGATGCCAAGGGGGAGATGATGCAGACAACGATGATACCCCTGCCTAACTGTTCCACAGCATTTACTAAGTGCCGGGTGGTACTCGAGTGTCAGATGTATTGACTTACTCAATCATTACAACTCTTTGAAGGCAGCTTCTCTTATTATGCCCATTCTACAGATGAGGGCAGCCAGACACTGAGAAGTTGAGTAACTTACCCAAGATCACCCAGTTCACTGGTGGTGTGGAGGCTGACACTCAAGGCAGACTGACTCTGAAATCTGTGTTTATAACTCTAGGCTCCGTAGGTGAGCCCTTGGAAGCTTCTAGGTCAGCCTCTCTCATACAAATAAGGAAACTGAGGACCAGAGAGGGTGGAACCTGGTCAGAGGCTACTTGGGCAATGAATGCCTGACCTCTATCCATGATGCCCTATAGAGAGTGTGTGTAAGCAAGCGTGGGTATGCAGGCCTGAGGGCGGCAGGGACTAGGGACCTGGGGGTGTAGTGCTGCACTGCGTGCTGACCAGTACACAAGCATCCCATGATCTCTGCCCAGAACAGAAGCACAGTGCGGTGTGGGCAGGCTATAGCGAAGGGAGGTATGCTCAGAGACCCTTCTTTACTATCCAACCAGCCAGGTCCTGCCCAAACGGCACTGGTTAAAAAGAAAAAGAAAAAAAAAAAAAACTGTTTCTACCTCCCAACTCAAGAACCCCCCACGGGTCCCACCTGCCTGTCCCAGCAGGGCCCAACTCCTCCACTGGACAGTCAAGGCCCGCCCATCTCTGCTCCTCTCTGCCATGGCTACACGGCTGCATCCCACTTCTACCCCTTCGCTTGTGCTCTCCCTTCCCCAATCACCTTTCCCCTTCTCTCTGTGCACACGATCTTACCTGGGCTTGAAGATCTAGCCGCAATCCCCCTCTCCCCCCACCGGCTTCAGGAAGTGTCCCAGACCGCTCCAGGCCTCACGGTCCCGTCCTCCCTCTGACCTTGTTCTATACACCATCTGGCACACACCATCTTCTCTCGGATCACACTGTTTGGTGGAATTTCACCTGGACTGTGGGGTCCTGAAGGTGAAGCCCAGTCCCCGGGACCAATCCAAGGCCAGGATGGGCAAGTGTGGGCAGCTGAGGACGTTAAAAAGGAGCAGGACTAGGGTAGGCCAAACCCCAAGGTCAGACTCGGAGACCCCTTAGGACAGGCTCCTGGGCCACCGACAGGGTACAGGCCTTGTCCGGTGACCTTCCTCCCTTCCTAGGCTGGCCAGAGGTCCGGGCCCAAAAGACAAGGATACAAGCAGCAATCTATGCCACTTTCTGCCCTATTCCATGTCCCTGCCCCTTTGTCTAGCCTGGCTCTTCCTTCTCCACCAGGCAGTCATCCCCGGTTGCACCACCCCACACTGACCCTTCCTGCTCTCACTTCCTGTCCCAGTCCTTGGCTGCACCAGGCTCCTGACCTCCCCAGGTGCCCTCTCTAGTCACAGGCTGCAGGCCCACCTCTCCAGGTACCAGCAGGCCCTCCAAGGGCAAACCCAGAGCCTCTCCTCTGCCCTCACTGGAAAAGGAACTGAACACAGACCTAGGCGCAGAGCAGGGACTGGCTGCCCTCCTTCGTGAGGGCCGCCCCCAGGGGAGCTGGGTTAGAGCCCCAGCCCTGACTGGCAGAAGCTTCAGCCTAATCCTGGGCTGCCGTGACGGTTAAACCCTGATTAGCCCATGCCATGACACGGATCAACCTGCCCCCAGGACCTGAGGCCCAGCTGCCCAGAGGAAAAGACCAGAAGAGTATGTGAGGCTGGCCCAAATCCAAGGTCCTGAAGGGAGGAGGTCAAGCTGCTGAGGCTCCTGGGAGCAGACAGCGCTGGGGCAGGGAGAGTCTGGGTCCAGGTGAACTGGAAATGGGCTCGGGGAGCCATAAGCCTGGGGACAGAGCATGAACACATGAGGGAGGCCAAGAGCTGATGCCAAGGACAGTCTCGAGAGGAAGACATCGCCCTGGTCCCAGCTCTGCCCATCTCATCGGGTGATGCTGGGCCAGTCCCTGGCTTCTCTGGCCTCAGTTTCCCCATCTGTGGAATGAGTGGTTAGCCTAGTTGACCTCTGACGTTTCTTTTCTGACATCATGCTGTGGGAGTTAGAGTCATCCAAGAAGGCTCCTTGGAGGAAGTGAGATCGAACCAACAGAAAGGAGGGGGGCAAGTTGGGTGCTTGGAAGAATGACCAGCAGGGCAAGAGCAGCAGGGCAATGTCCTTGAGGCAGGAAAGCATGGGAGTGGGGAATGGTGAGGGAAGATCTGCTGCCAGGGCGGGGTGGGGGTGCAATAAAGAGCTTGGAGGCTGACTGGCCATCAGGGACAAGAAAGGGATGGATGAAAGGGTCCCTCACAGCCTGGGCTGGCTAGGAAAGGGAGAAGCCCAAGTCCTCTGACATTTGGGGGCCACAGTCCCTGCTCTAGGAGGACCTCCTTCCTCCCCTACCCTTGGAGAGAGGTGGCTTCTGGGGCAGCCAGGCCTGGCCAAAAAAGGAAACCAAGAAAGGAGGAACCAGAGCTGTCAACTAGAACAGAGGAAGCGCAGTCAGCCCCTTGTGACACAGCTAGACTGCCCAGAAGTGGCACTGGGGGTGGAGGACAGATCGTCAGCTGGGGCCTGAGCTGTCAACTAGGGGGCCACCCACTCCTACCACTGCCCCTTGCAGGTCACTGGGCCCCAGCCCGTAGGCTGAGCCGCACCTTTCACCTGCACATTAGGGGTCCTGGCTCATCCCTCCTCAAAGAAGGGTGTCCTGCTCTCCCTGCTTCTGCCAAGTGCCCAGCCTGGGTAGTGATCCACCCAGGGTAAGGAGGTGAAGGTTCCTGGAAGTGGAAGCTGGGCAGAGGAAGGCCATTGGCACCTCCCACACCAGCAGGGCCTGGCTGACACTGGGCGAGCTCCTCAGCCGTGAAGCATCTCTGCTGAGGAGTGGGCCTCCTCACCCAGAGAACACCTGTGGACAGGAGTCAGCAGGAAAGCTCTGGGGTCCCCAGCTTCCTATCAGGGAGCTACGACACAGGGAGGTCTCCCCTGCCCGCATTGGTCCTTCCTTTCTAAGGCTGGGCTGGCTGTGGAAGGCCAGGTGGCCTAGCTCAGACATCCCCTTCCTACAAGACACCCTCCTGGATCCCCCAGGCCAGGCTGACTCAATGTTCCTCCTTGCCTCTCCATCCTAGTTGCAAGTTCTGGGGTCTGAAATCCTGTCCCACCAGGGTACTTCCTCCTGTCCCTCCCCTCTCAAGCTGGCTCCTATTCCATGCACCATCCTGAGCTATCACCTCTTCCAGGAAGCCTTCTCTGATTGTGCAGACTGGATTAGGCACCTCCTTGACCCCCACAGCTGCCCTCTGTGACAGGCCCTGACATGTTGCATCGTAACTGCAGTTTGACTTGCCTGTCTGTCTCCCTGTCTACCCAGAGAAGCCTATGAACTCATCTAGTTTCTCATCCCTGGCTCCCTAAGCCCAGTACCAGCACAAAGTTGGCCCCAGCAAATGATAAATGCCAAAAATACTGAATTACTATGCCCACCCCCAGAGTCACAAACCAAATGAGCCATTTCCTCCAGCTGATCAGCCATCAACTTATGAGAGAAAATGACAGGAAAGAACAGAAAACTAAAGGAGTTCCCCTGACTTCCCAGGTTTTGGTTTCTCCTCACTGCTTGGGTTTTAAGAAACCACTACAGCCTCCACCTGCCCCAGAAAGGCAAGGGATTAATGTTCTGATAAGGACGTGCTCAGTTGCTTCAGTCAAATCCAACTCTTTGCAACCCTATGGACTGTAGCCCGCCAGGCTCTCTGCCATGGGATTTTCCAGCCAAGAATACTGGGTGGGTTGCCATGCCCACCCCCAGGAGACGTTCCATGACCCAGGAATTGAACCTTCATCTCCTGCATTGCAGGTGGATTCTTTTATCCCTGAACCACCAGCTCCTTCCTATATCTGCTTTGGGCTTCCCTGATGGCTCAGCAGTAAAGAACCCACCTGCAATGCAGGAGATGCAGGTTCAATCCCTGAGTTATGGAAGATCCCCTGGAGGAAGGTATGGCAACCCACTCCAATATTCTTGCTTGGGAAATCCCATGGACAGAGCAGCCTGGTGGGTTACAGTCCACAGGGTCGCAAAAGAGTCAGATATGATTTAGTGACTAAACAACACCTGCTTTGGAAATTCGAGGAAACTGAGGCTCAGAAAAAGTCAAGCACTTGCCCAGAGACACACAGAAAACCATCAGAGCTGGGTCCAGAACCAGGCTTCCAACTTCCCATCTCTTTCTCCCTCATCATGGTCATCTTGGGCCAGTGTCAGATCTTTCACATCCCAGCCTGCTCTTAGAATCTTCATTATTCAGGAAAGGGGGACCACAGAGCTAGCAGGAAACTCCCGGTGACATCACCAAGCATCTCTCCCAGTTTAGAAACTCCCCTTCCTTCTGGGACTTGTCCCCCCTACCCCCGCCCTGTTCTGCAGGGGGAGTTCACCTTGAAGGTGATGAATACATCTGAGTTCCCAAGGGGGCAAGGATTTCCACTGGAAATGGTGACGCTTGGGGAGCCCCAGCTGTGACCTCAGCCCCTTAAAGGAGGTGACAACAACCCCCTACCCTGGGGAGTGGCCCCACAATGGCTCCCCCAGCAGCTGCCAAGTCAACAATAACATCCTGTTTTTTAACTGGACAAGGGAGATGGCAGAACCAGCTCGATAAGCGGAGACTGCGCTCTGCTTCTTGCCAGACAAACTGGCTCACCTCTGACCTTGGAGATCAGGGTCTTCCAGGGCTTCTCCATCTCCTTCAACCAGGGATTGAATGGGAGAGGGGTACACAAGCATGCCCAACTCCTACCTTCACCTGCAAACTACTCCCCTCCAGCCGCTGCTGCAGGGAGGTCAGGTCCACAGAGTCACACTCTCGACTGCTGCCTGTGTCAGTGACAGCTCTAGGGAGAAAAACTCCAGAGTCCTGACAAGCTCTGAGGGTCAGAGACAGGTACAGAGCTCAAGGGTACCTGGCAGGTCAGTACTAGCACATCCCTCGCTCTGTCCAAAGCTACTCTGGGTCAACCATTATCAGGCTGGAGAGGCATCAACCCCCCTGACAAGAGCAGGCCGGGACCTTCCCAGAACTCCCTTATCTAATCTAGGACTTGGGGGTTCAAGTGGCAGAAAATAAATGACAGAGAAAGATCCCTCTATATCCATTCCAGTCCTCACACCTGTCCTGGCTTATAATTAAAACCCCAGTTTAGGCCTCATGGAAAAGCAGCTCCAGAACCCCCATTATCCTCGGTCTAGTCATTCCTGGAGGCCGCCATCCCCATCCCTTCAGTCCACTGGTATACAGGGACCTAGGCCTCCAGCAAGGCTGGGAGGGTCCTCCTCTCACCCTACTCCTGGGTTGGCCCTGCCCAAGCCCATTCCTGTCCGACTGCCATGTGTCACTCCACGGGAAATAGGAGGCAGCTGTCAGCTAGGCATACCATTACCAGCTGGTGGTCCTGGGGGACAGGTGGATGGCAGGGTTTGTCTGGCCTGTGGGGTGCCTGGCACCAGTGAAGAAGACCACAGATTGCCCTTGGCCAAGAAAGGTGAGGGGCTGGCAGACCCAAGTGGGGGTCAATAGTGCATTACCCAGCAGAGGGCAAGGCCAGCGTGGCTACAATAGTGAACTGCGTGCAGCAGGGAGAGCACTTTGGAAAGTGGGTAAGAGGACAGAAATCAGTTTTCAATAGCCTCAGGGTGGGAACTAAGTGCCCGAGATGGGAAGGCAGCATTAAGTGCTAAAAGGTGGGTGTGCATTAAGTATGTGTATGAAAGGGTATCTTGGGAAGACTGGGGGATGGGGAAAAGCAGAGCCAAAGGCAAGGGGTTTGGCGTAGGGGGAGATTTCAGAACACTGAGGCAGGGGAAGATTTTAGAACACTCAGATGTGGCCATCATCCCCTTCAAAGTTCACAAATGCCATGCTGTCCAAGACAGCTAAGGGGACTGAGGAAAGACAAGGATGCTGAGAAGGAAGAGAGAGCCCAGGTTGGAGCTGGTATGACTGAGGGGCATGTCGGTGTCCACCCTGAGTGGATGGTCAGGGGTCCAGATACCCCACTCCACTTGCACCAGTAATAGCTTTGTCTGGGTTGCAGAGCTGGACCCCAAAGTACCCTCTTTATGGCCAAGAAATGGCCTAAATCTTTCTCCACTTTCTAACTCAGAACAAGCTCTGGTCCCTGCGAGATCAGAGCCCCCTCTCTGCCCTGTGAGCTCACACAATGCACAGTGACCTTGGGCGAGTCACATTCCCTCCACTGCAGCAGCAGTTCAGGCCACTTGCTTTTGGAGTGGTTTTTCTCTTTTCTCTCTCTCTCTGCTAAGAATACCTGCCCCAGATAATGCTCAGGCTCTGGCAATCCCTGCAAACCGCCTCAGGCATCAAAGAGCTCCCGGAGGGGCCAAATCTACCAGCCCCCCAACCCCCACTGCCGGTCCACCACCACCGCAGGGGGGCCGCGCCGACGCCGAACAAGGGGACAGAGCCCAGTGGCAGGGGGGTGGGGAAGCATTTTTGTGCAATGCAGAGGAGGGGAGCTCAGCCCCTCGAGGCAGAAATCCCCTCAAACCACCCAGCTGGTTTTCCGACAAACGTACAGTGGTCTAAACTGAGGCGCCCCTGGGGGAGACTCCGGTCCCCCAAGTTCACATAACCACGAGGGCCTAAAAGCTGCACTCCTTCCCCAGATGCTCTGCCTGGGGGTCCCAATGGCCGCGCCCCACCCATCGGGCACTGCCCCCATGCTGGCGCCGAGCCCAGTGACAACTGCCACGTGCGGACAAGGGGGGAGCGGCCGGTCCCGGCACTGCAGAGGCAGCGCCCGGGTGCCCGAAGCCTCCGCACCGCGCCTCGTCCGGGGTCTCCACAGGGTGCCCACCCCTTTACCCGGCCCGCGCTTGGGGCCGGGGCGGGGGGCGGGGGCAGGCAGCGGGGTCTTTGTTCCCGCAGCCCGAGCGCAGCGGCGGCGGCAAAGGGTCCGCGCCCCCGTGCCGGCCCCGCTGGCTCCCCGCACGCAGCTAGAGCCCGCAGCTCTGGAAGATGGAGCCGGGTGGGGGTCCCGGCGGGAGAAAGGATCCCCCGCACAGAGGCCCGGGCGTTGGAGGACCGGGAGTGCCTAGGGCCGAGAAGAGGGCCCTCTCCGTCCCCCTGCGCCCGGCCGCTGCGGCTCCCGGCTGCGGGCGGACTTGGAGCGACTTAGCCGGGCTCCGGCCCCCGCCGCTCGCTCGCCGCAGCGTTACAGCCTGCCCAGTGTGGCCGCGCGCACATTCGCACACCCACCCGGACCCACACACTACCGGCGGGGACAGCCCGGGACCCACAGAGCCGCGCGCACGCACTCGCTCCGGTGCCGCACACTCCGCACCCGCCCCGCGCGGCACTGGATCCCGCGCCCCGCAGCTCGCGCGGCGCCACCTACCTTTCCAGACAGCGGAGATGCGGGGTCCGCTCTTCTGGTGGCCTTGGGAGGCGGCGGCCGTCCAGACCAGCTGCAGCAGCAGCCACAGCGGGAACCCGGACCGAGCCAGAGGGCTGGAAACGCGGGCTCGCGGGGCGCCGAGGGCGGTGCATCTGGACGGAGGCGGTGTCATCCCCGGAGCGGAGCGACGGCGGAGAGCAGCCAGACTGAGCCAGCGCCCGAGCGTGAGCCGAAGCCAGTGCGAGGAGGCGGAGCCAAACGCCTGACCCCACCCCGCCCCTCCCCCGCCCCTCGTCTCTAGGCTAGCCAAGGGGGATGCAAGTGCCCCCCCCCCCCGACGCCCCCAGGAAACCTACACCACTTCTTTCTGGGCAACTCCACCGGCAGGCAGAACCCGGGTAGGTAGCTAGCAAGACAGACTTGTGGTCCTTCTGTGATGAGCTCCAGGTTCTGTCCCCTCTCCGGGCCTTAGAGTCACCCCCCCACACACACCATAAAGAGATTGGCCTAGCCTAGAAGTCAGGGAGGACCTCTCCTGAGGGCTCAGACAACCTCGCTAATGGTCAGCTAAGTGTTTGGACCCTGAAGGCTGTGGTTCTCAGAGGCGGACACAGCTCCTCTGAGCCTGTAAGCAGAAACAAGAAGCTTTTCCCTAAGCAAGAGGACAGGTTTTGTGCAGAGGGTCAATAATCTGTGGGGAGCACTCAGAGCCCCATCCTTGCTCTGCTGTGAGAACACGGAATTTTCATCTTGGCCTGGCTCCCTCCCCTCCCCTCTCCTCCCTTCCCCAGCCAGCAGCCTTCTGGGCTGCCTCCCCCCAAGCCAGCTGGTGTATGCTCAGAAAATCCAAACTCATTTCCATGTGAGTGGAGGGGGATATAATTAAGAAGGCCCCTTCCCCAAGTAGAAAAAGAGGGAAGCAGCTTGCATGCCCAGCACTCACTGCTGGGGAAACAAAGTCAGACCAGCTTTAAGGAATTTCTGCCCACTGGATGCACACGGCTCAGCCAAGCAGGCAACCTGAGGACCAGGTGCTGACCCCCTGCAGGTCTGACCACATCCCTCTGCAGTCATCTGAACTGACCAGGCAGCTCTATCAGCTCATCTTTTCCAAGCCTCACGTCTGCTCTTTATAAAGGAGCCTCCTTTCTCTCAAGCCAGTCAGCGCCCAGACCCTCCACCTCTGCTTCAGCCAACCTAACCATGGATGGGAAATCCACTTACCCAGTGCTTGTGCTATGCTCTGCTTTGCTAAGTTGCTTCAGTCGTGTCCGACTCTTTGCAACCCTATGGGCTGTAACCCACCAGGCTCCTCTATCCATGGAGATTCTCCAGGCCAGAATACTGGGGTCAGTTGCCATGCCATCCTCCAGGGGATCTTCCTGACTGAGGGATCAAACCTGAGTCTCTTATGTCTCCTGCAGTGGCAGGCAGGTTCTTTTACCACTAGCGTCACCTGGGAAGCCCCACCTACTGCTTACTGAATGTCTGTCCTCAGGTGGACTGCCCGGAGAGAAGACAGGTTGAGGAGGAAGTAGCAGAGGTGCACTGGGGCCCCCAAGACCCACACACCTAGCTGGACTTGATTCACACACTACAGACCACCAAAGACAGGGAACAGGCTGCCCTGGCCCCAGCCCCAGCTCCAACCCTCTGCCCAGCCCTACAGCTCCAGGAAAAGGTTGTCACCAGGAAGTTCTGCCTTACTATTTCATATTTTGTTTCCAGTTATCCTCTCCTTCTTCCCTAAGTGCCCCTAAGAAACCCCAGCAGGCCAAAAGACAAAATCAAGATGCCTCCAGGGATAGTGCAGAACTAGGTTCCTAGCCCACTGGGTAGGGCCAGCAGATTCATGATGCCCAGAGGAACACAGCCCCAAAGAGAGGGAGGCTATGGACAGTTGAACAGCCCACCCACCCCGGTCCTATACTCAAGCCTGTGGCCCTGAAGCCAGCAGCATGTCCTGGCCCAGGCTGACCTCCAACACTGACACACTCTTTCCAGCCCAGGGCCCCGTAGGCTGAGCTGCATGGCCCCCAGTGTCTGCCCTCTCTGCAAAGATAAGCAAATTAAGAAATTGTCTGCCCTGCCTTTAAGAACTGAGAATTCAGAATTGATGATAACACTGCCCACCTGCACAGCAACTCACAACACAACCCACTTCCACCTACACTCTCCCTGCCAGTCCTACATTCTCTGCTCTCTCCCTTAGTGAGGGAGAGACCACAAACCTATATTAGAGAAGGAAACTGAGGCACAGGGAGGGAGAGGGATCTGCCCAAACTCAGCTGATGGAACCAAGTTAGGGACCTAGGTGATCTCACTCCAATAGCAATCGCTCCTGCTGAGGTTACTATGTGCCGTGCAAGTCTCATAGCCCCATTTGAATTCATTTCATCTTCACAGTCTTAAGAGGCAGGTATTATTATTATTTGGCTCCTTTTGCAAACATGGAAACCAGGGTACAGAGAGGGGAAGAGGTGTGCCCAGAGTCACACAGCTCATTAGAGAAGGGCTGGGATGGCAGCCCAGGCAGTCTCTCTGGGACCCGCACCCCTACCTTCTCTGTCATAACACTCTCAGTGCAGTGCATCCTTCTGCAGCTGCCTCCGGTGCGTGGCTGGACCTAAACAGTCCTCAGAAGGACCCGGACAGGGCCCAGGTTACCAGGTGCTCAAGAGGAGGGCAGGTCAGGGGCTGGGCTCAGCCTCCCAAGCAATAGGGCAGCGGATGGAAACTGGGGCAGGTGCCAGGGAATTTTTTTCCAGGCTGGGGTGGGGGTGATGGGGTAGTGCTGAAGACTGTCCCAACTCCTGGCAAAGGGGGAGCCCTCTAGCTAGGCTCCTCCATGTTCATCTCAGCACCTGCTTTACCAATGGACACCCCGGGCCAACCAACCTAGGGGCAAAGGGCCAGCGCCAGATGGCAGCCCACAACTGGTTGGGCAGCCAGGGGAGGTGAGAACTGAGCCCATAAAAGTGATTTGGGGCAGTAACTCTATAGCGGGAGAGTGCCGCTAGACTCTGGGCATGAAGGGGAAGAAGTACTCAGGGTGGGGAAAGCAGAGGGCCAGGGTCTGTCTGGCATGGTCATGAAGGGAAGTCAAATCAGAATGGTACAGGTGACAGGAGCCTGCCTTCCTCAGTGGGGCCCAAAGCTGGCTTTTGGGCCTGGACCCAGGATGGTCACAGTCAGTGATGGGCAATGGACCAGCAGAGGAAGCAACAGATGTGGATGCCGACATGTCTGAGGCAGAGGCATATTCCTCCTGCCTTCTTCCTCTCTACAGCTCCTCCTTGGGGCAGTCAGGGGAGGAGGCTGGGAGAAAGAAATGAGGCAGGGGCTTCTGTCTAGGAGAAAACTACCTTGAAGTGGTTCTCTCTGTGGAGGCAGCGCCAAATCCAAGACCCCTTGCAGAATCAGAGAAATGGACACACAGAGACATGAGGTCCAGAGCTCCAAAGCTGTAAGAGGCCCTGCAAGCCTTCCGAGCAAGACCTTGCAGGGCCTTATTCAGAGCATTCCTCACACTCCAAGCTTCCTCTGACCCCTCCCCAACCCTGAGTCCGTGACTACATCTGGTCTTCAAAGAAATGACTCACCCCTAACAAGAGGTCAGTGGGAGGTATGAGGATGGCGGGATAAGGAGCCCAAGCCCACAACAGCCCCTTCAAGAGGCTCAGAGCTTGGTGCCCAGCCAGGACCCACAGCTACTAGTAATAGCAGCTCTTCCTGCTCCCCCATCACCGCCGGCACCCGTGGCAGGGCCTGCGAGACCAGGGTCACCTGTCAACAGGGCAGCTGCTACTTAGCTCGAGCCTTGAGGCCACGGGGAAGTACACTCAGTGAAACGGGCAGCTAGTTTTCAAGAGAAGCTAAAAATGAGTTTTTGTTGAAACTCCCGGTTTTAAAATAATTCACAAGTCAGATATTTATAGCCATGTAAGCCATGGCTGGGAATTCCAACTTACTGTGTGCTCATGGTTTATAGGCCCATGCCTGTGTCACAGCTGTAGACACGGTCACAACAGCACCAGCCTCCACTGGACGTGGCCCGACTCTCAGTAGCCCATGTCAGGGCTCAAGGCTGGACAAGGCGAGGCAGAGGAAGCCCTCCTCGGCTCATGCAGACTCTGACACCACACCTCATGCTTCCCTCAGTGGTCTTTCCACCCCTACCCCTCTGATAGGATGTTCCCCTCAAATGCCTACCCCTCTCCTCCTACCCAAGGCTGCCTCTTCTTTCTAGGCCAGCTCAGAGTCACCCTAAATGGAGAAGTTGTCAGAATTTCCACCACCTTTCTTAGCCCTGAACGTCAACACTTTCCAGCAGCAGCTCATTTTTGCATCTCTGTTCCCTGTCCTAGTCATTCTTGACGCATTTTTATATGACTGGTCCTACCTTATACTGCTCAGATCAGTCTGGCCAGCCAAGTTGAGAGACAAAAATTAACAATCCACAGGGTGGATAAACAAGAGAATGGCAGAGAAGACAAACAACTTTTCGCCTTCTATCATGGCATTTGTGCTAAGTCATGTCCAACTCTTTGTGACCTAATGGACTGTAGTCTGCTAGGCTCCTCTGTCTATGGGGTTTCCCAGGCAAGAACACCAGAGTGGCTTGACATTTCCTTCTCCAGGGTATCTTCCCAACCCAGGAATCAAACCCACGTCTCCTGCACTGAGGAAGGTTCTTTACCACTGAGCCACCAGGGGAGCCCTGTCACAGCACTCGGATCACCTCAAAATATGATAGGTGCCCCCCATGGCTTCCAGGGGAGCCCAGCATTCCTAGCCCCCATACTCTGCCCATATGGCATTGGGCTTGTGATGAGAGTGCCACCTGGTGGCCATTTCAAAACAGAGCCAACTTAGCAGAGACTAAATGTTGATCCTTGAACATGAGTTGGAACTGCATGGGTCTGTTCACACGTGGATTTTTTTTTTTTTTTTTTAATAGAAAATACTACAGTGCTACACAGTCCAATCCCAGGTTGCTTAAATCCTCACATACAGAAGAGCAGAGTCAGAGGGCAGACTGTAAGTCATTCATAGATTTTCGACTGCACAGAGGGTCAACACCACTAACCCCGCTTGTTAAAGGGGCAACTCTACATGCTCCCAAGCCTTCCTGGAGACAAACTCCTCCCTCCGCTCCACCCTACTCCCCCTCCTCCACCTCAGATCCATCTCTGAGCCTCCATTCTTGGTGCCCAAGGCCTGAGGCAGAGCGAGATCTTGTGGGAGTCATGTGGAACCCATCAAGACTAACACAGTCTCCTGACCAGATATGGCTTGATCAAAGATCAAGTCCAAGCTTGGTCACTGACCCACATTAAGCAAGGCCCTATCCCAGCCCAGCCCTCTATTTCTTTGTTTACAGAATGAGAAGGAGGGGCTAAGCCAGCAGCTCTTCTGGTCTATGTGATATCCAGACCAGAGTAGACAAAACTTCCTCATTCTATCTGCTGCATTTTCTTCTTGTTTGTAGGCTGAAATAAATATGCTTTTAAATTTCTAGAGGATATGAGGCATCCCAGGACCCTTCCAGTTCTGATGTGATCCTTGGGCCTGCTAGGGCTACCTGAGTGAGGAAAAGAAATGCATTCAGACATGTGATTTCCCATGTTCACTTTCTTTTCTGGATACCCCAATTCTTGGAGTCAGAAGTTAACACTCAGAGGTCGTTCAGTCCAACCTGGGAGCCTCTCCAACAGCCCTTTTGGATGTCATGTAGCATGTGTTTACATCCAGTGAGGATGTGCTTACCCCCAAGGCAGCCTTGCCCATCTCGTTAGCTCTGACAAAGGTTTCTTCCCCAGTGGAAGACTCCTACCCAGTGGTCCTAAATCTGTCCTCTAAGGCCTCTGTTCTCGCAGGCCACATCTAATCACTCTTTCTGGAATAGAACCCTTCAGAGATTTCAACACAGAGGTCATGTCCCCTGAAATCGTTTTTCTTTCCAGGGTAAATAACTCCATTCCAACTTGGTCCTCTGTGGGGCTTTGCTTGTTCTCTCTAATCCTGGTTGGTCCCAAGGACATCATCAACCAGTCATTTAACAAATGTCTACTGAGATCATCCTAGGCAGTCTGGTTTGTGACCATCTCCTTCAGAGATCGGGGCCTCAGATCAGAACACAGCACCTAGAAGAGAGATGGAGGAGTCAAGGACTGGAAAGGCTTCTCTCCTATTACAGCCCCTCCAGAGGCACCACCTTGTTGGGCTGAGACATTGGGTTGCTAAATCTTGTTAATCTTAGTTTAGGGTAGTTCTTGAACCAATTCCCATCCATCAGCAGTGGCTTTCTTAGAGACTGTTTGAGAAAGATTGAACCTGGATCTGGGCCCAAGAGGGGAAGAAAGGAGACCCCTTCATGCAGAAGAGCAAGTGGTTTTCTGGTCCCCGCCACCCACCACAGGACCTCTTGTCAGAGGTGCCTCAAGTCAGGATCTTGACTCCATCAGTCATCTAGAACATTCACCAGTCCCGCTCTGAGGGCCCTGGTATCTCTTGTATTGTTGTCAATGTCCACTTACATATGTTGAGGGAAAATGTCCAACAGGACACAACTGAGGCTCCAAGAGGTTAGGTTCTCCATGGAAAAGAGACCTACACTTCAGTCAGTCTGACTTAAAAGCCTGATTTCCCTCCAGGACTCAGGCTGCCACTTCCAGGAAGGATAAGTAGTGAGCAGACCCTTCAGGCCCTATGAGTGGCTTCCGGCCTGCCAGGCAGGCATGAGGCCCCAGGTGCATGCACTGATGGAATCACGCGGACACAATCCTGCCCAAGTTCTAGCACGGCCCGTTTCCTGGCACAGTCACGTCCGGTTAACAGGAAGCACTCATCTGTAAATGGGGATAATAAAGTCTACTTTTCAGGGTTGTTGTGAGGATCAACTGAGATGGCATATGTGAATGCCTAGCTCAGTGACTGGCACAGAGAGGGTGCTTGATAAATGAGCACTGTTGCCCTGCATTGCTGTGAGCTCCTTTTGCCAAGGTGGAGTAGGGCAGTGCCTGGGCCTCCGCAAAAGGCATTTCAGGCATACAGGAGGCAGAATTCTGTTACCAGCAACTGCAGAGTCTATAGGAGCCAAAATATGGCCGGCCCCAGGGGAGCCAGGGGCACAGTCAAGCTGATCCAACCCCAACCCAGGGCCAGAGGGGGTTTGGAGAGGCTGGGTAAGCAAATAGAGGGAGGCCTAAATACCACCCCCTACCCCCCACCCTCAACACACGTTCACTGCCAAAGGCTGTGGCAGAGGCTACGAGAGGCCACCTCAGGGTAGGACTCAGAGCTTGGTCGGGGGCCCAGGCCATATGGGGATGAGGCAAGGAGCAGAACTGGGGCCCATGTGCCCAGCAAGCTGTGCCAGCCCAGCCCATGCCAGCCCAGCCAAATTTGAGTTATATCAGGAGAAGGGATCTGTTCAGAAAATTCACCCAACTCTGCATATTTGCATATTCTATTTTGGGGTCGCTTCCTTTTTTTCCCCTTAGCTTCCTAGAAAAGTTCTCGTGATCAATTCCAACTTCACCTCTGCTGAACTGCAAACGCTCACTCTATCCTATCTTCTCTCCAACCACTGTCTCCCTGGTCAGGTACTCCAGGCTTCTCTGTCCTCCCTGCCTCCGCTGCCCCCACCTAGTCAGGCCTCAACCCCTGCAACTGGGCTCTGTGCCAAGGTCACCATGGCTCAAGCAGTCAAGTCCAAGGTCAGCCCCTGGGTCACCAAACTCTCGGTGGTACTTCATACCACCTGACCATGCCCCTTTGTCCAGTTCTTTCCAGCTTCTTTCTGTCCAGCTCTGATGACTCCTGCTCTAGCCTTCCTAGAAGCAGCCCATCTCCTCCTTCCAGGTCCCACATCATCAGTCACTATTTGCTATAAAGTCTAACTCCTTAATGGGTGTCCATTTCCCTGCCTTTCCCTGAAAAGCTGAATGCCCTTTTCTCTTGACACAGGCCCATTCAATTTAAAACTTCCTCATCATTATCTCCAGCCTAGAAACCTCCAGCTGTCTACCAGACAACCCCACCTGGCTGTCTCACGGCCCCTCCAGCTCAGTATGTCCCAGCTGGTCTTGTTTGCGGAACCCCAAGCCCAGTGCCTCACTCCTGCCGCACCACCCTCTACCCACTCGCATCCTGCCTGCCCCCCAGATCTGGTCTTTCACATCTCACATCCCTCTCCTCCCAGCCCCCTGCTGCAACTCTAGTCGAGGCCCCCACCGTGTCCCATCTGCAGGCAGCGAGCCTCCTAGCTGGCCTCCCACTCCCCAGTCTCACTTCCCACAAATCCAGCCTCCACGCAGCTGTCAGATTCTCTCACCCAAGTCTGGTCCTCCACTGCCCTACCTAGGGTCATCCACGGGCTGCTCTGTGCCTTCAGGATGAAGCCTTAGCTCCTTAGCCTGATGAAACCCCCACCCCACCCCCCGCCTCACTCTCAGAAGCCACGGGCAGCAGGGGAAGGTTGCCAGCTTTGGAGTAAGTGGACCTGAGCTTCCGAGGCTGATCTGCCACTGCATCACCATGACACTGGGGACGGGCCACCTTTCCAGCTTGGTGCCCCATCTGACAAATGGGGCTGATCATAATACGCCCACCTTTGCCAGGGTGAGCCATCAAAGACTCGTCTCGTCCGCCCCACCACTCTTCGCCGCCGCACCTGCCATTCTGCCCATCACACAGTCAGTTTAAGTGGATCACAGCTTCCTCAGTGGTCTCCCCTGCCCAAGCTCGCCCCACTCCCCATCTCTTCAGACACAGCAACCAGCGGCCTTTCTAAAATGTAAACCCAGCTCTCCCCCCTGATGCAGATGCTCCTGACTTCCCACTGCCCCTAGGATAAGACCTAGCTCCTTACATGGCTGAGAGCGCTCCAGCCTCTGCCTGCCTGGAGTCCACCCTCACATTTTAGGGCTCCAGAAGCTGTGTCCTCTCCACTCCCGGCCCACTCTGCATGTACACCTTCTGGCCCAGTTCCTCCTTACCTGCTGCAGGCCTCACGTCAGATGCCACCTTCTCCAGGCAGCTGTCCCTCACACACACGCACCCCACCCTAACTTAACCAGCCGAGCTCCATTTCCTATGACCCCAAGCCCACAGGACCGGCCTGGCCTATTCTCATCAGGCTTAGTGTAAACACGTTGGTCTGTCTTACCAATGGCACGGCTCTGTGAGAGCATGGCCCTCGTCATGTTTAACTGGCACAGAGTAGAGACCGAATGAATGTTTGTTGAAAGGATAAAGGGGACAATAGCGAGGAAGGAGTCCTTGGCCCTTGGAAAGCCCCAAGGCTCAGTAGGGGCACTTATCAGACCCAAAATATATTATTTAAAACATGGCTACAGGAAGCAAAGCCAACATACCCAGACCCTGGAGGAAAGAGCTGACAAAGAAGGGAAAGGGAAACTGTGGGGACAGTTCAATTCTGGGAAGCAGTATAACTGGTATTTGGGAGTCAGTTCCAGGGACAGGTCAAGGCGACCCAAGTGTTCCGCAGCATATGGGCTGGGGGTGTCAAGGAGACCTAGCACAGTCCCTGGGGTCCAGGCCAAGTGGCCACAGGACGGAAACCAGCTCAAGGCGGGCTGTATCATGGGGACGGGAAGGGCTGTGTCAGCCCCATTTGACCAGACAAGCCTGAGGATGGAATTGGCCTTTGTTTCCATCACAAACAAGCCAGACACATCAGGTTCAAAGACAGACGTTCCTGGTCTTTGCTCCCGACCACAAAGAGGCAGCTGGGTTCCAGGCAGACCAATGAGGCATGAAGATGCCTAGCACCAGGAAGCCTGGTGAGTTCTGAGTCCTTTCAGCCAATGCAAACACCCTCAACATTAGCTCTTGGATGGAGGGAAATGTGGAGACTTCCCATTTTCTGGAAGGAAAAAACAATGTTCAGACTACATGTGGAACAGTGGAGCTTCCCAACGACCTCTCTGTAAAGTGTCTGGGGGCCATCTGGACACTGGATGAGAGGCTGGAGACTCCCCATTGAGACTGGAGGCCATCCGGAAAGAGGAACAGGACTTGCAAGGGGCCAAATCCAGGAGGACAGAGACTTGCCAAATCCAAGGGCAAATGAACTCCTTGTGTGTGTTCAGTCTCTCAGTTGTGTCCGACTCTTTGTGACACCATGAACTGTAGGTCACCAGGCTCCTCTCTGCCCATGAAATTCTCCAGGCAAGAATACTGGAATGGGTTGCCATTTCCTACTCCAGGGAATCTTCCCAACCCAGGGATCAAACCCACTTCTCCTGCATTGGCAGGCGGATTCTTTACCACTGCACCACCTGGGAAGCCCAGCTCTCCTGAACTGAAGCCCAGCTCACAGAGCAGAGGGAGCAAGATTGCTCTGTGTGGTCCCTTGAGACAGAAAGGGAGCTAAGAGGTAAATGCTCTGAGGAAGTAAGGACAGAGTAGGTAGTCCTAATCAGGGGTAAATCTTTTGTCCCAGGAGGTGACAAGCAGAAGATGAATGACGTGAGCCTGGAGGCTATGGCTGAAATCTCTGCCAAAGGCACATGGCAGGGGCAGACCTCTGAGTAACTTCCCACCGAAACACCAGCTGAAGGGAAGGATTTTTTCCTGACAGAGTATTCAAAGCACATGAAACCCACTCGCTCAGCTTGGACATGTCTGCGAAGCACCAGGGAATGCTGTGCCAAGGGGAACAAGAGCTCAGGCAGATGGAGCAGCAGCTTGGGAGTTGGTGCCCTCTCTGCAACATGAAAGCTGGGCCCTGTTGGTGTTGGTGTTGTTGTTTAGTATTGTTATTTAACTGCTCTTGTATTTATGCCTTCAGGACAGAGAAGCGGGCCCTGCCTCCTGGCATGGCTCTGAGGCCTGGATCCTGGCATCATTACAGAGCGGGCATCAGAGTGCCTGGTGAGACAAGGCCAGGGGAGGGACAAGGAATCTTTCACAAACCTTTGGGAGAGGGAGCAGTGGCAGTGGGGGGTGGGGGGCGGTGAGCTTCCACCCGGCCACTCTTCAGACTGGTCAGCTCAGGAGCACGAGGCTCTTCTGGCCACAGCCGTAACACAGCAGCCACCCTGGAGACTGGGCAGCAGTCCCTGGACACATTCGGAGGAGGCCACACCCAGAGCACCAAAGGGCCTGGAGGCTATCACTGGAAACTTCTGCCAAAAAAGCCAGTGTGGGTGTCACGCGGCATCTCGGGACGCAGATCTCAGCTTCTCCAACAGGGGCCCAGAAGCAGGGGCCAGCTGATGCCGTGGCACCAGAACTGCACACCACACTTGCCCTCCGACCACCTCTACCCACTCAGATCAGCCAGAAAGGCCACACACTGGACAAAGCAGAAGGTTGACCATCAGGTGTATTGGGGAAGAGTAGAGACGGGGCACCTTCAAGAGTGCTTCCCATGGGCAGCTGCCTTAGCAGTTTGCTGGGGGTTCAGGAGGAGCAGGGAGTTCACGGGGCTCCTCCGGCAAAGATGAGCTCCAGGGCCGCCTGGATGTCCCCCCCGGTGGCCTGCAGGGCCCGCAGGCTCAGCTCATCGTCCTGGATGCCCATGTCCCTCAGCTGCTGCAGCTGAGGCTGCCACTGGCTCTGCAGAAAGACAGGACAGGCAGGAGCGGTCAGTAAGGATCCGACAGAGACTTGTTCACCTCTAGCAGAAGGAGGTGTGTTCCTCCAGGAAAGCTGCTGACGTGAGGTTCCATACAACACAACACATCGAGGAGGAGGAGGAGGATGTCTAAGGAGAGGCCTGAGCATTTAGGGAACAAATTAAAAGTTTATCCAATAAAAAAAGGGGAAAATGTATCTTAAAGATCAAAAAGAAAAAGCATAAAGTACTCAATGTCTAAATTTCAAAAGTTTACTCTTTCTCTGCTGTATCTACAGACACACACACACTTTTAAATTAACTTCATTGTGTTAGTATGATACATAGTGCCTGGTGGCTCAGCTGGTGAAGAATCCACCTGCAATACAGGAGGCTGCCTGCAATGCAGGAGACCCGGGTTTGATTCCTGGGTAGGGAAGATCCCCTCTAGAAGGAAATGGCAACTCACTCCAGTATTCTTGCCTAGGATATCCCATGGACAGAGGAGCCTGGCGGGCTACACTCCGCAGGGTTGCAAGAGTTGGACACAACTGAGCAATTACACCACCATCACCACACTGTGAAAAGTCTCATGCTCATCTACTCCTCTCCTCCATTCCTGATAACCTATTTCATTTTCTTTGAGGAAATATAAATATACATTCCTGTGCTTACCCTTTTCTTATATCTCTCCTCCTTTTCTAACATATTAATGTATCATAGAGAGCACTTGTGGACGTCCTGAAATGTACAACAGGGCAGCTTCCAATTTTTGCCGTTTTAGAAATACTGCGGTGACTGGCTCTGTACAAATGTCACTCTCTGCATGCACATACGTCTCCGGGATAAATTCTGAGCAATGGGACTGCAAGGAGTTACAGGCCATCTGTACTTTCTTTTTCGTGAACAGGCTGTTACTATCCTTTGCCTGCTTTTCTATGGAGCTGTTGGTCCTAAATCACTAGAACTTCAATTCTGGGAGGTTTTGCCCTTTGATCTATATCATAGATTTCTTTCCCAGTTTGTGATCAGCTTTCAGACTTTGCCTGTTCTTTTTGTATGTTGGTATAATTTGGTTTGCTTTGCAGAAATTTTCACATTTATGAATTCAAAATATATGTTACTCTTTATACAATGGTTCCTTGCTTTTCTGACTTTCAGCTATGAAAGGCCTTCTCTATGGATTTAAAGAAATTTAGTATTTTCAATATCTCTGTCTCATGGAAGAGGAAGTGCACACCTTAGGGAGAAGGATGTGTCCACACTGTGGGAAGGAGAAGGCAGTGGGGATGAAATGCAAATTCAAAGAAGCAAGTAAGCAATGGTGAGGATATGGAAGATTTTTAAAAAACCACAGAAACCAACTCAATTCATTTTACAGGCCAGGTGGAGACATAAAAGCTTCTGACCTGAAGAGCAGAGTGAACAAGCATCAGGCTGCAGATGATAAAGGAATTGAAAAGACCAACTGTCTCCAGGTCCTGCTCCTGCTCCCCTCACTGTCCACCAGAGCCACATGGGACAGTGAGAACCACACGGGCCGGACCCTGTCCGTGTCACTTAATGGCTTCATGACCATGCACCAGTTCCAGAAATGATGATCATGCCCCAGGCTTAGGAGCAAAGAAAAGAGAGTAAAGCAAACAGCTTGTGCACAGAGGCGTGCAATAAAATGTGAACCCTTTGGGTCATGCACTTAGCTGCTAGCTAAGCTTCCGTGTTCCATGAGGTAAGGGAGATGGTGTCACTTCCTGGTGACTGCAGGACAAGCCTCATCTCCTTATGCAGGCACGCAAGGCCCTCACACTCAGGTGTCTGCTTTCCCTTACTCCGGCTCCATCTCAGGATCTTTCATCATGGATACTGCCTTCTGCTCTTGCTGATTTGCCATGTGTACCTCCACATTCGCTCAAACAGGTAGCTGCCTCTGCCGGGACACCACATCCCCTCAACCAAACTCCCCCGTATCTGCCTGGCTAACTTCTAATTAATTCTTTGACAGTAGGTACCACACCACTTTCTCAGAAGTTTTACCTGACCTCAAGCCTGGGCCAGCTTCTCACCCTGTTGTTCCCTCAGTTCAGTGACTATCTGGCGCCCCTCCATGGCAGGAATGAGGACTGGTTCATCGGACCAGGCCTGGACCTGACATGCTCAAGGCTCTCAGTCAATGCTCACAGGATGATGAGTGACTCCTCAACTGAAACAGCCACTGAAATACCCAAGCCAGGCGGTCAGCGGAGCCAGGCCATGGACACTGGGTGCAGGAGTGGAAGCAGCAGGGACAACCATCCTTGCTGGGAACACCCTCTCCTCATGCTGCCACGCCCCAGCTGTTCCTGCAGCAAAGCAGGCCAAGTGGGAAGGGCTTCAAGAGAGCAGAGAAAAGCTCAGCATCCAAGGGCCAAGGAAGCCATGTGAACATCAGAACTGGGGAGACTGACCTGAAGGCTGGGCTGCCCGGAGGCCTGCAGGGCGTGCTGCAGGGCTTGGCTGAAGAGATCGTTGGTGATGGGCGTCCCTGACTGGACGCTGGAGGATATTGGGGAGGTCCCTGAGGAGTGGCCCTAGAGACAGACCATGGTCAGTGCCACCCTCAGAGCCATCCCCGCCTCCCAGCACACACCCACCGCTGTCACATCACCCCAGGGTGTCCCGGGTGCCTCGCCTCTGCCTCCCAGCAGGGGCCAGCATGAGACTGCCACACAGAGCTACCTAGAAGCTCTCTATGTGGGCAGGAAGGGTTCTGTACTCTTTTGCTCCAGGGAGATGGGATGGGACCCCCGGCCGAGCCTAGGACCCACACTGGGAGAGGAAAGACGGCTTTGCTGGCTGGAGTGACTGTCACCAGGAATGCTTAGGCCTGTGATGTATGCCTGGCCACTTTCAGGAATAAGTAAGGACCCATTCATTATTGACAGGAGGTTCTTCCAACTGCTGGGAAGAGTCGGTCAGGCCTGGGATGAGCCCCAGTCTTCTGAGCCTAAAGGCAGGTGAACAGAGGTCACCTGAGCTGCAGTGGGAAACCCACTGGGGCTCCAGGTAGAGCTCAGATCAAAGCAGATGGAGCGCAAGGATCAGCAAAGGTCAACCCACTCTACCACTCGGCCCTTCTCCCTGGGGGCCCAGCCTGGACCTTCCCACACCCTCTCTCCATACCTGGGTGCCAGGAGTCGGCGTGTGAGAGCTGCTCTCCGGAGTGCTGGCCAGGGCCAGGGCGGTGGCTAGCTCACTCTGGGTGATGGGCCGGGGCCCGGCAGCTCCGCTGTACCCCAGGGAAGCTGGGCGGGAGCTGGGGGTGCTGCTTGAGGGCGTGGACCTGGCACTCTGGACAAGGGAGGTGCCCAGATCAGGGCAGCAGCCCTGAGTGGATCTCAGATGAACCTCACTCCTGCCCCAGGAACAATTCCTGGGGAGACTCCCCAGGCTAACAGGTTCACAGCAATAGTGTGACACACCTGGGCCCCCAAAGGGCCTCTGACCACCCCCTGCTGAGCATACCAGGTCCCGGGGAGGGTGCCTCCCCAGCACCATCTCCCGCAAATGGCAGGCAGCCCGGTCACTTACTGGGTGAAAGTCGTCCTCATCATCAGAGAGCCCTTCAAACAGGAAGCCACCTGGAGGAGGGAGGACAGATTTTAGGAGGAGGAACAGGAAGGCACAGGCACTGCTCCAGCATCTCAGCACTAGTTACTCCAAATTCATATTCTCATCTCTCCCCTGGAAAATTACAGGACAGATGCTCTCCCTGACTCAAACCCAGAGTTCCCAAGGAACACCCTCTGCCAGCACTATACATAGCTGTGAGTAAAGCAAAGCCCTGGGCCACTGCCTGTTCCCTAGGGGGCCCGCGTCCCGCTGTCCAGGGGCTCACCTGGCATGTCCCGGTAGGAGCTGGAGGGCATGCCCCGGGAAGAGGAGTCGGCCCCCGGCAGTGGGGTGCTGCCTGCCACCGAGTGCAGGACCAGGACAATGGCGTTGACCAGGGCAGGGTGAGCAGGCACCAACCTGAGATGGAGCAGGAAGAAACTCAGGGGTGACTAAGAAGGAAACAGCATCCTTGGGTTTGACAGGAATTCTGGGCACCCCTCATAACAGTCAAGTCACCCCTGCTTGTCCTTAAATTTCCCAGTTTCAGCACCTCCCTCCAGGAGGCTTGTCTTCCTGCTGCTCTGCCTCCAGCATCAGCAGGCCTTCACCCTGGGGCCCTGCAGATGCTTCCCTCTCCTCTCTGGCAATGCATGATGGGACACGCACAGCCCCGAGGCTCAGGGGTAGTCTCCTGTCTTGACTCCAACACCACTTCATTGGGCAGTCTTTGACTGGTCCCCTCCCTTCCGAGGGTTTGGCTGTTTTCTTCACTTGAAAATAAAGGGACACAACCTCTACTTTCCCTTCCAACTCTAAAAATTTGGGACGTATGCACCTATTTCTTTCCCAGCTTAAAATCCTTCACAAGCTCCCTAATATCTACTGAATGAGATCTAAACTGATTCTGACCTCCCTCAGAACCCTGCTTCATCCCCCTCTGCCTGCCCCTGCCCTTGGGGTTTGTCCTCACCTCCCCTCACCACCCCAGGCCCTGGCTCCTCCCCACCTCCTGACACATTTAGAAGACAGATCTGGGGGATGGGCTCCAAGAGCAGAATCCAGGGCGACCATTAGGCTTCTGGCCCGACCATGAGGAGAGAAAAAGAGCCCTTAGTAAGATGGGTATACTTACGTATCAAGCATGTTGGGATCAGCAAAGACAGAGAAGAGGTCCTTGTCCTGGAGAACCCCTGATGGAGAACAGGGCTCACCTCAGACAGGAAATTTAGCCAGATCCAGTGGGGAGGCCTTGGAGCAACCGGCTTAACAGGGATACTCATGGAAAGTGGGGGAAACAAAGTGCCAGCAGCACAACCCATGTGTTCTCCATTTTGCTCCCTATTTGCCCCCACACGGAGGTTACATACTGTGTATAGCACCCCAGCCTCTTTTCCTTGTCTCTCTAGGGCCTTCCCTTGTCCATCAAGGTGTATAGGAAGTCTTCCCTGACTACTGTGGTTTGGGCTAACTGTTGCCCTCACAGTCTTATTTCTGGTGTTAGTTAGGCCATAATTTCTCTTTCGGCCTGCAGCTCTTGGAGGGTTGGGTATATGGAACACATCTGGATTTCTCTCTCTCTCTCT